>WOXC01006963.1:0-41692 GCA_011680675.1 Gymnobelideus leadbeateri
ATTTGTTTAATTAAAAAAAGAAGAAGAAGAAGAGGCAAACTCTGAGCCTTCTCTCCCTCACAGCCTGGTCTCTATGTTGACCTTCATCCATGAAGTCACGTGAGTGGTTCTCTTCCTTTTTTAAGAGGAACGTTCTTCATGAAAGTCCTTTTTTTCTCTAGATAGCTAAATCACCTAACTCTCAAAACTGTTCTTACTAATTGAGTAAAGCCCAAGGCTAGCAGTACACAAGAAATTGCCTTTTGAAAACTAGAAGGTTGAGTCTAGGACTGCCTAAAAATTCAAGGACTCTCCCTCCTCTATACAAGGAAACCCACCTAAAATACCTAAAAGGTTAGGGTCCAGGAACACTGTCCACTATAAACTCCCAAGCCAAGTGGGTAAGAACACGGCTGCTGTTGCCACGTACATTCGCTGAAAACTCCATCTTTGTCCAGATTACTTGTTCTGGGAAACTCCATTAACAGGAACTCTCCTATCGGGTGAAGAATGCAATCTCCTGTATCTATCCCTAAGAAGTCATTAACAATTCTAGTTCTGGAAGGTGGTGGAGAATATAAGCATGCACGGTCTCCTACTAGAACTTAGATCTGGTCTACCACACTCTGGAGAAGAAGAAGAAGAAGAAGAAGAAGAAGAAGAAGAAGAAGAAGAAGAAGAAGAAGAAGAAGAAGAAGAAGAAGAAGAAGAAGAAGAAGAAGAAGAAGAAGAAGAAGAAGAAGGAGAAGGAGAAGGAGAAGGAGGAGAAGGAGAAGGAGAAGGAGAAGGAGAAGGAGAAGGAGAAGGAGAAGGAGAAGGAGAAGGAGAAGGAGAAGAAGGAGAAGAAGAGTTTCTAGGTTCTTCTTTGTAGGCTGTTCCAGAGATTGGCTCCTCCAGCAAGAATATGTCTTTCTAAGAGTCACAGAATATGAGAGCTAAGAATTTTAGCTAGGCCAATTGGCCAAGAATTATCTAGGCCAATCCCATTCACAAAAAAATATCACCATTAGACAGGTGGTCATCCAGCCTCTGCTTGAAGACCTGTAGGGAGGTACCCCCTCCAGAGGCAACCCATTCCAATTTGGGACCCTTCTAATGGTTAGTAAATAGAGCCTAAGCTAGACTCTCCAAATCACTGCTCCTGATGCCAGGTGGAATAAGTTCAATCTCTTCATGGTAGGGCAGCTAGGTGGCACCATAGTGCATAGAGTACCCAGCTTGGAGTCAGAAAGACCTGAATTCAAATATGGCCTCAGAAACTGACTGGTGTGTATGTCCCTGGGCAAGTAACTAAACCCTGTTTGCCTCAGTTTCTTCAGCTGTAAAATGAGCCAGAGGAGGAAATGGCAAACTGCCCCAGTATCTTTGCCAAGAAAAACCCCCAAGTGGGCTCATGAAGACCAAAAAACAACACAACAATTATTACTAGAATGTGCTTAACACTGTGTTAAGTGTTGGGACTACAAATAAGAAAAAGAAAGACAATCCCTGACCTCAACAACCTTGCAAAATAATGGCGGTAGACAACACACAAAAGGAAGATGGAAAGGGGGGTGGCACACCCGGGGTACCAGGAGCCCTGCTTACATTCTAAGACAACACACAAAAGGAAAATGGAAAGAGATGAGGGTCAGGGGCAAGGTATCCATGTGGGGACATAGTGTCAAAGTCTGGAAAGTCAGAAACAGAGTCAGGAAAGGAATGAAGGCTGTCCAGCCCAGGGCCCTCCCCAAAATGGAGGCCCAGGAAGAACTCTCCAATGAGAGAAGGGGGCTGGCTCAACAGATGGATATTCCAAAGTGTGAAGGCCATAGTTGCTAGTGTGGGCTCCTGGTAACAAAGAGGCACATGGTAAGGCCTTAACAAATACTTGCAGGCTGAGTGAGTGACAGATGAGGGGCCTATACTAGATGTCTCCTTTCAGTTCCAAATCCTCCATCCCATCACCCAAGGCCAAGACCCCAGTGGTGCTTGGCTCCAGGATGGCCTTCCTTCAAGGAAAAGTAAGGTGTGGAGACACCTGCTATGATGAAGCCAACATAATTCCCTCATTAGGGGTTGGGTTCTGGTTCAGGGAGGGCCTTCCATCAAGGACTATTAAAGCCACAGCTATTTCCCATCCAGCAAGAAAATGTTTCCAGACAGTTGTTTCATCTTAGCTAAACACTACTCCCCAAAATGTCTCCCTGGACAATTCCCATTGGCAGCCTAGAACTCACACTGATTATTGTTGTCTTAAACTGCACGGTATGCAAAATGTGCCTGGGAAATCGACAAATTTTAAAAGATAACAAGAACAATTATCATTTGTTTTCACTCTATTCTTAACCTGATTTGTGCTCAAATCCCTGAACAAGGTTTGCAAAGCAGCCCTGCCCAGTGCCCTTCCACAGCTATGATGGGGGGAGCAGACACACAGAGGCTTCCACCAAGCCCTGCACTCACAGGCCAGGGTATATCTGATACTCCCATCATCAGGGATGGAGACTCAATAAGCTAGGTAGCCAGTTATCCCCAGCCATTATTCTAAGGGGCTCAGCCCAAAAGCCAAAAGGAATAGAAACCACAAAATACAAACTCTATAGGTCCAAACAGCTAGCTAATAGAGCAGCATGGAATGCCTGAATAGGAAGGGAATCATCTAGAATGTTAGAGCTGAGAGGGTCCAGAGAACATGGAATGTCAGTGCTGGGAGAGGCCTTAGAACAGGAGATGTCAGGGCTAGGAGGAGCCTTAGAACAGGAAATGTCAGAGCTGGGAAGGAGCTTAGAACAGGGGATGTCAGATCTGGGAGGGACCTTAGAATATGGAATGTCAGTGCTGGGAGAGGCCTTAGAACAGGGGATGTCAGAGGTGGGAGGGGCCTTAGAACAGGGAATATCTGAGCTGGGAGGGACCTCAGAACAGGGGATGTCAGGGCTGGAAGGTGCCTTAGAACAGGGGATGTCAGGGCTGGGAGGGGCCTTAGAACAGGGAATGCCAGGGCTGAGGGGGGCCTTAGAACAGAGAATGTTAGAGCTGGGAGGGCCTTAGAACAGGTAATGTCAGGGCTAGGAGGGGCCTTAGAACAGGGGATGTCTGGGTTAAGAGGGTCCTTAGAACAGGGAATGTCAGGGCTGGGAGGACCTTAGAACAGGTAATATCAGGGTTAAGAGAGGCCTCAGGGAATGTCAGGGCTAGAGGGGGTCTTAGAACAGGGAATGTCAGGGCTAGGAGGGCCTCAGAACAGGGAATGTCATGGCTAGGAGGAGCCTTAGAACAGGGAATGCCAGGGCTGGGAGGGGCCTTAGAACAGGGAATGTTGGAACTGGCAGGGGCCTTAGGACAGAGGAGGTCAGAACTGAGAGGGGCCTTAGAACGGGGATGTCAGGCCTGGACAAGATCTTGGAGATCTAGTCAGAGACTTTGATCATTCACATGAGGAACAGTCTCAGAGAAGTCAGGTGATTTGCCCAAAGGAACACAGCAGTCACACCCAGATTCTCTGACTCCAAACCTGGGACTCTTCATACTACAATTACATTAACTTGAGAAGAACAGCCCCCTGATGATTTTTTGAGCCAAGGAGACCCCAGTCTTGTACCACCACCTCATTTCCATGTGTGTGCATCCTTTGTCCTCAGACAGACTGTGACCTCCCGGAGGACAGAGGCCTAGTCTGCACCTCCTCCTCCCCTGCCCATGGTGTGGCTGGGCATAATGCCAGGTCCAGATTAGATGCTCTGTACATGTTTGAGAGTTGACAGCCTGAAGTATAAGAAAAATGGACTGGGCACGTGAGCCCATGCTAAGTTGGCCCTAGCTTGAACCTGGGCTAGGCTTCCCAGAGGGCCAACAGAGACAGGTCACCCACCAAGCTGCCCACTCAGCCCAGCTGGCAGCTGGCAGTCTTCGCTGTGGCTGGCTCCAAAGCTTCATGTTGCCATGGAGACAAGCATCCTGAGAATAAAGGTGCTGACTTCATTAAAACAGAAGACAGGAGGGAAAAGCCAAGATTCAGCCTGTTCTTTCCTTACTTCTGCCTCCACTACCAAGAAAATATTGGGTCTGTCCTGCCTTCCAGCCAGAGAGGCAGGCAAACCCTGAGGTCCTCTGCCAGCTCAGAAGCAGGAAATGTCCTCTCTCTCTCTCCCACCAACAAATCCAAGATGTCAGTTTATTTTTAAAAATGCATAATCTTTCCTTCAGTTTTGTTCAGCTTAATTTGCAAATATTTATTAAGAACCATTCACGTTCACATACCACACTGTTTGTATGTGGTGCTGAGAAGAGAAAGACAAAAAATGGAAACAGTCCCTGCCCTCAAGGAGTTTATAATCCAAGGTCTTTGTTGGGGGTGAGAGAGCAGGAATAAGTCACAGGCATTAAATAAAAATAATTTAAATGGGTAGGTAGGTGGCATCATAATGCATAGAACACTGGGCCTGGAATCAGGAAGACTCACCTGCCTGAGTTCAAATCCAGCCTCAATCACGTACTAGCTGTGTGACCCTGGGTAAGTCACTTAACCCTGCCTGCCTCACTTTCCTCCTCTGTAAAATGAACTGGAAGGAAATGGCAAACCACTGCAGTATCTCTGCCAAGAAAATCCCAAATGGGGTCAAGGAGCATGGAATGACTGAAAAACAACAAAACTTCTAACAATAACATAAGTTATCAAATGATGGGAACTCCTGGTGAGGAAACGCCCTCTCCAGTGCAGATATACTCCACGACTGTAAGGTCATTTATGGCCTCTGAGAGTTACTCGGGGAGCTGTGAGGCTAAGTGACCTGCCGGGATGTAACAGATGTGAGACTGAGATGTAACAGAGGCTCTTCATCCACTACTGCAGGGCTCCCTGTTACTGATGAAATAACAAATCTGAGCCAAACATCACTTCTCCTCTTGAAGCCTCAGTTTTCTCCTCCCTAAGATGGGAGCAATGATTGTCCCTACCTCACAGGGCTGTGGAAAGGGTCCAGTAAGATAATATGTGTAAAATGATTGGCAGATTTCAATGCACTATTAAATATTAGATGTCATTATTATAATTATTAAATATTAAAAAAAAACAGTGGCAAGGGTCAAATAGTAATATGGACAGCTAGGTGGCACTGTGCTGGACCTGGCACTCTATCCACTGCATCCCCCGGCATGTGTGTATACACACAGATAGATAGAGAGAGAGAGAGAGAGAGAGAGAGAGAGAGAGAGAGAGAGAGAGAGAGAGATGAATGGATGGCTAGACGGACAGACAGGCAGACAGGCAGACAGACAGACAGACAGACAGACAGATAGATAGATAGATGTATGGATGGATAGACGGACAGACAGACACATGGACAGATAGATATAGATAGATGAATAGATAGACAGACAGATAGATATAGATATAGATATATCATTTAACATTAATTAAGCACCATTTATGTCCCAGGCACTGTGTTAAGTTCTAGGGATACATTTTGCCCCTTTTTGTATTCCCAGAGCTTAGTACAGTGCCTGGAATGTAGTAAGAACTTAATAAATGTTGAATGATAGATTAGAGCTCTGACATTTTATGTTCTTGAGTACTTTCCAAATTTGACATTTTCTGTTCTGAGGGATCTGCCACATTTTGTGTTCAAAGGAATACTCTAGACCAGTGAGTCTATTTTCTAGGATCACCATTAGCCCTTACCTTCTGTGTCCTAAGGTCCCTTTCATCCCTGACAGCCCCTGTTCTGAGGTCCCTCCCAGCTCTGACATTCCCTGTTCTAAGGCCCCTCCACTCTGACATTTCATATTCTAAAGCTCCTCCCACCTCTGGCACTCTTTGCTCTAAAGTCCCTCCCAATTCTAGCCTTCTCTGCTTTCTGCTCCACTGGATTCCATCATCCCTCTGCACTTCCCCATCAGTCTTTCTCTTTGGGAGGAAGGATCAGAGCTTCCTCCCCAGCCTTGGAGCCCCTGATCAGAAGTAATCCAGGGAGCCTGGGGAGTTGGATTCTGATTTGGTACAGGCCAAAATAAGTGGGAAGGAGAGAAGTGAGTCAGCTTCCAGGTCTGCCCAAAGTGGTCCTGTGAAATATTCCACTTCCCTGGTACTTTGCAAAGCAACATCTTCTGCTCTGAAACTCCAAGTCTAGCTGAATGTTCCAGAGAACTGTTTGTCCATATGAAAGGGAATGGAAAACAACACTAATTGCCAAGCTCAATAATCACTTTATGGAAAATATATTTATAACCCTATTAATGGAACATTTTCATGAACATATTATCACTCCCTTGAATTAAATATTTTGGAAAAGTTGAAGCTGCCGTCATTCGCACCCACTGCCAAACAGATTTTGCTACTTATAGAGCATCTTGAAATGGCTCTGACTCATGTACAACACCCCAAAATGTACAGCCGCCTACCAAGAAAAAAGGAAGAAATCTCACTTGGCAGATTATTTATGGATATACGAAAATGGCTACTCTGGTTTTATTGACTTCCCCAGCCTCTGGGAGTCATCAAGGTTGGGAAAAAAGGAATGTGGCAGATTTGGGGACCCCATGCCCTGCTTTACAGCCTGCAGATTTTTTGGGATGTACATTGGACTAGATGCTCCCTGAAGGCCTTGCCAATTCTGGAATCCTGGGATTCAGGGAAGTAACTTGTCCATTGCTGTTGTCTTTTGGTCACTTTTAGGCACATGCAATTCTTCATGACTCAATTAGGGGTTTTCTAGCAATGATCCTGGAGTGGTTTGCCATTTCCTTCTTCAGCTCATTTTACAGATGAGGAAACTGAGGCAAAAATGGAGTAAATGACTTGCTCGAGGTCACACAGCTAGTAATTGTCTGAGGCCAGATCTGAACTCAGATGTTCCTGACTCCAAACCTGGTGCTCTATGCACTGTACTACCAGCTGCCTTAACTTACCCTTCGTCATCTGGTAAATACGTATCAGGACTTGAAACTGTAACTTCATTTTTCATTAAAGAGAGGTGCACACGTTTCACTAAAGGGTACAGTATCAGAGGTTCTTAACCTTTTTGTGCCCTGGTTCTCCTTAGTAGTCTGGGAACACCTATGGATCCATTTCTCAGAATGTTTTTAAATGCACAAAATAGAATAAAAAGTTTTACAAGGGAAATTATATTTGAATACAGTTATGAATTTAGGATCACATATCCCAAATCGGCATGTGCCTTAGAGATAGGCCATTGACTCTAACAATCTCATTTTACAGATAAGGAAATAAAGACCTGGCAGTTAGGACACCATTTAATGTCACTCAACTGGTAAGCATCAGAGATGGCTGCCATTGAATTCACACCCTCCGCTTCTGGAATCCTTGTTCTTTCACTGACTCCCTTTATATAACTTGTATTTACTTACCTGTATACACATTGTGCCCTCCTCCCCTCCTCAATTCTCCAATAGCATATAAGCTCCTTGTAGGCAGGGATGGGTCTGTTAGTCTTCATGTTCCCAGTACAGAAGTTGGCATAAAGGAGCCTCTAATTAGAGCCTGTTAAATTGAATTGATTGACCCAAGGGAAACAGCTACAGCTGTCCCAAGGACACCAAGGTCTAACTGTGGTACCCCTGTTTGTCTATCTCCCAGATACAATTAATCTGGGAGCACTCTGGAAAACTCTACTTCAGGACTTTTGCCAAATCAGACTTTCTTCTCATCTTTTCCTTCTATCCACTTCTCTCCAAGACAGTCCCAAGACCCTTAGCAAACAGGTAACATTTTTAAAAGTCCATTTTTCTTCTCTGTCAGGTAGTCAAGTTTCAAAGATGCCTTTTCCCTTTCTAGGAAGCAATATGGCACAGTGGAAAAAAAATACTAGCTATAGAATCAGAGGTTAGTCTGTCTTTCTTTTTTTCACTCCAACTCTCCTTGACCCCATTTGGGGTTTTCTTGGCAAAGATACTTGGATTGTTTGCTATTGTCTTCTCCAGGTCATTTTACAGATGAGGAAACTGAGGAAGACAGGGTTAAGTGACTTTCCCAGGACCACACAGCTAGGATGTGTCTAAGACCATATTTGAACTCAGGAAGGAGAGTCTTCCTGACTCAAGACCTGGTACTCCATCCACCATGGCACCACCTAGCTGCCTTATAGAGTCATGACATTGGTTTACATTCAATTCCTACCAGGTACTAGCTGTATGATTTTGGCAAATCACTTAACTTTCTCTTCATCTTTAAAATGATGGGGTTGGACTGGATGACCTGTAAGGTCCCTTACCATTTTAAACTCTAATCTCTGGTACTTGCTGCTTGTTTGACCTCTCAGGACCTCAGTTTTCTTAAATGAGGGGAAAAAATGGGTGGGGAGAATTGGACTAGATTAAGGGTTTTTCATCTTGCTTTGTCCTGGACCTCTTGGACAGCATTTGATGAAACCTATGAGTCCTGCTCAAAATCATTTTCCTAAAAGCATCAAATAAAATATACAGGATTGCAAAGGAAACCAAGTATATTGAAATATGGTTATCAAAGTTAAATTTTTTTTTAATTTAACTCCAGTATTTTTGCTAGAATTTTTTTTAATTCACAGACCCTCCCTCAGGCATAAAACTCCTGAACAAAATTATCTCTAAGGCCCTTTCTGGCTCCAGTCCATAGGTAATGCTCTATGGGCCTCTTAGGTTTCCATTTACCCACATGGACCTTCATTACCATGATATTAACATAATAAACCCTTTGGTTCCACTTGATGGTGAGCTGCGGCCCCCAGACTGAGTAGCATCTCTCCTGCCAGACTTACAGGACAGCAGAGACAAGTCACTTTGGAAAGCCACAGGGTTGACATCTCTGCCTTATTTACGGACACATCTACCCAAGATAGAAAAGGGCTTCCAGCTCTTTGGAAGAAAGATTTACAGTAGCGCAAGACTCTCTCATGTTTATTTATTTGCTCATTAGAAGGCTCTCTGACCGAGTCCTCTGCCCTCGGGTCCCATGGTGCAAGACTGTAATTTTAAAGAAAACAAAACATAAAGACATTACCAACACACAGTGGCAGGACAAAAACACGAGGGCAGACGGTATAGCAAAGCATATGGCAGCCGTAAAACATAACCCTCCTTGTGATTTACACCTGCCTGGTCACTGGGCAGGAAGAAGGGTTTCTGCTGCCTCGGCACAAACTCAGAGTATGGATTATCAATAACTGAGAGCACATCCACCAAATCTCTTCTGGATAACAAGACTAGCAATTTTCCAAGGAGATGTTAGCATTTTATTTTAAAAACCACAAGGTTTACAAGAAAGTTGCATGGCTCCTACGTTTTGCATTGTTTTAAGGCCATGTTACGTGACAAATAAAATGGGAGAGTGGGGGAGGGCCTGGTGTGATGTTTGTCTGCATGGACATCCCCTCTGATGCCTGATCTTGCTATGAGTGTGACCCTAGGTTTTCAAAGATGATTTTTCATGGGATGTAAGCTCTTGCAGTTTCAGCCCAGGCCAGAAGATAGACTATCCATCTGTCATTGCAGAACCCACCAGAGGAAGAAGCATGATTTTTTTAAAAAAGCATGATTTTTAAAAAAGAAACACTAGATTTCAAGTCCAAAAGCATGATTCAAATCCTGACTTTGTTGCTTGCAACCTGCAGGATCTTGGGTAAGTGACTTCTTCTGTCTGGGACTGAATTTCCTCAGCTGCATAATGGGAAGGTTTGGCTAGGTAACCTCTAAGGTTCCTTCCAGTTCTCCAACATTTAACTGTGATACACACACACACACACACACACACACACACACACACACACACACACACACACACACACACACATATATATAAACTAATGAATCTTATGACTCTATGAACTGTATATACATATATACTGTACATAATGTATATACTAAAATATATTTTGTCCCCAGATAGACTATAAACTACTTGCAAGTAGGACAAATGTAGGCACACTTAAGACTAGTTATGAAAAATCAGTTAGATGAACACCCTTAAATATAGATGGTGCTGCTAACTGAGGCTGTGATTCATAATTACAAGAGATTAAGAAGCAGTGTAGGACGGTGGCGAGAGTCTAAGAAAGACCCAAATCAATTGAATGAATTTATTTGGTGTCAGGAAAGAAAGAAACAAGCATTGATTAAGTAGCTACTATATACTAAGCACTGTGGAAGGGAGACAGGAATAAGCATATAGTACCTACTATGTGCCAAGCACTTTACAATATTCTCTCATTTGATCCTCATAACAAACCTGTAAAGTAAATAGTTTTTGTCCATATTTTAGTTGAGGAAATTGAATCATAGAAAGATTAAGTGACTGTAATAGCAAAGTGGGATTTCTTGCTGTTTTTCTATGTGTGTATTCATTCCCAGACTCAGTCTTACATGTCTCTGTGCTGAGCCAGACATGTGCAAGTGGGATCTAACCAATCAGATACATACATGAGGGCTCTAGCCAATCAGATGCTGAATAGAACTACATATAAAGAGAGCCAGTATTGAGAAAGCAAACATTAGGGGAGCCAGCGTTGAAAGGGCAAGTCAGTGTTGAGAAGAAGAAAATGAAGAGACCTATAAAAGCTGGGAGGAGACTTTTGAGAGCTGAGAGGAGACCTCTGAGAGCAGAGAGGAGACCTCTGATGGCAGAGACTTGCTGAGGGAGCCTCTGAACTTTGAAAGTGAATAGAGCTGTGGGGCAGATTCCTGCCCATGGGAGGAAGGCTTAGTTCGAGCCCCTTTTGAGAGCTGTTAAAGTGAACTGAGCTGTTATTATAGAACCTCTGTACTTTGGAAGTGAATTGAGATGATGGATTAGAGGTGTGTGTCAGTATAGTTGTTATTCTGTTAAGCTTTGTTTTCCCAGAGGCAGAAGCTGTGGGCAGGAGCCCCTGGAGCCTGCTGTTGGGTAGAAGCAGGGAGAGCTTGGAGTAGAGCAGTCTTTGTGAGCTGAGACGTGGAGTAGGAACAGAGAGCTGCCTATGTGTGAATCCAGGTGAGGGTTGGGAGTGGTTAGCCAACAAAAGAAGAGACATGGGACTTGGAAGTCAACCTCAAGTTAAGATGAAAGAAGACCTTACTTGGACAATTGGTATTGATTAAGGAGATTGTTCTTACAGTGCCCTTGGGGTGGATGGTGTGGTACTTTCTGCTACCCCTTAAGGATGTGTTGTACTAGGGAAGACCATAGCCTGGGACTTCCTGATTTTGATCCTTACAACAATCCTGAGAAGCAGGCACTATTTATCACATCCATCTTATAGCTGAGGAAATTGAGACTGAGACATTGTTACAAAGGCTAGAACTCTATGGTTAATAATAATAATAGCATTTATATAGCACTTTATTGCAAAGGACATTGCATATATTGCAGTATATTGCAAAGGACTTTGCATATACTATCTCATTTGATCCTGAAAATGATCCTAGAAGACAGATGTGTTTGGCACCTACTATATGCCCAGAACATAGTAGGCACTGAATACATGTTGATTGATTGATTGATTGATTGTGCCCATCTTATGGATGAGAAAACTGAGACTGAGAGGCTGTAACAAAAGCTAGCAGTCTTTAATGCTATTATTATTACTATTACTAATTATAATAGCATTTATTTACTGCTTCAAGGTTTACAGAGGACTTGACATGCATTATCTCATTTGATCCTCACAACACAGGCAGGTAAGTGTTTATAATTTCAATAGTATATTAGTAGTATATTAAAGCTTGCAAAGGTTTTGTTATTTTTCAGACACATCCAATTCTTTGTGACCCCATTTGGGTTTGTTTGGTTTTGGTTTTGGTTTTTGTAAAGATACTGAAGTCATTTGCCATTTCCTTTTCCAGCTCATTTTACAGATGAGGAAACTGAAGCAAACAGGGTTAAATGACTTGCCCGAGGTCACATAGTCAGTAGCCTGAGGCCAGATTTGAACACAGGAAGATAAGTCCTCCTGACTCCAGGCCAAAGCGGCCTATCGACTCTGGTACCACCTCGCTACAAGTGTACTATTCAAACCAGCATTCTTGAATCCAACAGAGTCCTGAACATGTTGTACTACATAAGGCCACAGACCTTACAAACAGGAGGTTCTGAATGTACTGTCAGGTCTTCAAGACTCTTAAATACAGGAGGCCACAGGTCTTCTAAGTGAGGTCAGCACTCTTAAACACAGGAGAGCTATTTTTCCATCCTCCATGATTCAAAAAATGAGAGGTAAACAACAGGCATTTCACCCCTTCTCATGAAAGTCCAGAATTATCAGCGTGAACAGTAACCAAATTTTAGGCAGGCAGCTGAGGATGTTCAAATGTGTTACAACTTAAATGAATCGAAATGAATTAGGCCCCTTTAACAGCTTCTCAACAATATTGCTCATTAAATGTTCATAGAAATTCCTTGAAGCAACCACAGGAACATATTAAATGTAAAAGCCTTTATATTAAAAGACCAAGACACTTTCATGAGCTCCCATGGAAGGGTGTTTGATAGCCTTTTAGGCCCAACATCATTCAAAATGGATTAACAGCAGCACACACATCATATTTTTTCAGAGCCAGCATCATCATTGTATGAGGTAGGCTTAACAAGTCATTTTTGGCCCTGTCCTCTGTAATCTGGTAGAGAGGGGCCTAATTTTGGAAGAGAGAGACCTTTTCTCAGCATCTCTCTCCAGTGCCCCTCCCTCCAACACAAGGCCATGGAACTTGAATCTTGAAAGAATCTAGCCATAGAATTAGCTACTTGGAAGTAGAAGGGTCTTCACAACCCCTAAGCCGGCTCATTTTACAGATAAGCAAACGAGCCCATAGAGGAAAAACAGAAGACTCAACATCTCAAAGGATGTCAGTATAGACAGGATTTCAACTCAGGTTCAAATTTGAGTCCACATCCAAGGCCTTCTCCACTATACCATGTTGCTTATTGGGCATCATTTAATCCCTTTCATTTTCAGAAAAGGAAACTGAGGCAAGGGAGGGTAAGAGATATGCCCAGAGCCAAACAGTTAGAAATGGATGATCTCCCTGGATTTAAGTCCCAATAAAATATCACCTTTACAAGAAGCCTTTCACAGTGCTTCCTAGTTCCCCTTCCTTCTGTTTGTTTTCTCCTACTTATCCCATACCAACCTTGCTTTATATAGATTTGTTCGCATGTTGTCTCCTCCATTAGACTGTCAGCTCTTTGAAGGCAGGGACTATCCTTTTGTCTCTTTTTATATCCCTAGCACTTATAGTGTTTAGCACATAGTAGGTGCTTAATAAATATTGATTGATTAATGAAATCAGAATTCAAACCCAGGTCCCCAACCCCAAAGCAAGTGTTCTTTTTACTGTACAAAGTCTTCCCCTCCCCAGCCCCAACTCTCTTGGACCTGACCTACATGCAGCCACTATTATTTTCCCAAATAAAACTTCTAGTAGGCCTTCCTCGGACCTGACAGAAAGGTTATTCTTATAGAAAGGCCATAAAGAAAAAGCAGGCATTTTAAGAGATGTATGTTCAAGACCCACCTGTGTCACTAACTAGCCATCAACCTGTCGCATTTAAATCCTCAAAGCTCATTTCTTCATCTGAGAATGTAGAAAGTGCGTCTTCTTGCTACCTAGCCCACAGTGGAGTTGTAAAGAAAGTGCCTTGGGAACCTAGTAATGAGCCACGATAAAGGACAAAAAGGTCCAAATGGAAGAGTGCTGGGGGGTGGGGAGTGCAATAGGCATGTGGTAGAATAAGCATCAGATGGGATTTATCAAGGGCCTACTGCGCGCCAGGCAGTGTGCTAATAAGTACTTTACAAATATTGTTATCTTTGATCCTCACACCCCAAAAAGATGGGTCCTATTATTAATTTCATTGAGGAAACTAGGCAAACAGTTGTCATGTTGAGTGACTTTCTGAGTATCACACAGTTAGTAAGTGTCTGAGGTAGGATTTGAACTCAGGTCTTCCTGACACCAGGCCGTGCTACCTAGTTGGTTTGTACATAGCTTCCTGCCCTTCTCCACTGACTATTTAGGGGCTCTAATGATGGGGATGAAGGCAATGCCACTGCCAACTACCATTTATTAAATGCCTGCTCTTTTCAGAGCACTTTGCCAGGCCCTGGGAAAAATATCTTAATTTGAAAAAGATAAAGGCCACATTCTCTTGCCAAAGGCCACATCCCAGGGGATAAGAAACAAGTAGAGAAATAGAGTATAAGACAGCATATTGAAGATGGGAGAACCAGGCTCTATAGTCTGTGAAGTCAGAGGGGGAGAATCAGACAGAGAATACCAGACTATGGACAAGGGCCTGCCATCTATCCCAGACATCTTGCCTCTTCCCCCTCTCCCCACTTGTACCACTGCCCTCTTGACCACACCAACAAAGACCAGTCTGGGGGACTTCATCCTCTGGCTTTGGAATCAGCTTCCCTGATAGGTGAATGACTGATGAGAAACTCACCTAATAGTCCCAGGCCATTGAGGACTCATTCTCATCTTCTCTGGACATCTTGTCATCTGCCACCCCACCCACCCACAGCACTTCCCTCCCCCAGTTTCCCAGTTCTTTCTAGTTCCAGTTCTCGCCCTGGATTAGGAAAAGAGACTTGACCTGTCATTTTAATAGTATAAGGAACTCTCAGATGAAGAGTCTCCTTCTAGCAATGAAGGTTGGCACTTTCTCTGCAATTTATAGGGGTAGAGAACTGTCTAGAACATTGAGAGATTAAATGATTTCCCCAAGGTGAGGGTGGGTCAGAGGTCTTCCTGACTCCAAGGCTGACACTCTATCCAATCTGCCAAGCTGTCTTTCTTTTCTCTGTGAATAGTAATCCAATAAATAATAGAGGTGCCTAGGTGACGCCATGAACAGATCACTGGACTGTGAGTCAGAAAGATCTGAGTTCAAATCCTACCCCCAGAACTTACTAGCTGTGTGACCTTGGGCAAACCAATCAACCACTCAGTTTCCTCATCTATAGAACAGAGACAATAACAGCACCTACCTCCCAGGGTTATTGTAAGAACCAAATGAGACAGGCTGGGAATCCCCAGATCAATTCTGCCTGACCTGGCCACCAATCTATATCAAAACATAAACTCCCTGAGGGCAAGACCTGCGCCAACTTTTCCACCTGTGGCTCTAAAACTCAACATACCATCTGGTATAAAGTAATTACTTAATAAATGCTTCTCTACTCAGTCATCCACTGAATCACAGCGCTTGGAGCTGGAAGTGTCCTTAGATTTGAACTCATATCTTTCTGACTCCAAGTCCAGCGATCTGTCCATAGTACCATCTAGTCACCTCTATCATTTAGAGGTCATGGAGGTCAAGCTTCCTAATTTCCCACTATGGAAAGTGAGACACATGGAGGTTAATGTCTGGCCCAGAGTCACACAGGTGCCATGTACCTGAGTCGTACTTTGATCCCAGATGTCTAACTCCAAATCCAACATTCTTTCCCTTGCACCACTCATATCTTGGCACAGGTATCTGGTTCTGGAAAAGATTCCAACTTCTAAATTCAAAGGAATTTAAGAAGAACTGGAGGAGAAGAGATGGGGAAAGAGTGTAGAGAAGTAGGAAGCAAAGCACTAGTTTAAAAAAATGCATATTTGCAATGGGTCAATAGAAAAAACAATTACATTAGTTCCATCCTCTCCTGTGGCTCTCCTGCCATGGAAGCATATCTTCATTAACACTTAGCAATGAAGATGCTGCTGAAGAAACTGTCTTTTCTGAGAGAAAGTTTACTTAGAAATTTCTAGAGTGGTAAATAGGGTGCCACAGTATTCCCTTCTTCATCCAATCCTCCCTGCTTCCTCCTCTGGCATTAGCCTCCCCAATGTCCTGTTCAAGGTAACACAAGATTCCCATGTCATTGAGTGGTGTTCTACAGCCTCTTCCCTCCATGAGGCTTTGTGTCTCAAGGAGGCATCTAAACAAGTTTTCTCCCAGAGATCTCCACTAACCCCCATTTGTTCCAAGCACAAGAATTCCTAGTAACTTCTCCAAAAGTTGGCCTCAAAATAGGACATGAACCAACCTGATAAGGGTAGCTAACATTAATATAGCACTATAAAGTTTACATGTTATCTCATTGATATAGCACTATAAAGTTTACATGTTATCTCATTAATATAGCACTATAAAGTTTCTATGTTATCTCAGTTGATCTTCATACCAATCCTGTGAGGTAGGTGCTATTATTATCCCAATTTCACAGATCAACTACTCTAATCATTCTAATGCAACACAAATTCTCTCAACCTTGATTCCCACCTTTTATGCTTGTGTCTCTCACATCTGCCTTGTCTCAACAACCAGAAAGGCATAGAGGTAAAATTAGTCATTCTTCTCTTGTCTGCAACTCTTGGGGTGGGGTATAGATCACTTATGGTGGACAGGCTCCCATTGCACAATTGTCCTACTAAAGGGCAGACACCCAAGCAGATTAGCCACCTTTTTGATGACCAGAAGGCAATACTAAAGGCAATAGGGCAAGTTGCAAGGAGGATATATTTGGCTTGACATGAGGGAAAGTTCTAATCATGAGAGCAGTGGAATGGGATCCCTCAGGAGGCAGTGGACTCCCCCTCTCTGAAGGTAACAGGCAGAGCTGGATGACCATTTGTCGGGTATATAGTAGAGGCAACTGGTCCAGGTATGGATTGGACCAGATGGCCTCAGAAATACCACCCAACTCTGACATTCTGTGATTCTATGTGAACCAGTCGTTATAGAAACAAGATTTCCAGGAGACAGAGTATGTCCTGTGCTGGATGAAAATAGCAGCAATGGTGGGAACAACCTCCTCAAAGGTTATTTCCATACATGGGATCCTGTCCCTCCCCAGTATAGTAGGGGTCCATGGTAAGAAAACTTATGTGAAACAATCTCCTCTTGTCAGCAGGAAGGATTAGAATGAGTG
Source organism: Gymnobelideus leadbeateri (assembly GCA_011680675.1). Lineage (NCBI taxonomy): Eukaryota > Metazoa > Chordata > Mammalia > Diprotodontia > Petauridae > Gymnobelideus > Gymnobelideus leadbeateri. The sequence continues at coordinate 16,845 of WOXC01006963.1, forward strand.
GCCCTGGCTTCCGTGCATCTTCTCGTTTATTCTACCCTGATTTCAGGCATTTTTCTTCCTTATGTAACCATTGGATAATATTCATCATCTATGGATCAATTCCAGCCTAAGCAAAACAGTCACTAATTATCAGCTATAAATAATCCCTCAATTATTTATAGGGTGTTACCAGGTGCAGGAACATAACAGAATCGAGTGCAAAAGGAGACCTGGTGATACATGTGTGGAATGGACTCAAGGAGAACAGCAACAGAAAGAGTGTCAGAATATCATCTCCACCATCTTACTGCCTATGGGACCTCAGGGAAATATCTTCCCCTCTCTGGGCCTCAGTTTCCTCATCTGTAAAATGAGTGATTTGGAGTAGATGAATTCTGATGCCTCTATATCTATGACCCCATGATCTCTCTGGGCCTCAGTTTCCTTGTCTGTAACATGAGACTTGGACTAGATGACCTTTGAGGTCCCTTCCAGCTCTAAATGCTATGAGAACCAAGAGATCACTATGGTAGATATAAATAATAATAAAAATAATAATAACAACTTCTCGTTTCTATAGCACCCTAAGGTTCACAAAGTACTTTCTCAGAATCACCCTTTAAAGTGGATACTTCCAGAATCATTATCCCCATTTTACAGAAAAGGAAACTGAGCTGCTAAGAGGTGACCACTGTCACAGAACTAAGAATTCAAACCCAAGTCATGGGATCTTAAGAACACAGATTTAGTCCTCAGGGGCCATCTAGTTCAACTTTATAAATAAAGGCACTGAGGCCCCTCAAGGTAAAGGAACTTGTCCAAGGTCATCCAAACAAATAATAAGTGACAGGGCTGGAAATTGAACCCAGGTCCATTGACTCCAAATATAGTACTTGCCCCGCTGCAATGCAATACTTCTCCCTTCAGATCTAGCCCATAATAATAGTAGTAATAATAATACACAAATAATAATTGTGCAGAACTTTGTAGTTTTCAAAGCACCTTATATATGTTATCTAATCTAATCCTTATAACAACCCTGTGAGGTAAGTGCTTTTATGATTCCCCCCTCCATTTTATAGATGGGGAAACTAAGGCTGAAAGACATCAAGTGACTTGTCCAGGGTCACACAGCTAGTAAGATCTGGGGCAGAATTTGAACTCAGGTCTTCCTGATTCCAAGTCCAGCACTGCACCACCATGTCAGCCTGCCTCTAAATTCACTTGTAAAGGGCAGGGACCAACTTGGACACTCAACATTTAATTCAGTCGATGCTGTTAAGAAGATGAAGAGTATTTGTTAGCATGTTCTGCATCATGTCTGACCACTTTGGGGGAATTGTTGTACTGACACTATCCATATTCTCACCCATTTCAGAACATGACCACCCTACCCCCATGTTGCTGTATGGGGCCTGTGGAGAATGAGAAAGTCAATTGGCCATTATAGAATTAACATCTGCAATTTCCTATTTATTCAGAGAAAATTCTAACCACTGGGCTACAGGATAAATAGACATGTGGACTGGGATGCTGATATCTTTGGTGTAGGGAACTCCCAGATGAGGAAACTCCCCCACCAATGCAGGTCAGCACCTTCATTGGAGCCTTGGAGCCCAAATCACTGAGAGATTAAATAACTTATCTAAGTCACACAAACAACAAAAACAATTGTCAAGTATTGTCAAAAACAATACTTGAACTCAGGCCTTCGTGGCTTCTAGGCCAGCTCTTTATCCACTATTTTGAGTTAAAATTAAATTTTAAAAATTTTAAACAAAAATACGTACTGTTATTCAGAGGTAAATGAAAGACCGTATACCTTGTTTTTTGTGGGGTTTTTTTGTTTTGTTTTGTTTTTTTGCTTTTTGGAGGCAGGGCAATTGGGGTTAAGTGACCTGCCCAACATCACATGGCTAGAAAGTGTTAAGTGTCTGAGGTCAGATTTGAACTCAGGTCCTCCTGACTTCAGGGCGGGCACTCTATTCACTGAACCACCTAGCTTCCCCGACTATGCCCCTTATAACAAGAAATTTTTCATGGGGTCATGAAGAGCATGACCACCTTAAATCCTGGATATAACCAAAGACCTCTGTTTTCTGCCAGAGGATTCATTTCAATCAAATAGCCTCTGGGCTTGAACCATGGGGGCAGAAGGACACCTTGATAATAGCTACTTCTTTAATTCAATTCAACAGTATTTATTGTGCATCCATTGTGATCCTAACACTGTGCTGGTGGGTGGGTTAGGAGTGACCATGGGGCCATGATGGGAGGAGACTCAAAGTTGAGCTAAGACTTGCTCTGCATTCTCTCTGGGCATGCATTTGTTGGAAATATGACACATCACTGGTTTTAGTTTTTACCCAATCTTCGATTTCATTGGTATAAGAAACTCCATGTGAGGAAAATTCCTCTACCAATGTCAATAAACAGCTATTGACCTGTCAATTAGTCAATGGGCATTTTTGTTAAGTACCTACTACACTCCAGATACTTGATAGATGCCTGAGATATGATGAAAAAAGTGAAAATAATCTTCAAGTAGCTTCTATTCCTCCTACAGAGGCAAGCATTTATAGTAGAGCATTTCCCAAAGCATTAAAAGGTTAAGTGATATCCCCAGGATCACATAGTTAGCAGAAAGAAAAGACTCGAACCCAAGTCATCTTGACTCTGAGGCCACCATGACATAGTACCTCTCTGACATCCACACAGATGAGTATAAGAGGTGGTAAGTACATAGAAAATGACAGGATTCAATCCTTAGTACAATGGAATAGCACTGACTTTGGAGTCAGAGAACCTGAGTTCAAATCTTGCCTAAGTCACTTGCTATCTATGTGACTTCAGATAAATCATTTAACATCCCAAGTTTATTGATCCACAAAATAAAGAGGTTGGACTAGATGGCCTCAGGCCCATTTTAGTTCTAGATTTATGGTTCTATTAATGCAATTCAATTCAACAACTGTCTATTAGTCATCTATATGCCATGTGGCACTGTAGCTACAAAGACAAAAAAAAAATCCCTGCCCTCCCTTATGCCCTATTAAGGAGGGAACTACAAAGGGTGGAGAAAATACAACACTGACAGAGATAAGTAAATACAAAATGTATAGAAAGAAAATTAAAATTAATTTGAGAAGGAAAAAATAATAAAAGTGGGAACTTCAGGAAAGGTCTGGTATAGAAGTTTGTATGTATGCTTCTTAAGGAAGTCTGTAGTTGCTTGAAATTGGTTGGGACGTAAGACCTATTTTCATGTTCAAGCTATTACTCAATGAAGGAAGAGAACAAATGGCCACAGGCTTGGAAAACAGAGGCAGAAGTCTTTGATCCCTCCCCCCGTTAAAGAGGCTCTTCTCTTGGATCCACCTAGGGAAGGTCTCAGAGACAAATGCATCCAGAATCTGAGAACAAGGGACCCCATTCCAAAAATCGCCATGCCTTGCTTGGCTGCACTATGTGTTCCCCATGGAGCTGATGCACCTCCCACTGGTTAACTGAGCATCTGGGGGATGGATGTGGCTCATTGGTTTTCATCTCCAAGCATGACAATGAAAGGGCAAGAGCCCAGAAGTGGGAGCTGGCATGCCCATTTGGCAAACGTTGCTGAACATAATGATCACATTAGGATTCAGTAACAGAGGAATGATTGCCAGGGACCAAAGCAAGGCAAAGAAGCACAGAACATCTCACTCAGCCTTCATCTTGATCTTGGGACCACATCACAAGACAGAAGACAGGCCCGAGGAAATGGCTGCACATATACTGCGGCCAGGCATCCAACATGGCTAATTAGTTGTCAAAAAGGCATAAAACAATATTTAAGGAAGGCTGGAAATCCTGTGCTAACAAAAATCGCCAACAGTCACAGCCACTGTGCCTCTGGCACCACTGATAGAACTGTCAGGAGGCAGATGAAAAGCAGACTTTGTGATCGCTCCATTTTAATTGGTCAGATCACAGTTTTGACAAATGTGTTGGGGAAATTATTCCATTGCCTGCTCCCACAGCAAGAGGAAAGCAAAGAACTTTCACAAAACTAGAGATCCCCCAAACTTAGAGGTTAAGGAGCTACTTCAAGTCCAAAAAATGCTTACTCTACCTAGATCAATTCCTATTCCCCTGCTCATCTACCCCCACACCCCTTTGCATGTAAATTTCTGATAATCTGATTTATCAGCATGGTCTAATTGCCATTGGATGAACTGCTTTACAGATTCTTACTAACACTGTGTCATTGGACACTGGAACAGTCCTAAAAGAGAAGAAAAAATTAGGACAACCTTTCCTCATCAGCAAAAAGACCTTAGGGTCCATATCACCAACATACACAGAATTATAAATCTCCGAGATAAAAGTATCCTCAGAGGCTACTTTGTCCAACCCATACATGAAAAGGAGTCCCCATGACAATATACTTGACAAATAGGCCATATAGACTCCTTGAGGACCTTCAAAGAGGAAAAAACCACTTTCTGCTAATGTAGTCCATTTCACTGTTGGACAGTTCCAGTTGCAAGGAAGTTTGTCCTAACATAAAGTCTTAATTCTTCTCTCTACAACTTCTACCCATTACTCCTAGTTCTTTCCCCTGGGGCCAAGAAGAACAAGGCAATCCCCTGTCATGGGCCAGAATTTCAAGTACTTTAAGATGCTATTGTGTTCTTTTCGATCTTCTCTCTGGGATTAGTATCCCTAATTTCTTTAATTAATCTGTGTACAATATATCTCCAACCTCTTCACTATCCTAATAACCCTACCTTCACTCAGATTAATGAGTACTAAATCAGGAAAGGGAATGAATTTCATTGATATAGGGAACTCCTAAGTGAGGAACCTCCTTCTTTCACTGCAGGTTAGCATCTTCTCTGTCACAGTGTTGACTAGAGCACTGAGAACTCAAATAACTTGCCCAGAGACAAACAGCCACTGAGTCAGACATCCTTCCTGGCTTCAAGATCAGCTCTCTACCTACTCTATCATGCTGTCTAACCAGACCATAATCCTAGTCAGCTATCTCACCAAGGGAAGGGCATAAGCACTAACTGAGCACCTACTGTATGCCAGGCACCTTGCTAAATGCTTTACAAATATCATCTCAAATGATCCTCACAACAACCCTGGGAGGTAGATGCTATTCCCATTTTACAGTTAAAGAAACTGAAGCAAAGGTTAGACAACTTTCCCAGAGTCACATTACTAGTAAGTATCTGAAGTCAGATTTGAATTCATGTTTTCCTGACTCCAGACCAGACTCTACCCACTTAAAATTGGATCTGAGTCCTTGAGAAGGCAGGTCTCTTTGACCACATCCCAGGATAATGCTCCATCATCAAACTATGGTCAATTCAGGATCACAGACCCTAGCTACCCTGGGGGTAACAAAAAGAGAATGACTCCCTTTCTCCATGGGAAAAGAGACAATGTGGTGTGGTGAAAAGGGCACAAGGGTAAGAGTCCAAGGATACAGATTCAAATACTGCCCATGGTACTTGGTGGGAACCAGGGACAATCACCTAGTCTAAGTTTTCCTCCTGTAGAAAGACAGGGTGAGACTAGAGGATCTCTAAGTTCCTTCCCAGCTCTAGAACTATGATCCCATAATCAAGCGTCTTGATCTCTAAAGGCCTCAATTTATACATCTGTAAAATGAGGGAATTGAACCAGAGTCTAATCAATTTAATTCAATGAGCATTTGTCACAGGGAGAAAAGCAGTGACTCTAAGGGGTAGAAGACCTAGGTTCAAATCTAACTTCCGACACTTTCTCTATGACTGTGGGAAAGTCACTTAATCTCTCAGGGTCTCATTTTCATAAAATGAAAGTTGAAATAGATGAGCAAGTTAGATCTATCATCCTATGTGCTTAACACTTTCAGCTCTGACATTCTATGATGTTTCCATGAGATTTGACAATTACAGTCTGAAAAGGTTTGGTTTGAACAGATCTGTGTGCTCTCCGTGGTCTTGAAAGTTCCAAAGCTGAATAAACCCTCCTTATGTAGCATCTACTAAGTACCCAGATCTATGCTAGGCATTGTGTGGATATAAAATAATATATTATGCAATCCTCTGATCTCAAGGACCTTACAAAACAAAGCCAGAAGGCCAGAATTTGGATTCTACCTGTGACACTTGCCTGTATAACTGAAAGGAAGCGATTTTAACTTCTCTAAGCCTGTTTCTTCATCTTAAAAATAAAACCTTCATAGAGCTACTGCCAAGAAAGTGTTTTGTAAACACAAAAATACTGTATGAACATGATTGACTCACATATAACATTAATAACAGTAGTATTATGAGAAAGACCAGAGTAAGAAACATGAAAACAACAATACAAGAAAATGCAGTGTGTGGGTGGGTGTCTAAATAAGAGTCAGGAATAATAGTAACAGGAATGCTATTATTAGCAATTTTAACAAGCTTTTCATAGGTTCAAGGGGAGATACCAACATAAGCTGGCTAAGTTAGGCAGGTAATGCAGACATGGTACCTGTCCTAAATGAAGAATAGTATTTGAAGAGGTAGGTAGAGAAGACACTCCCAGATGAAAGAACATCCTGAGGAAGGCACAGAGATACTTTGAAGGAAACCAATTTGAAAACCATTTAATACATTTCACTGACCCTTTGAAACAGGGATTCTTTGCCTCTTTATGCCCTGGACCCCTTTAACAATCTGGTGAAGCCTATAGACCGCATCCCAAAATTTTAGTTTTAAATACATAAAGCAAAATACACAAGATTGCCAAGGAAACCAATTTGATAGAAATACAGTTATCAATTTTTTTTAAATCTTCTCAGACCCCAGGTTGAGAATGAGTTATCTAGGAAATGCTACTTTAAATATATTCAAGTCATGGTAGTCCAGACAAACCTTTGGTTTTCTAAGCCTGGCTTTTCTTGGGACAACTTGTCTTTGTTCTAGGAAGACTCTTGTCTCCTGTCTGGTATTCTCCTCCATTTTCTAGAATCTTCTTTTCTAGAATCTTCTGTTCAAGAAGCTTTCTTCTTCCATGATACTTTGCTAATGTTCAAAGTCCTTTATGTGACAACACAAAGATGGAAGAGATAGGCCTAAATGAGATGCCAGCCATCCCTAGAAAGCCTCTGGTCCAGTTTAGTATACTTAAGCAGCCCTGATTTAGAGAGTGATGATGGATCCAAGAATCCCATCCATAGGATAATAGAGAATCAGGAAATCTTAAGGAAAGAGCAGCCTGTGACATGAGATATTGATCCATTCATTTACATTTCCTAAGTTCCAGTTTCTTCATCTATAAAATGAAGGGTCTTGACCAGATGGGCCTCTGAGGTCCCTTCCAGCTCTGGACCTATAATCCCATGATCCTATGAACTTTCTCTTATTCCTATAGCCTGAAGACCATCATGTCTGTGCCTCTGGACACATTTTTGGTTGTATCTCTTCTCTGTCCTAGTTGGGGGAAGAATAAGAGTGCTCCCCTAACATAAGTCCCTGTTCTCCTGCCTCTCCCTCTATGCTACTAGTCCCGATTAGCTGCAGATAAGCCACAAAGCCTCCCTTTCAATGTGCCAAATAAAAATCTGTTGCTTTCAGAGTAAAACAAGTGGTAGAATTCTTCTAAAACCAAAACATTAAGCAAATGAAGAAAACATAAAATCAGAGAAGAAGAGGTAGAGGGGACCTCAGAACCCATCTATGTGAGGGGCAACCATCATGCAGTGTGGAATAAAAATAATGTTTATATGGTACTGTAAGGTTTGCAAAACAGTTTCCAAATATTATATCATTTTGTACACACATAAAACAACCCTGGGAAGCTATTGATTATCCCCATTTTACAGATATGGAAATGGAGGAAGACAGAGGTTGCCCAAGGTCACACAGCTGGCTAGTGTCTGAGACCAAGAATTCAAATCTTCCTGTATTGAGGGTCCACGTTCTATCCACTGCACCACCCAGTTCCCTCACTAATCAGGAAAACCTGGATTCAATTCCTAACTCTGACATTCTGGCTATGTAATCCTGGAAAGTTTAACCTCTCAATTCTCCAGATAACTCTCTAAAATCTGAATGGAAGAGCAGGTATGAATCTGTATTGGTGGAAGAGTTTCCTATAATAATGAAATTAAAGGTTCAATCCCAAAGGAGAACAAAAGAATCTGCTAGGCACTGGTCATACAAAGACATAATCAAAATAGTCCTTGCCCTCAAAGAGTTTACATTCTACTGATCCCAAACAGAGTGGAACATGTGTTCAAAAGTCACCATCAAGGAAGGGAGGAAGGTTAATCATATAGCAAGAAAGGGAATGAATAGCACTGCAAGGGTAGTGTGGGCGTTGACAAGATAAGCAAAGGCTAAGAGGAAGGTTTCTGAGACTGACATATGGATAGTATTTAACAGCCTGTGAAGACATATGCGAGCATACTACAGGATGAGATCTACATGGGACAACTCAGAGAAACATAGCAAGATTTGCACAAACTGATGCAGAACAGAGAAAATAAGAATCAGAAGAAAAATACACACAACTACCACTATATATATATGTATATATATATGAAAACATCACTGAAAGTCAAATTCTGAGAAACTAAAAACAACAGAGAAGGTCCTAGAGAATGAAACTGAAGTTCTCCTTCAAGATAGAAGGGTGTGTGACTGAGATGGCATAATATTGTATAAACTGTCAGGTGTCACAGAAATCAATGTTATTTGCTTGATTCTATTTTCATATAGAAGGGTTTAGTCTAGATGAGAAATTATCATGATATAAAGACAAAGGAAACCAATAAAATGATTTTAATTAAAATTTTAAAAGTACTAATGATAGGTCTGAGAAGGAGGGAAGAAACTTTAGTCAAGATTAAGATGGTCTTCTCAGGGGTTTCAGATTACTTACCTAGCTCTATGCACCCATAAGTGGAGTAAGGAGACTGGCTAAGGTTTATGAGATGTCCAGACTAGCCCCAGGACAAAGTGATGTGCTAATTATAACCAATGAAAATATTAAAAGAGAGAAGGGGGAGGGAGAAATTAGGTCAGCTTGCCATGATCAGTCATTTGCCTCCTGGAATGAAGAGGAATGTGACAAATAGTGGCCCTCTAAGGGGCTTTTACATCTCCCCAAAGCTCCATATTCAAAAAGCAATTATCATCCAAGGGCAAAATAATGTTTGATTACTATGTTTCAGATATAATTTTCATAGCCCCTCTGCTCAGTGTGTCCTGCCCTCACACTTTCAAGGACAACATAGGTCTGGGACTGCTTTCAAGCCCAGGACTTCCCAATTCTGAAATGGGAAGGGAGAAGACTTGCTATCCTGTTCTACCAAGGAACTAAAAATATTTGGATGCCTTGAACATCCCAAGTGGAACTGAAGGCTTTTTGTCTGCGCAAGAATCCTTTGGGAGATTAGAGTCCTTAAACTAGAAGGGAACTCAGAAGCCATCTAGTCAAAATTATGAGTCTCTCTCTCTCTCTCTCTCTCTCTCTCTCTCTCTCTCTCTCTCTCTCTCTCTCTCTTCCTCTCCCTCCTCCTCCTCTCTCCTTCTTCTTCTTCTTCTTCCTCCTCCTCCTCTCCTTCTTCTTCTCCTTTTCTTCTTCTTCTTCTTCTTCTTCTTCTTCTTCTTCTTCTTCTTCTTCTTCTTCTTCTTCTTCTTCTTCTTCTTCTTCTTCTCCTCCTCCTCCTCCTCTCCTCCTCCTTCTCTTTCTTCTCCTCCACCTCATCTTCTTCTTTCTCCTCCTCTTGCTCTCACTCTTTCCATTCTGCTTTTGAAAGACTGGGTTTCTCTATCTTGTCCAGGCTAGAAATGTAAAAGCTACTCATGGGCCTAACCCCACTGTTGATTGACATGAGAGTTTTCGTTTGCTCCATTTCCAATGTGGGCTGGTTCGGAGGGGGGTGGGGAACAAGGTAACAATCATTTAAATGCCTGCTATGTGTCAGGTACTATGCTAAGTGCAGTTCACCCCTCCTTAGGAAAACTGATGGCATCTCTAATCCCAGGGGGCTCATTATGTTGATGTCAAACTTAGTGCAGATATCAGATCTGCCTAGCCTACTGCAGCTCAGAACTCCCAGTCTCAAGAGATTCACTAGACTTAGACCCCTGGCAGCTGGGATTCCAGGCATGTACCAATATGCCTGGCTAAGACTATCCTCTAACAAGATCCCTGACAGGTGAGCATTCAGTCACTGCCTGAATATCTCCAGGGACCAAAAGCCCACTATTTCATGAAGCAACCTATCCTACCTTTGGATACTTCTCATTCCTGAGCAATGTTGATTTCAAACCTTTCAAAACCCCATGCCTCTCCTTATACCCTCTCCTTACTCTCCCTCACTTCCCTTCTAATTCTGCCCTTTGGGAAAGAACCACACAATACCAGAGTTGAAAGAGAATGCAGAGATCATCTATTGTGACCCATACTTGAACAACAATCCCCTTTTCAACATACTCAATAGGTGGCCATCCAACCTCTTCTTGAAGATCTCCAGTACGAAGAAACCTAAAACCTCCAGCAGTTGCCCATTCCACTTTGGGATACTTCTAATTATTAGGAAGTTCATCCTGACATCAAGCCTCTTTAAAACTCCCACCCATTGCTCCTAATTCTACCTCAAGGGGGACAAACAAAAGTCTATTAAATACTTTCCAATATTCATCTCCCCTCTTCCAAAATGTCTCCCTTAAGTCTTCTCTTCTCCATGCTGCAAATTCTCATTTCTGTCATCTGTTCCTAATACAGCATGGATGCCAGACCCCTTACCAGCCTTCGTGCTCCCCTCTAGCTTATCAATATCCTTCCTAAAATTCAGTATCCATAACCAAACATAATCCCCAGCTATGGTCTGACTAGGACAGAGCAGAATGAAAGCATAACATCCCTCTCCCTGCCTCTCTTAATGCCACCAACAATAACAGCGACTGTCTTGGTTCCCATGTGGTGCTTGGCACACAGTAAGTGCTTGATGTTTGTTGCCCACCTGTCCTGTATCACACATTTGAATCATATTGATCTCACAGTCTACCAAAATCCCCAGATCATGGGCATGCAGACTGCTGACTGGGGAACACTTCACCCCATTTTATACTTGGGAAGTTGAGTTTTTTAACCTAAATGAAAGTTTACATTTATCCCACTACAATATATTGTTACTTGGAATAATCTTAGAAATCAAGGGAGGTAGCCTGGGAAGGAAGGAAGCCTGAGAAGTTGTAGAGAAGATCCCAACTTGCATTGGTAGAGAGAGTTCTCTCGCCCTGGAGTTCCTGACACCAGTGGAATCACAGGTCCACTCTCTACTCCTCTCTGAAATCCCATCTTATTTTACTGAGCCCAGTGTTCTATCCAGTCAAGACCATTTGAGATTCAGACTCTTTCACCTGGAATATTAGCCAGCCTTCTCACCTTGACATCATCTAAAAACTAATGATGCCTGTAGTCAAGTCATTGATAAAAGGACAAGGACAGATCCTAACTTTTGTACCCCTCCCCTTAAATCTTCTCTTCTCCAGCTTCTGAATCTTCTGAAATGGATCCTCTGCTTTGAGCCCCAATCAGTGATGCTTATTCAGGTTCCATTTCAGGTGCAGATGAACTCTCACATTGATGTGTGTAACATCAATGAATTGCTGAATCTAGCAGCATTTTTAGGGGCCACTGGTTTTCTTGAAACCAAGCGGCAAACTATCTTCTAAGTTCATATTCATCCAATTGAGAAAGCACTTGCAAGAATGGAGTTGGGGTTGTCATGGATTTTTTGTCTTCCAAGTTATTTATCTGGACAGTACTTCAGAACCTAGATGGGCTCATTGGCCTCACAGCAACAAAATAAGCTCTTCCCGGGGGTTCTCTCTCTCTCTCTCTCTCTCTCTCTCTCTCTCTCTCTCTCTCTCTCTCTCTCTCTCTGTCTGTCTCCCTCTCTGTCTGTCTGTGTCTCTGTCTGTCTCTTTCTCTCTCTGTCTCTGTTTCTGTCTCTCTGTCTCTGTCTCTTTCTCTCCTCTCCCTCTGTGTGTGTCTCTCTCTCCTCTCTCTCTTTCTCTCTCTCTCTCTCTCTCTCTCTCTCTCTCTCTCTCTCTCTCTCTCTCTCACACACACACACTGCCCCCCTTCAGTCTAAGATTCATCCCTTTTCTTGCCAATACTTAAATTAAACATCAAGTGAACACTGCAGTTGAAAACAAGGAGCAAGAGGATGACAATCAGGTTATGGAAGGCCCAACTATAATTGATATTTATTAGAACTGGAGACTGGTGAAAATAGAGAGGTTTGCCAGCAGCTTAAGGGTCATTCCACTTGTAGTGAGTGGCACTTGTCAAGACATTGCCGGGTTTGGCATACCTTCTAGCAATGCCAGGCATTCTTTCCTGCCTGTCCCTCCCAAACATACTATATCTTGGGAGCTGGAACTCCCAACTCAGTCAGTGACTGAACAAGCCTTCAGTAACTTGTAGAGAGACAGTGTGGGGGAGTGGGTAAGAATGTTGAACTTGAGAAATAAAGAAGTCTTGGGTTCAAATCCTGTCTCTAATTATTACTGAATGGTAATAACAAGTAACACTTAAATGGGCTTGTTATGTGCCAGGCGCTGGCTAAGCACTTTCCAATTACTTCTATTCTTATGATCTTTACAATTTATGAGCCTTATTCAATATTATTGTCTCATTTGATCCTCACAACAACCCTGGGAGGTAGGTGCTATTATTATCCCCATTTTCCAGATAAAGAAACTGAGGTGGACAGGGGTCAAATAACTTGCCCGGGGTCACACAGCTAGTAAGTGTCTGAGACCAAATTTAAATTCCTCTGAGCCTCAGTTTCTGGATCTGTAAAATGGGGAAACAATAGCACCTGTCTCGCAAGTTACTGTGAGGTTTAAGGGAGATAATATATACACAGCACTTGGCGAACCTTAAAGCCCCAGGTAAATGCTAGCTATTGTCATCATTGTCAATATCATTGCTATCAAGAGAACTAGAAAGATCAGGAGGGGGCAGGTTAAGGTATAGTAGGAAAGAACACGAAGACCCTCAAATGTTGAGCTGGAAGGAATATGAGAGACCATATGGTTCCAAACACTCATTTGACCTAAGGGGAAATGGTCTTCTCAAGAAAATGTCATCTCTTTGCTCTTTAAATTTATGGCAGTCAGAGATTAATGTGAGTTAAAAGTTCACATTTCAGATGACTACAAACTACCTGAAGGTAAAAACTGTTTCTTTAAATCCTTGTATCCTTAGTGTCTGGTATACAAAAGGCACTTAATAAATGCTTATTGAATTGAAATGGCAAAGGACCAGGAAGGGGAGGATGTTTAGCAGAAGCAAGGTATTGGAGGGCACAAAGATGAGCTCCAGGAGGAGGAGCTGAAAGTGAGAAAAGGTCACCTGAAAGAGGCAGGGAACCCAAAGGAAAATTCTCTTTGGAAAATAGAATGGAAGCTCTCTGAAGGCACAGATTGCTTCAGTTTGGTTTCTCTATTCCAAGCACCAACCATACTGCTCGGCACATAGTTGGAGTTTACTAAATATTTGAAAAATAGATTGAATTTGTTGAACTGAATTCTACTTTGGATTATTTCTGCTCCTGGAAAGATCACATTATTTAAAAAGTAGGAACCTGAAATAGATAGGAAAAGAATAAGAAAGGTCAGCAGCCATCTAAGTGAGAATGATAAAGATTATAAAATGACAAATGGAGGGGTTATGAGAAAACATGCATTCTAATCCACTGTAGGGAGAGCAATGAATTGGTCCAGACATTCTGCAAGGTAATTTGAATGTGAGTCCTCCAATCACTAACCTAACCCAGTTATGCCTTTGCTAAGCCTAGATCCCAAAGAGATCAAAGAAAGAGGGCAAGGATCCAATGCACAAAAATACTGGTAGCAGCTCTTTTTGTTATATCAAAGGACTGGAAACTTAGACAATGCTCATCACCTGCTGAATAAATAAGGGTATATGAATGCAATGGAATCTTATTGCATGTACCATAAGCAATATTTTTAGATAACTCCAGGAAGACATGTATGAACTGATGCAGAATGAAATGAACAGAACCAAAACATCTTATATAATAACATTAACATTCTAAAGAAAAACCTCGAAAAACTTAAGAACTTCGATCATTTTAATGACCAATGACAATTTCAAAGGACAGATGATAAAGCATGAAAACAACTCCTGAGAAAGGGATGATGGACTCAGGGCACAGAATGAGACAGATATTTTCAGACATTGTCAATGAGGGAATTTTACTTGATTATGCAGATTTCTTGCAAGGACTTTGTTTTACTTCTTTTTCAGTTAAGAGTAAGGGGAGGAAGAGGAGAAGTAGAAATAAGGTAAAGGTTTTTTAAAGGTCATCAAGGCACCTTTTTTTGCATGCACAAAACAGAACAGAAGGAAGGCCTGATGGAAACACAGACAGGCAGAACAGCTTTGAAGATTACATGTTGAATTGATTACTATACATTTAAAACAAAAAGCAAGCTGTACATAATAGACATTCTTATTTTTATGAGCAATTCTTTTTTCTATTCTACTTTGTATATAAAATGCTTGTTTTATTTGATATTTCTTAAGCTTAGAATAAAAATAGAATTTTCTACAGACAGAAAGAGACAAAGATAGACATGGAAAGAAATACACAGAGAGACAAAGAGATAGAGACAGAGAACGAGACAGTGATAGATGCAGAGACAGAGACAGGAGGAGGAGAGGAGAAGAAAAGGAGGAGGAGGATAAAAAGGAGGTGGAAGGGGAGGAGAAAAGGGAGAAGGATAAAGGGGAAGAGAGAAAAACAGGGGGAGGGAGAGAGGGGGAGGGAGAGGGAGATTGGTGGGGAGAGGGAGAGGGAGAGGGAGAGAGAGACAGAGACAGAGACAGAGACAGAGACAGAGAGACAGAGAGAGAGAGAATATAAAAGTGAATGGAGACATGTTACTAAGAAAGTTCCCCCCTGCGGGGGGAGCAACTTGTAATGTCAGTGATGAAGATCATAGTATTATAATCCCAGACTGATCAGGACTTCTTCTTCCAACTTCCCTATGTATTGAGGGCACAAGTATTCTACCAGTCACCCAGGTTCCCAATCTCAGAATCATACTTAGGTCTTTAATCCCCCTCACCCACCACATTCAATCCAATGCCAAATACTATCTCTTCTACCTCCATGACTTGTTTCCCCTCTGTCCTCTTCTCTCCAGTTTCACAGCCACAACTCTACTGGATCAATCCCTCATCACTTTTCACCTGAACTATCTGTTAGTCTCTTCTCGTTGGTCCCACTTCTCCTTTCTACTGTCCTGATCTCCACCTTCCAGTGGAGATTTCCAATCTTCAGTTCTCCCTCCATTTTTCACACAGAAGGTAAATTGATATTTGCAAAGCACACATGTGGCCAAGTTACTCTTTTGCTCAAGAAGTCTCCCATGGCTCCCTATTGCCTCTAGGATAAAAAGAAAACACCTCAATTTTGCATTCAAAGTCCTTTCCAAACTGGTTCTAGACTACCTTTCCAGATGAATTTTACATTATTCCCCTCAGCTATTCTCAATTCCAATCAAACTGGCCTATTTGCTACTCCTTATACATGACAGTACATCTCTATTCACTAAATCTTTGCACAGACTGTCACCCAAACCCTACCCCTAACAGAAGCCCTCTTCTCACTGTCGCCTCTCAGGATCCCTTGATTCCTAAGGCTCAGTTCAAGTTGTTTTTTGATTGTTTCATTGTGTCTGACTCTCTGTGACCCCATTTGGGTTTTCTTGAAAGAAATGATTTGCCATCTCCTTCCCCAGTTCATTTTACAAATGAGGAAATTGAGGCAAAAAGGGTTAAGTGACTTGCCCAGGGTTACACAGCTAGTAAGTGTCTGAGGCTAGATTTGAATTCAGGTCTTCCTGACTCCAGGGTTTGCACTCTATCCACTTGCACCACCTAGCTGCCTAGTTCAAATGTCATTTCCTACAGAAAGCCCTTCCTGTAGGAATTGTTAGTGGATCTCCCATTAAATTACTTGTATTTGCTTTTTAATATTTTGTATTTATTTCCCAACATTAAAACATAAGCTCCTTGAAGGTAGGGACTATTCAGTTTTTTGTCTTTGTTATCCTCCAAGGAGCCTAGCACAGAGCCTGGCAAAAAGTGGCCCTTTAAATGGTGGATATAGTCAAGGGGCATTATAGATACAGAGCTGGCCTGGGAGTCAGGAACACAAGTTCAAATTCTCCCTCAGACATTAACTATAATATTCTGGGCAATTCATTTAACCTCTTTCAATCTCAGTTTCCTCATATGTAAAAATGAAGATAACAATAACACATTCCTCTTGGGGTTGTTGTGTGAGAATCAATGAAATCACATTTTATAAAGTACCTTGCAAATCTCAAAGTTTTATACAAATGCTAACTATTATTGTGGCTGTTGTTATTATTACTAAGTGAGTTATTATTACTAAGAGTAATTACCCTGTCTCTTGACCAAACAGATCTCAGTCAACACATTGCAATAGTTCCAATAGACACTAGGATCTAATAGCAAAATACTTCTTTTATAGCTTGTAACAAGGGAGCTTCAAAAGTACTTCTGAACTTTTTTTTACAAACTTTAGTAACTGATGAATGGCACTTGAACTTAAAAGAATTTAAGGCTTCACAGGCTAAAAGACAAATTCCCTTTTCTTCTATTCCCCCACCACACACACACACACACACACACACACACACACACACACAATCCTCTACTTCTAAAAATAGAGGTGGATTTTTCTTGAGAAAGAAAATTCCAAGGAAAGAATAGCTCAATACCTTAGCTAAATTACTCTGAGGACTGGTTCTGAACAGGGGGAGAAGTGAGCAGGCCCAGAGAGAGAGGGTGTCCACCATAAATCAGCATAATTGCATTACTCGCCTATCTGGTTGGCTCGGGTCTCGACTGATAAATTTTAAAAATTAGGCCAAGCTCAGTTCTGAGTTTGAATCTTTTCATGATCCATTCAGCCACCTTTAAGTGAAGTAAAATACATGGTACTCTAAAAAAATGGGAATATAATTCAGAACCCCGTGGGAAGTAAAATGTTCAGGCCATTAAGACATAAATTATCATTTGTATGCAGTAGATGAGAGCCTGAGTCTAATACAGCAGGTATTAAATCAGAATTATAGCAATTCTTCTTGTGGGCTGATCACAGGGAAGCAGGCATCATCTCAGACACACAGAACACTACATGGACGATGAGTTCCTGTCTTATCTGCCAACTGCTACAACTCAGCGAGAAGAGGATGATTGGTTTTTATCATGTAGCACACAAGTCACTGCTGCCATTTTGGTCCCAGTCTCAGTGAGTTCCAAGGAATGGAAACGGTTCTAACAAAGCAGTAGAGGTTTTAGCCAAGCAAGGCTGGTACCAGAGGGACTCTTTAGAAACTGGCCTTAAAGGCAGGTTTTAACCAGAATCCTTTCCAATGTCTTATCAGAGCATGGAGGTGACCATGGGAAGCAGGAAGACTTTGCGAACAGTGCACAGGCACAGCAAAGACCTACACCAAGGCTTCATACAGATCATTCATACAATCAAGGCCCTGATTAATAGCCTAGAAATGTCTTTCATCTGAGGATTACTGTAGGAAGGCTTAATGTGTATTCTTAGAGTTATAGCAAGAGGGTCAAACCCTGGAGATATTACTGTCTGTGTGACGTTGGGCAAGCCGTTAAATCTTTCTAGACCTCAGTTTCCTCATTTGTAAAACTAGTTAACTGTATTAGATAATCACAAAGGTCTTTTCCAGATTTAAATCTTGTATAAAAATGGTACTATTGAGTACAATTGAGTAAAATTATGGTATTATGGTATTATAGTATGGTACTATAAGTATCATATACTTAAAAAGTTGAAGGAAAAGAGGACATGAAAGGGGATAGGAGAAAAGAGTAAGGGAGAAGGGAAGGGTAGAGAGGGGAGGGAGGAGGAGATCAGAGGGAATAGGAGAGGAAAGGAAAGGAAGGAAAGAGGAGAGGAGAGGGGAGGGGAGGGGAGGGAAAGGAGAGCCTAGGATTCTGTGAACTAGCACTGACCTTCAGCAGAATTTGGGGGGAAGGAAATCATTTCTCCATGGTTCTCCTCTGGCAAGAGGAGCTCATGAGATCATAGAATACAAATATAAAGTATTAATAGAATTTCTGGCCAAAGAATAACTAGGGTCATCATCCCAACTCCCTATCACTCCACAGACTTAGCCCATAAAACTGCTGTGGGAAGTCTGGGCCCTTGGTTCATTAAAATGCTAACTGGCTGAGAGATTTTGTTTTAAGCCATCTATCCTGATGCTTTCACAAAGCTCTGTACCCGAAGAGATCAGTCACTTCCAGAATGCCCATCTTTGAGGACTGGCCCAGTGCCATCAGGCATTAAGAGAGGCTTCCTGAAGTACATCGTATCTTAGGAAGCAAGGGAGGAAACAAGCATTTATTAAGCACCAGGTACTACACTAAGAACTTTACAAATTCATCGGAGCTTCACAACAACCCCGGGAGGTAGGTGCTATTATTATCCCCACTTTACAGATGAGAAGACTGAGGCAGTCATTGGCTAAGTGACTTGCCCAGGGTCACATAGCTAGTAAGTGTCTGATGCCAAATTTAAACTCAGATTTTCCTGACTGCAGGCCCAGGGCACTATCCACTGTACCACCCAGCTGCTTACTAAAGAATTGATGACTTTAAGATCCTGTCATCCAGCTTCCTTATTTTACAAATGAGATAACTGTGAACCAGAAGTCAAAGTGATTTTGCCCCAGGTCAGAAAACCGTTAGGTCTCAAAGCCAGAATTGTACCAGAGTCTCTGATTCCAACAGGAAGGTAGATTTAGATCCAGAAGGGGACTTTAAAAACCATTTAGTCCAACTCCCTAATTTTACAAATGAGCAAGCCAAGCAACTAGAAGTGAAGTGACTTGCCCAGGGTCACACAGTGACTATCTAAGGTAAGATTTGAACCCAGCTCTTTGTCATTCCAAGTCCAGCTTCAGTCTCTTTCCCTTTTCACCCCACCACAACAGGGACACTACCTTGGAGAGAAAGTAGAGACAGTTAAAAATCTGAAATTGTCTTCAATTCAATTTGACAAGCATTTATTAAGCACCTAATGGGTGCCAGGCACCAGAGATATAGAAACCAAAACAAAACAGTCCTTTCATTCCATTACTTTATGTTCTTTGTCTCAAGTCACAGAGTGTCCCATCAGGAGTATTAGTACTGAGCTCTCCAGCTCCATGAGTGGCTTCCTGCACAGTGTCAGGGAATGAATTAATGGTTAGATGTGCTGAAGATTTTCCTGAGACCACAGAGAATTAATGATATCTGCAAAAGGTCAGAGGTAGCCCCCAAGTTAATCCCAGACAATCTCCTTTATAGAATCAAAGGTACATGGAGCTAGAAGATAAGTCATATTCTATTTAGCCTAATTCCCTCACTTCACCTACAAGGACAGTGATCCTTGGGAGGTTAAATGACTTGCCCCAGAGGCTTATTGGCAGTAAACTACCATAGCAGAATTGGAACCAAGGTCCTCTGACTCTTAAGACCAGGACTCTTCCATATTACCAATGGTTAAGCATGTAGGCAGACGAGTGAATTGGGGCAGCTAGGGTAACATAATGAAGCAGACCACTGGGCTAGAAATCACGGAAGACCTAGGAATGAATCCTTCCAACACCTACTGACTGTGTGACCCTAGGAGAGTCACCAGCCCTCCATCTCAGGTTTCATTATGCCATTGGTGAAAGGACAATAATGGCGCCTACTTCCCAGGGTTGTTGGGAGGATCAAATGAGATAACATTTCTAAAGAACTTTGCAAATGTTAAAGCACTATATAAATGCTAGCTAGCAAAATTATTCATTGAGCTGACCAAGCATGTATAATCACAGAATCTCAGAATTGTAAAGGACCTCAGAAGCCATCTAATTCAATCTCTGCCTGAAATGAGAATTCCATCCACAATCTACTTAAAAGGAGTCACTCAGTCTTTACCTGAAGCCCTCCAGTGACAGGAACCTTACTACCTATCCAGACAGAGAATTCTATTTGGGACCCCTGTTGCTGGTAAGAAGTTTTCCTAGATATCCAATCTATATCTGCATTTTGGCAACTTCTGCACTTGTCTCCTTGTTCTGCCCTCTGGGATGAAGCAGATCAAAACTAATCCCTCTTCCACATGACAACCCTTCACTTAGAAGAAGATGGCTATTATGGTCCTGCTAAGTCTTCTCTTCTGCAGGCTAAGTGCCCCTGTTCCTCCAACCCATCTTCATAGGTCATGATCTCATTGCCCTCTGTCATCCTTATTGCAGTCATCTGGATGTTCTCCAACTTGTTAATATCCTTCATATAATATGGCAGCCAGAACAAAACTCCAAATGTGGTCCAACTGGGGGGAGTATGGTGGGAATGTCACCTCCTTATTCCTGGACCCTCAGCCATCCTTAATGAAGGCCAAGATTCTGTTAGCTTCCTAGAAGGCAGTCTCTGGCTCTCAATTTATAGAAAAATGTACTTTGCTAGGTGGTGTGCACTGAGACATAGGTCACCCACCCCACTCCCTAATAGCTGTTGAAGAAAACAGTCTCAGGAAAGGGAAGGACTTCAAACCTTCTAGTCAATAGAAGTGAATATAGATTACTTCATTTATTTATTCTTCCATTCATTTATTCATCCCACAAACAATTATTAAGCACTTATGGTGTGTCAGGTGCTATGCAGGAAAGAAAAGAAGATAGAAAGGAAGGAAGGAAGGAAGGAAGGAAGGAAGGAAGGAAGGAAGGAAGGAAGGAAGGAAGGAAGGGAGAGAGAGAGAGAGAAAGGAAAAGAGAGAGAGAATGAAAGAGAGAGAGAGAAAAAGAGAGAGAGAGGAAGGAAGAAAGAAAGAAAGAAAGAAAGAAAGGAAGGAAGGAAGGAAGGAAGGAAGGAAGGAAGGAAGGAAGGAAGGAAGGAAGGAAGGAAGGAAGAAAGGAAAGAAGGAAGGAAGGAAGGAAGGAAGGAAGGAAGGAAGGAAGGAAGGAAGGAAGGAAGGAAGGAAGGAAACCTATCCTCAAGGAGATAATATTCTATCTCACCACAAAGGAGCCACTGGATTCCCCCAGAAAAGGATTTTTAGGTAGAAAAAATCTTCCTGTTCCTGCCATCCCCTCCAAGATCACATTGAAACTCAATTTCAGTGAACTGAACTAGCAAAACATACACGATCACTGAATTTCAGAGTTGGCAGTGTATGTACCTAACAATCAAAGAAAGAGGAAAATCTTTTATGTACAAAAATACTTATAGCACCTCTTTATTTGGTGGCAAGAAAAACAGGAAACTTAAGAAGAAAGTTCAACAACTGAGGAATAACTGTTTAATATGTGGTATATGAATATGACGAAATGTTGGGTATTTTAAAAAGAAATAAGGAAAGGGACGACTTTAAAGAGACATCCACGAAAGCCTTGTAAGAACTGATACAGAGTAAAGCCAGCAGCACCAAGAGAATAATTTCTATGATAACATCAATATTATAAAAAATGAACAATATTTAAGACTATTATAACCTGCTGAAGAATGAAGTGAGGAGAACAATTTAAATAATAAGAGAGGATCATAGAAGATAAAATGGATAATTCTGATTACATAAAATTAAAAAGGTTTTGCACAAACAAATCTAACGAAGCTAAGACTAAAAGGGAAACAGTTAGCTGGGGAAAATAATCTCTGCAGCAAGTTTCTCTGATAAAGCTCTTATTTCCAAGATATATGAGGAACAGATTCAAATTTATAAGAAAAAGAGCCATTTCCCAGTTGATAATCAGTCTAAGGATATGAAGAGACAGTTTTCAAAAGAAGGAAACCCAGACTATTGATAGCTGTACCGGGAAAAAAATGCTCCAATTCACTACTAATTAGAGATATGCAAATTAAAGAAGTGAGCAGAACCAGAACAATTTATACAATGACATCAATATTAGAAAAATGAACCCTTTTGAGGACTTCTATAAATCAATGAAGAATGAAATGAGCAGAACCAGGAAAATGATTTCTATAATGACAGCACACATGAAAAAAAAAAAAACCAACAATTCCAAAAGCTGTAAGAATTATTATCAATATAGTGACCATCCATGAATCTAGAGGAACAATGATAAAACATATCATACATGACAGTGAGATGATGCATTTAGGGTACAGAATGAGACATATAAATTTTTGTTTGTAGTCACTGGGGGAATATGTTTTGCTTGACTATGCATATTTCTTAGATGAAATCTATTTTTTTTGCTTTTCAGCCTTTTTTTTCCAATGGACTAGGTGTAGGAGGGAGAGAAAATAAGATTTCTGTTAATTTTTTTAACATGATGAAGGTTTACAGATGTGGAATGTTGCATGAACTGTCAGATGAGGTTACTATATTGTTCGTTTTACTCAATTATTTTACTTTGTACCAAGAGAACACTCATGGCCTGGGGGGTGGGGATATAATCTGTAACTGTTTGTAATATAAAAACAAAACTCTAATAAAATTGAAAGTGACCCCCCCCAAAAAAATAAAAGGAAGCAAATTCATGTCTTTCTGATTCCAAGTTTGGTATCTATCTAGTATAGATCACAGGATAAGAGGATTTTGAATTGGAAAGGACCTCAGGGATGATCTAAACCAGGGGGTTTTACCCTTGTTTATATCCTGGACCCCTTGAGCAGTCTGGTGAAGACTATAGACTCCTTAGAATCATGTTTTTAAGTGAATAAAATAAAATACATGGAATACAAAGCAAGTCAATTGGATTAAAATAGTGATTAAAATGTTTTCTTTTTAAGTTCATGAACTCCAATTAAGAACCCTCGATCCAATCAAATCCCTTGCTTTTACAGATAAGGAAACTGAGGCATTGATCTGCCTGGGGCCACTACATGTAATATGCAGCAGAGCCAGGATTTGAGGCCAATCCTCTGTCTTAATTTGCTTCCCAGGGTGTTGCTTTTCACTTATGAGCATCTTTTTTCTCATCTTATCTCTGTAACAATCAGCCCAGAGAAATGCAGAAATTCCTGGTTGTATGAGAAGAGATTGTGTTTTAGAAACTAAAAAAGGAAATGGGAGGAGGGGGAGTGGAGAAGGAAATTGGAGATTTCCAAGGTGTCAAGAGGGCCAACTTTTATGCTGACTCTTACCCATAAAAAAATCAGGAAATGCAGATAAGGCCCTGGTCCCCTACCCCACTCAAGGTCCCTCACCAATAAGATTTAGAGCCCAATCTTAAATGCCCTGCTCATTTCCAAATGATCCCAACTTAAGTTTCTAATTTATGCCTTGTTTCTGCTATCCCTCATTTGTGATCTAAAATACAGCCTAAAGAAGCTTCAGAACAATAGCTCAGGCTGGGGCCAGGAGCTCAAGGACAGAAAGTCCAATAGGCCTGAAGAACAACCACACTTCTGATCTCTTTCCTTCCCCCAGTTATGGTGGCCACCCACTGGAGCCCTAAGGCAGAATCAACCAATAAATCCATTGGTCAAAAAGCATTTCTTAACCACCCACTTTGTACCAGGCATTGTCCTAGGTGCTAGGGACACAAAGACAAAAATAAAGCACATGCCTGTCCTCAAGGAGCTTCCATTCTATTGGGCCACATGATATGTGTATGCATGTATACATATGTATGTATGTATGTGTATGTATGTACACGTGTAAATAGCTAGCTTTGTTCAGTCATTTTCAGTCATTTCTGACTCTTCATAACCCCATCTGGGGTTTTCTTGGCAAAGATACTGGAGTGGTTTGCCATTTCTTCTCATTTCTCATTTCTTCTCATTTTACAGATGAGGAAACTGAGGTAAACAAGGTTAAGTGACTTGCCCAGGGTCACACAGCTAGTATCTGAGACCAGATTTGAACTCAGGAAAATGAGTCTTCCAGACTCCAAGCCCAGCACTCTATCCACTGATCTACTAGCTATACATATAGTTAGTTAGTTAGTTAGTTAGTTAGTTAGTTAGTTAGTTAGTTAGTTTAGTGAGACAGTGTAGCACAGTGGAAATATATTGTATTTGTATTCAAAAGAGTTGAGTTGAACCCCAGCTATAATATTTATTAGCTGTGTGACCTTGGACAAGTCATTCCACATGTCTAGGACACAGTTTCCTCATCTGTAAAATGAAGGAAATTTGAAGAGATGGTCTTTGGGTCTCTTCCATTTGAAAATCTATGTTCATGTGATTATAAGTATATGCTAAATAAATATATAAATATAAGGTAGCTGGAGGGATAGAGGCTGTAGCAGCTGGAGGCATCAGGGTAGCAGGAAAGGCTCCATGCAGAAAGTAGCCCTAGAACTGAGTCTTTTTTTTTAATTATTTAAAAGCAATTGGAGTTAAGTAACTTGTTCAAGGTTACACGCTAGTTATTTATGTGTGGGTGCTAAGTAACTGAGGCCAGAACTGATCCCGGATCCTCCCAACGCCCAGGCCTCCCAACTCTGGGGCCGGCACTCTTACTCACTGTGCCACCTAGCAGCCCCTCTAGGACTGAGTCTTAAAGAAAACAAGGAATTCTAAGAGGTGAAACTAATAGTAAAACCAAAGGAAGGTTTCAGGCTTCCATAGCTCATAACATCTGCCATATGCAACACACTGTCCTGAGGCTCCCTGAAGGCAAGGAGTTTGTATTCTCTGGAGAGAATATGTCATTAAAGAAAATAATAACAGATAAGGAAATACAAGGTCATGTCAGGAGGGTGAGACTATGAGTAACTGGGAGGGAAAAAGAATCAGTGAAGGCTTCTTGTAGGAGGTGGTGCTTGAACTGAGCCTTGAAGGATGATGATTAAGTTTGT
>WOXC01006964.1:0-270736 GCA_011680675.1 Gymnobelideus leadbeateri
TCTGGCTGCTGGAAGGAAGGTCCACATTCTTTTCCACTCTTGGCCCCCACTCACATCCACATAGCCAGGCAAAAATTAGAGCTGGGTCTGGAGGGGATGCCTGGCAATTCCCCTTCCTTGCCAGATGTCCCTGGTGTATGAAAATAAGGATGGATCCTAATCGACAGGACATGGCAGATCAAATCATGGGCCCCAAGATAGTATTTCACCTTCCTCCCTCCTGCTCTTGGGGAGAATCCATCTAATGTGCAGGGACACCACAGCTCCCACCCAAGGAGACCAAGAATAGGGGAGGAAAGCTGGTGGATCCTCCAGGAGCTTTAGCAATCAAGGAACAATTGCTAAGACACCAAGTAATGGAAGGAGAATGTGAAATGACTCATCCTGCCTGGTGGGTGCATTTTCTTTAAAAGCATTCAAATCCATTTTGTGTTATGAAAGGCACTTGACTACTGGTTAAAATTCAAATATCAGTGAGTCTACTCAGTCTGAGAGTTGTATCCAGCTCTCCCTTTGCGTGGATACGAAGGATGCACATGTACCTACACGTACACACGTGTGTATCTCTATGTAGCAAAAATTATGTACTTTAGCAGTAGCAAAGGATTGGACAGTGACAGGGTGTTCATCAGGTGGGGAGTAGCTGAACAAATTGTGGTTTATGAAGGGGATGAAATGCCATTGGGCTAGAAGAAATGATGAGGGAGAAGGTTTCACACACACCTGGAAAGGCTTGTATGAATTGATGCAAAGGGAAATGAGCTGAAACCATCGGGAAGAACGTATGCAAGAACAACAACAGTACTGGAAAGATTATCCACTTTGACCTTAGGAAATCTGATCAATGTAGTGACCAACGATGAAAGATTCACTCCACTCCAGAGGGAGGGATGATGGATGGAGGAGGAGGAAGAGGAGGAGGAGGAGGAGGAGCAGGAGGAATAGGGGTAAAGCAGGTTTCCTTTTCTGTCTTTTTTCTTTTCGCTTGGGCAGGACTAACACAGGAATTTATTTAGCAGGATTATATGTATTTATACAGGGCTCTATGTTTTTTCTTTCCTTCTCAATGGGTGGGGGAGCAGGAAAGAATTTAGAACTGAAAATAAAATTGAATAAAAAATGAGGAAAAAAAGAAAGAAAAAGGAAAAGGGAAAAGAACGGGGAAAGGGGGAAGGGAAGGAGAGTGCAGGGGAAGGGAAGGAGAGGGAAGGAAAGGAAAAGAAATCCTCTGGGATGTGGAATAGAAAAGGACATGGAAAATCTCCTGAGGCCAAGCTCTGAGCTCCTTATCTCTGCGGTCTACCTGTCCCAAGGCCCAGGCATAACTGTCCAAGACATCATTAGTAAAATATCTCATGGTCCCACACAGTTAATTCAATGCAGGCATCATTTAAGACTTCAGTATGGAATCCTGTCATCAACAATGGTGTGATTAAAGACAGGACTGGGGTGTCCCTTGATAATCTTCACCTTCTGATGGGCTCTTTTTGCTAGAGTCTGGAAGCACCTACCTTGGGAAAGGGGAAGGCCTCATGGAGGCTGCCTCTAGGAGCATTTCTTTTCTATGACTTCCTGTTTCTATGCCTGGGGTGCTCACTAGCCAGCTGAGAATGAGAACAAGGCAGGTAGGGGTGGGGGATGGGCCACTGGGCAACTTTTCAAGGATAGTGTACTTCTCCCAAAGGCTGTCCAGTGACAAAGAGCATGGTGCACCAGAAGGACCCAAGCCAAGGCCACTGTTCCCTGGGAAAAAGTCCATTAGTCAGAAGGCAGCAGAGCTTTGGGGCCACCTCTTTGGGGGGATGCTGCCTTTCCATGCCACCTCTCCTAGGCTTAGAGGGAGATCTGGACAGTGATGTCTACCTTGGTAGAGTCTGCACTGGCTTCTGGTAAGCAAGAGGTGGGGACTGGGGAGGGGGGAAAGGTTTCTAGAGAATCTCATTGGCAGGGGGGTGAGGGAAGCCTGAGCAGACAGAGTTCCCAGTTCACAAAGGAGTCAGCTCCAGAAGGCCAGAGCTAGGGCAGGTCCTGGGTACCTTTGACCCAGTTATGAACTTCTCCTGAAGAAGGAATCCTTGGCCAAGGAAGGAAGGCCAAGCATAAGGTAGCTTCTCCTCTGGGCCACTCACTCTCCAGGGTTTCCCTTCCTAGCCCCAGGCCCCAGGATGCTCTCCTTCCCTGACTCTGAATCTAGAGTTCTCAGCTGGCCTCAAACCCCATGCCTGCTAACTGCCTCCTGGGCCATGTGGTTCTGACTGTAAACTGGGCACAAGGAGGAAAACATGATGTGCAGAGAGAGCTGGGGTGGGGGTGGAAACAGTGGTAATGACCTGGAAGATCAGGGGTGGTGGCACCTGAGGATTCAATCCATGGAAGGTGGGAGAAGCTGGGAGAAGATGGCAAAGAGGGAGAAAAGATGGATGCCCCCTTGGGCTAGTGTGTGCCATCACTCTGAGGGATGCTCTCATTCTCCAACAAGGGATGTGGCCCGAAAAGCCACAGGCCTGCTGAGTGCGGGCATCTCAGCCTAGCTCCATTTGTCACTTGCCAGACCTGTGAAAGCCCAGGGCTCCCAACATGCCAGGAGCCCCACGGGAGCACTCATGCCCATCCCAAGCCCAATCAACATGGCTGTTTGTCCCAGACATGGCAACCCAAGGCCCCTCCCACCACAACTCACTGACAGGCTCCTAGAAGGACAGGGACCTTGGAGAGTTTCTAGGCTGAGCAGCCATCTTCTCTTGTCCCCAGGAGCCTGGACAAGCACGTTCTAGTGGTGGGAACCTGACTGACTCAGAAGTCAGCTCAGAGGTTCTGGGAGCTGCACTTGGCCCACTCTGGTAGCTCCAAGACGCCCCCTATGTAACCTTCACCTGCCGGTGTTGGCCCTGCACCCTGGAGCTACAAAGAACATGCCTCACCCCCATGTCATAGGACAGCCCTTCAGGGATCTCTGAACAGCTCCCCTGAGCCCCCTCTCCTGCCCCACCAGTCTCTTCTCCTCCAGGCTGAATGACCCCAGTCCTTTCACCTGCTTCTCAAAGAGAGCATGCTTTCTTTCCCCCTACCCCCAGCCAACCACCAGGCATTTATTTACAGGTTATGGGCTCAGGATCAAATTGAACGGGCCCACAGTAAAACCTTCAATCAGTGCTGTAGAGTGCATGAAGGTGAGACCTGCACATCTCTGAACCAAGGGGGTTTCCAGGGATGGCTGAGGGGAGAACAAAAAGAATCAAGAAAAGGGATGGAAAATAAGCCAAGCAAATTCCTTCAGTGGCTCACATCTCAATCACCTGAAGCAAAGAGCGATGCCTCTTCCCAGCATGGAAGGGAAGGCCTGTTGGCCTGCCCTCACTGTCCTGGTCACACCACTGGCTCTGAACTTAGGGGAGCTGTGAATTGGCCAATGGCCTTCTTGGCCAAAGTGGGCACAGGACATCCAGGTGTGGGCTGCCTGGGGCTGAGGCCAGCAGGAGTATGGGGCCTCCTTCTCTCCACACACTGGACCTAATGCAGCCTCAAGTATTGAAGGCAAGAGGACACACATTGTGTCCTCAGGTAGGGGGCTTGGGGCTGGGGATAGGACTGTGACCAGGAATTGACATATGGCCTAGAGAGCAGGGGGAAAGGTCAAACAGAAGGCTCAAAGGGGGGGGGGAGGCGCCGGGCAGGAGGGGATTTAGAAACTTAGGCAGTTGGCAGCCAGCAATCCCAGTGAAATAGACCCAGAGGATCACATATCAAGTTAGGGGAGAACACGCACTCCCGTGCATCCCCGTGCACCCCCATGCACCCCCTGCACCCCCTTGCACACTTACACAGCTAGGGAGAAACCAACAGAAAGGAGAGATGGGGAGAGAGGGAGAGAAAGAGGGAGCCCCAAGAGGAAGAGGCCGCCCCTGGAGCGATTGAGGACAATATGGTCCATGAAAGGGGTGTCTGCTGGGAAGCTGGGAGGTATCTGGCAGGTCAGGCTGAAATAGTTTAGTTGTTAAGGTGAGGAGAAGACTTGTCGAGGGCCCAGTTTTTTCAGCCTTTCAGAGGGGGTGGGGGAGGCAGTGAGCAGTTAGCCAAGTGACTGAGCGATGTGAGGGGGGCACAGCAAGAAACAGGCAGGCCAGAAAGAGATGTGATGGGCCAAGGAGGAGCCCAGGAGGAAGGAATGAATGAGCAGATGAGGTGTGCCCAATGTGCCCAGATGGGCAGATTGCACAAGAGGCTGGGGGTGAGAACAGAGCTAGCTAGGCCAGGGGCTCTGGAGTGAAAACTAAACTCACCATTTCATTCACTCATGACTTGGTGAATATCCTGGGAAAACTGATCAGAGAGGGGGGAGAGGAGCAATCCTGTGCGGGGAGAGGGAGGGAGGGGGGCCTGGGGGCAGCCGTTCCTGGGAGGGGGCAGCACAGAGGGAAGAGGGAGACAGAAGACAGAGAGAGGGGAGAGATGGAGACACAAGGGTGCAGGGAGCGACAGAGACAGAGCCAGAAATGGGAAGGAGAGAGCAGGAGGAGAAGGGAACATGGAAGAAGGGACCTGGGGGTAGGGGTGGGGGGCCCATAGGCAGGAGCAAGAGCTTATGTCACTGGAGGGGAGGGACTGGAAGAGCCTTCTAGAAGAGTGTGGCCAGGGCAGGCAAAGGACTGGAGACCATGGCCTATGGGCTAGGCTGAGTCACTTGAGGAAGAAAGGGCTGAGGCTGGAGACCAGAGAGGGGTCCTCCAGGAGCTGCAAGACTGGCCTGGGAAGGAAACACTAGACTTGTTTGGGCTGAAGGCAGCCAGGGGAGAGAGCCAGGCCTGGGCACTGGAAGCTGCAGAGGGGCCAAGGGGGCACCTTGGTTCCCAGACTCTCAACTGGACATCTCTGGAAGCATCTTCCAGGGCACCTAGAGATCCAGGACAGTGAAGGGATTCCCCCAAGGGCACCCAGATAGTAAATACGTGAAGCCAGGAACACTTGCCCAGCACTGAGTGCTGCCCCAAAGGGCCAAGGGCTACCTTGGAGACCCGGTGTGTTTTCCACTCAGAGCTCTGGCTTCAAGCCAAGGCTGGATCCAGGCCACGATTTGGGTGTGTTTTAAGGGCTGGGCGTGGGGTGGTGAGAAGAGTGAGGAAGATGGGGAGATCCTGTCCAGTCTAGGTGAAATGAGCTGCTCTCTGAGGCTCCTTTCTGGACTCTGAGACTCTGTGATGCACCTGGCAGCAGGGGGGAGCCGGCCACCACAGAGGACTAGATGGCATCATGAGTAGAGGGCTGGTTCTGGCAGTCAGGAAGAGCCAAATTAAAATACTGCCTTAGATGCTAACCAGCTGTGTGACCCTGGACAAGTCACTTGACCTGTCTAAGCCTCAGTTTCCTCCTTTGCACAATGGAGATGCTAATGACACCAGCCTCCAAGGGATGGTGGGAGGCTCAAATGTGCTAACACATGTACAAAACTGCTTTGGGAATCTTGAAGTGTTAGAGAAAGCCTAGCCAGGTGGCAGCTAGCAGTGGCTGCTGCCAATTCTTGTTATCATTACTGTCCTCATTGTGATTAGGATTGTGCGGGGTGGGAGGGTTGGGGGGGGCCTCTAGGACTGGAGAGGATCTTGGTTCACACTGGGTCTGGGGCTGAGGTTGGGAAGGCCTTGCCACAGCTGGGATAACACAGAAGGGTCCCAAGACAGACTGCAGAGCTGTGGGCAGCTGTGGGCATCTTCTCCTGAGCATCCTTCCTGGGAGTCAATGAGATGACAGTGAGGGCACCATTCTGGGCACCTACTGGACAGGGGGCAGTGGGGGCAGCCTGGTGGGGGTCAGGAAGGGGACTGAGCTGAAGAGGTTTCTGGGCGTTTAAGAGATTTCCCCGAAGTCAGACTTTGTCCATCTCAGAACTGTCAGGGTCTTGCAAAAGACATCTGGTCTAGGTCCCTGCTAGGAAAGGGGTCATTTTCCCAACTGCTCTGAGTGCCCCAGGTGCTGTAGAGGGCAAGGACCCTCCCAGCACCCCCAGTGTTCCCTGGGGGACATATTTAATGGAGAGATTCATCCTGCCACAGTGAGGCACATCAATCAGCTGAGAACCTGAAATGACAACAGCACAAGTCAGTGGGTGGGGGCAGAGGGAGGGCTGGAGGGTGAACATGGAGTGAAGTAGCTCCCTGCCTCTGGAACCTGGACAATGGCAGTGCCCAGGGACACATCTGCATCAGGGAGGCGGCAGCAGCAGCAGCAGGCACCAGGCACCGGCAGCATGAGGGGACTTCTAACCCATCACCTTGGCTTCCCTCGCCATCCCCCGAGCCTGAAGTTCCACAGCCACATTTCCAAAGCCCTCAGAGAGTTCACCCACCAGGTAGAGGGTGCCACTGCCAATTCCCCAGCTCCAACCAGTCCTTGGCTATGGCAAAGGGACCTTAGAGCTGGGAAGGAGCAAGGAGAGGGGACAGGTGAATGTGGGGGCAGGGGGAGTCATCTCCCACCTCCCATGGCTCTCTGGGGAGCATTCTTTGTGGCAAGACAACACAGTGCAGTGGAAAGCTCACCAGAGCCCAGGGTTTTGTCTTGGGCCAAACCTGACATTAGTCCCCTGTGTGTCCTTGCCAAGCCCCTACCCCCATCTGGGCAGGATCAATCTTGGCTTCTCAATAGAGGGAAATCACAAGGCCATCGTGACTTGCCTCTCCCCAGGGATCGGTCCTTGACATACAGCCAGGGGCTGAGCTGGGGGACTCTGGCACACCTCCCAACAGCTGGAGGCTGGGCTTTCAGTGGGCTTCACCCTCCATACAAAAGGGTGAGCAGGGTGACCCCTTGGCCGAGGAAGCTAGTGGAACCTTGGGCTGCTTTCTAGGCAGGCAGGGGCTGGGCACTCCTCCCACCTACTGCCCTCGAGGTTGGGGCAGAATACGGTTGGGGCATTTGTCTCTGGATGGAGGATGCCCAGAGGAGGTGGCCCTGCCCTGCCATGCCCTTCCCAGTCAGGCCTGGCCTGGCCACTCCTTACCAGGGGTCTGAGCCAGGACCAAACCAGCCTCTTCCTGTTGTCCCAGCTGGCCAATGTATCCCTCTCCATCTCTCCCAAGAAGATGCTGGGTCCCAGGAGGTCGTGTGCCACACAGAAAGGTTCAGTTTCTGGTCTGCCAGGGCCGCCTTCTCCATGTTGTACTGGAAATCACCACAGAGCACAGGGACCTCAGGGCCCCGTGAGGACCAAGACACTGACTAGCATGTGGATGTTTGCCTTGAGCCCCAAGAGACAGGCCTGCCCCCTTTCTGCTGACCCTCTCAATGCCACCTTTGGGCAGCCTCAGGTCCTCTTTCTCCACCCTGTCAATCATAAGCTAGGACTGAAAAAGGAGCCAAGGCAAGGGGAGGGAAAGCAGCCAAGTGGGTGTCAGGACACAGAAGGCCCCAAGCTGTGACTGGAGGAAGATGTGGGGGAGCCTGAGAGAGGAGGAGCTAGGCAGGACCTGAAGAAGATGGTCAGGTGCTCAGAGGGTAGGAGACCAAGGAGAGGGGGGCAAGCCTGGTTACCCTGAAAGTGTAGGAAAAGCACTTCTAGGACCCCTGTACCCAGGAGAAAGAGAACCCAAGTGGGGAGGGGCCGTGTGTGCACTGTGGGATCCTAGGAAGGGTCAGTTGGTTTTGCTGGATTCTCTTTCCCTTCCCTTTGTTCTAAGGGAAAGCTCCCTGGCCAGGCTCCAGCTGGGGAAGACCCCTGAGGATGTGGCAACCAATGCGGCTGCCCCAAGGTCAAAGGGGCAGAAAAGGAGCTGGACCCTGCCCTGGAAATGAGAAGCTCAGACCCCCAAAAGAACCTGTGCTGGCCAGGGCTCTCCCTCCTGTGGAGCTCTGGAGCAGGGAGCGGAGGTGCTTCCCACAAGGCTACTCTGGGCTGTATGACTAACATCCGGGGCTGCTGTCCAGAGGAAAGCCAGCCCAGAGGGGCCATCTCCCTACCATCAGGGCAGGTCCACAGTGCCAACGTGCTGGCTTTTCAACAAGCCAGCCAACCAGCCAGCACTTAGAGCAGGCAGCTCACCCTGGCAGTGGTCCTCAGCATCTTTGGGAAACCACAGCTACCCCTGGAGGGGAGTGTCTGGCACCCTATTATCAGGATAGCAGCCCCATTTTACAGAGGGGGAAACTGGGGCCTATCCTGGGGAGGGAGAGGCTTGCCCTAGGTCACCCACAAGTAAGGAAGCCGAAACTCAGGGCTAATCTCGACTGGGCAGAGAAGAGGGTAGAGGAAATTTCACTGGTGGAGGGAAAGAGAAGAAATGGAGGGTCTTCTCTAATAGTTTATGTTGCCCCTCAGAGGTATCATGGTGTGGTGCAAAACCCCTCACCGGGCTTGGCATCAGAATACCTGGGCACAACTGAGCAGGGCTCTCAGCTGTCCAAGCTGTGGGCATGGCCTGGAGCCAATCAAGCCTTGTTCCCACTCACTCTTAGCCCTCTGTAAAACAGGAAGGGAAACGGGCCCTCAGTCCAGAGACCACTTGACTGTGGAGAGACGGAGCCCCTTCTAAGGCCACCCTGGCAGTGACTGGCTGTTGGCACCCACCTTGCCCAATCTGGGAGGCCTACCTGGGGGACAGTTGGGAGGCTGGCTGCAGGCTAACAGGGCTGTACCACAACAGCGGGGTAGAGCCAAGGCCCTCCCTCCCCCAGAGCCACTCAGGCCCTCCCTACCTCTAGCATTTCTTTGTAAGCAGGGTTCACAGTTCTCTTCCTCACCAATGGCAGGCTTTGGACCCTTTGGGAGCTGGCAGGGAGCAAGTCAGTTTTCAGGTAACTGGAAAGAGAGGGAGCTTGTGGGACAGTGCCAGGCAGGGTCATGCTCACAAACACCTGTCCCACTGATGGGGCAGTGTAGATTTTGTGTGTATTTGTGTGGTGTATGTGTATGTGGGTTTGTGTGTCTGTCTGTCTGTGTGTGGAGGGGGTGTGTCTCTGTAGATCTGGGGAAATAACAATGGGAAACCTAAGGAGCTAGGACATGTCTTTCCCACTGGGCCTCAACTAGACTCTCAATCAAGCTTCTGGGGAGAGGGAGCCCCTAAGTCCTGCTCGGTGGAGGCGGCGGCCTTGGCAGAGTGGCTGTTTGTGCTAAAGATCTGGAGTTGGCCAGTCTGCAAGCTGAATGACAATCTGCACTGAAGGCCACCTGTCAAACAAACACCAAGGACCTGGGAGTCATTCACAACCATTTCTTTCCCTTGGTTCTCATTGGGCCCATATATGTCCCTGAAGCAGCCAGCCTGGGCACTGGGAGGCTGGGGGGGAGAAGCCAAAACTACTCCAGGGGCTCAGATTGGGCAGGGACCTCCCTCCCAGGGTAAATTTTAGACTACCTCTCCACCCCATGAGACCTCCCATGCCATCCCAGCCCAGCCCATCCTGTCCTATCATTGTGACTTCTCCTTGCCAGAGCTGACCTTGCTAGAGTGTCCAAAGGGCTTTACATACACAGCTTGCTGTGTGACACCATGAGCCTGACAAGTAACAGCTACTGCCCTGGCCTATCTCAACCTCACCTATGGGGCTCTATGGCCCCTTCCAGTTATAAGTCCATGATCCCTTGGCCCTGAGTTGACAGTGGAGGAAGGAGAGGCAGAGAACAGTGGAACAACTATTTGCCCCTAGTCACACAGGTCTGATAAGTGTAAGGAGGGAGGGCAGGCTCTGCACCCTAGATTTCATCCCTCTGATTCAAGGACTCTCTCCAGTGGACCACACTAGACTGCTTCTGGTGCTGTCCCTAATGAGGGTCTGGGGGGGCGGGGAGGTGGGGGCTGGCCAGTAGACTCCCTGCTTGAATAACCAGGATGATAGAGAGAGCTCTCTCCCCCAGCCCTCCCCAGGAAGCTCCCTCCATGATTAATTCACCCTAATTCTTCCTCCTCCTCCTTCTCCTCCTCCTACTCCTGCTGCTCTTCCTCCCCTCCTCCCACTTGTGACCTCCACCAACATTTCCTGGGCCTGCCCTCAGGGGTGCCACACACAATCAGTTTAATACTTCCCCCACGGAAAATTGTTAGAATATCAGTCTTTGTCTCCCTGCCCCACCCCCAGCCAACCCTCTCTCCAACCCCTGGTCACCTGCATACCCTAGGTGATTGGTTCCTGATGCCAAGTTGCAGATGGGCACAAGAGAGACAGAAGCACTTGGCAGGCATTCTATGTCCCAGGCAGAGGGGAGAGCTGGGGCATTCATCATCACTGGCTGGGCAGGGGAAGAGGGATTCATGGGCAAGGGGGGAGGGGAAAAGGGGAGAGAAACTCCAAACCCAGTAGCCCATGAATCTGGGAGTGCACCCACCCAGCTGACTCTCCTCTCCTGCCTTCTCTCTGTGTCACTGCCCCATCATTCAACTGTCACAACCCATTCCACAGGAGACTTCAAAGATCTACCTTAACCTGGCCCAGCAGGGGTGGCTGGGTGGGGTAGGGTCTGGGACAGGCTGAGGCCCTAGGAATCCCACAGAGATTGGGGGGTGGGGTGTGGAGGATCATGGTCACAGTCACTGAAAGACACAGGCAAAGAAACCCCAAAGAGACCACCCATCTATTGCCCTATGGCTATGACTGTGCTGAGGCAGCCCCACCCATAGCTAGCTAGAGGAGATGGAGAGCAAAAGACCACTCACTTTGTGGTGAGGCACACCTGCTTCCTAGATGCTGGCTGGAGCTAAGGCTGGCCTGGAAGGGAAGGGGCCCTGGCCATCTATGGGCAGCACCTATGGGCCCCTTACAGGGCCCTGCAGCAGCACCTTCCTGAGAGAGAGGTGCCTAACCCTGAAGAGGGGGCCGAATGGAACCTTGCCGTGACAAGCTATTGTGACAGGGATGGTCACAAGGTGGGGAGTGAAGTAGGGACCCTGAAGACCCTTGGTCCTCCAAGGGAGATGGGCAGGGCAGGGCAGGCATGGAGGCCTACCAGACTCATATACCAGACTCATACCCCCCTCACACACGCACACTTCCTCCAGCTAGAACAGTACCCGGGTCTCTCTCGGCCTCCCCTCTGTTGCCAGCAGGGCTAAACCTCGGTCACCCCAAACCAGGTCTCGGACAATTCCCTGGCACACCTCCAGCCTTGATGACACCTAGAATATAGACAAAATTTAGGTGGACACACATGAGGCAGGAAACTGAACCAGCCCTGAACTGGGCAGAGAGGAAACATAGAAACCTGGAATCCCCTTTTAGGGGCTTCCCTGGAGAACATTAGCTGCCCACAAAGGAGGCAGGGGGTGGCAAATGGTGGGAAAGTCTGGCTCAGGGAACAGCCAATGCCCCTCCCTCCCCAGGTAGCAACCCTGCTCCCCATGACCCTTGAAAAGTAGAAGGTGGTGCCCCCGGACTGTCCAAGAACTTCCTCAGCCAAGAAGCCCCAAAGGGGAAGGGGAGCAGGTTCTGATCCTTTGCTGTGTCATGGACAGACAGGCTGGTTCAGGACACCCAGTGACCAACCAACCCGTCCCCTCTCAGAATGCCTCCAAACAAACTCAGACGGCTCCAGATCAGAAATCCCCAGGTCGTTTCCCACACTCCAACCTCCCAGTTGCCAGACCCCCAGCGATCTACCCACCTGGCCCTGGGTTAAGGACTCTCCCTTACCTGAAGGAAAGCTCTTCTGCCTCAGGAGGGTGTTTGCATGGTCTAAGGACCCCCCAGTCTGGGGGCGGGGTCTGCTGCCTGTCTTCACCTGGGCAGGGCTCTGGAAGGGACTCAGCAACCTCTGGGCTCAGCATTAGCCTCTGCCTCTATGCCCCCAAAGCACCTCAATTACAGTCTGCTTGTCAGCAAGGTCACAATGGTGCCCTCATCCAATCACCTCCTCCCCTTGCACAGCTCAGTCCCCAGTGGGACCTTTACCTGAGTCAGTAGAGAGGGACCTCCAGGCTTGCTCTTTGCAGAGCACAGGAGCAAAGAAAGCCCTTTGTGCCCAGGCCAATGAGTCTTTAGGAAGGCCCAGTGTGAACCCAACTGGCACCAAACCACACAGCTCAATGAGCCTCTACTTAACAACCCTTTCTGCTTTCTGCAATAGGCCCTTCCGCACCCCTACAGAGCCCATGAACTCCACCCCCACCTATCTTCTGTGGACACCCCCCCATCCCTCCTGTCTGTTGACAGGCCCACCCCACTCCATACACTAGGCCTCAGACTTATGCTACCCCTTCCCCCAGATGTGGACTCCTGAGCACACTCCCCTGACTTAGCTGTCCCCGTTTTCCTTTTCTGGTTTCCCAGACTTTCTCACAGTCCTCCCAGTTCTCTTTCCCCACTCTCTCCTAGCACTGTGGCACACTGAGATGCCCCAGTTGGTTCCTCATGTGCTGGAGCATTTTATTTGTAGCCTTTCAGAACCCCAAACACTGCTGCTGGAGACCTCTGCCCAGATAGACTTGCTTGTCCTTTCTTTCCAATAAATCTCGAATGAGAGGAACATGCCAGGCCACCAAATTGCTAGTCAAATGATGGCATCCTTTTGGCAGTGCCTGCTAAAGTCCCTCCCCGGTGACTCCTCTCAGTGCTGGTGGTGGCCCTGGGTGCCTCAATGCTATGCCAGGGGTTCCCTAGAGCTGGCAGTTCCTAGCAAGCTGGGGAGCCTTCCCATCCAGGCCCAGAGATAGGTTGTCTGTCTGTCTGTCTGTCAGTCTGCCAGAATGGACTGAGCTACTTTTAGAGAGGGTCAGTGCCCAATCGAAGGGTTCATGGCTTCTCAAACACATTTGGCACTCTGATAAAATTGGTTTATCAGAGTGCTTGCTGGGGGTGAAGGCCTTGAAAGCAGCCCAAGCCCGGATAATTCTCCATCCCAGTCATGGAGAAAATGACTTGCACACTCTGTGCCAGACTTGATTATCTCAGGCCACCTTCCCCAAGCTCCCAAGGGAGCTCAGTAGATAGCTAACAGAGCCCTTGCCCCTTGGGGCAGTGGCATGGCAGGGGAAGGGAACTGTCAGAATTCTTGAGCAGACCCAGACACCTCTGCCTTCTCTTCTCAGCCTTAAGGCCCATCATCCTGGGATGCTGTGGAGAGCCTCTGGCCTGGGATTCAGACGCTCTAGCTTCCAGTCCTGCCTCTACCTCTTACTCCCTGGGCAATTGTGTTTGCCTCTCTGGGCCTGTTTCCTCCTCTGGAAACTGAGGCTGTTGGAGTAGCTGGCCTCCAATGTCCATTCCAGCTCTCAGTGTCTGAGAGGCCCCTCTGAGGCTCTGACACAGACTGGAGGCAGGGAGGGCAGTGAGGAGACCCTTTCACTAGTCAGGCAGGAGGCAGAAAGGGGCAGAGCTGGGGCTCCCCTCTGCCATTCAGCTTCCTGAGTGCAGAGCAGGAGCTGGAGGCAGGAGACATTGGGGATGTGGGCCTGACAAGGTTTGGCACGTGATGGGGGTGAGGGTGAGGGGCAGGAAGAGTCAAGGGGCATCCTAGGTGATGAAGAAAGCCAAACATGGAGAAGGTTGAGTAGGGCGGGTGGGGTTTGTGCTGATGGTGGACTAGTCAAAGGGAAAGGTTCTGGAGGCAGGTGACAGTTGGCATCATGGATCTGGGACTTGGATTCGAGATTGGTGCAGGAGATAAGCATGTGGAACCAGGTCATGAAGCCAGGAGAGGAGGGAAGCAGCAAATTGGCAAGGGGGGGTAGGGCTCGCTAGGCAAACACCAGGCAAGTTCCCCTAGACTG
This sequence comes from Gymnobelideus leadbeateri, assembly GCA_011680675.1. Classification (NCBI taxonomy): domain Eukaryota; kingdom Metazoa; phylum Chordata; class Mammalia; order Diprotodontia; family Petauridae; genus Gymnobelideus; species Gymnobelideus leadbeateri. Next base: position 13,692 of record WOXC01006964.1, read on the forward strand.
TATCCCGATGACATCACAGAAGTGGGGAAAAGACCTGTATGGACAAAAATATTTACAGCAGCTCTTTTTGTGGTGTCAAAGAATTGGAAATCAAGGGGATGCCCATCAATTGGGGAATGGCTAAACAAGTTGTGGCATCTGAATGAAATGGGATGCTATTGTGCTATAAGAAATGAGGAGCAGACTGACTTCAGAATAACCTGGAGAGACTTATATAAGCTGATGCTGAGTGAGAAGAGCAGAACCAGGAGAACTTTGTATACAATTACAGACACATCCTATCTGTGTCGACTCAAGGGATTGTGGGATTTAATGTTGTAAACTGAAAGTAAATAAATAAATGGGGGGAAAAAGAAGCTTCCCAAGAAAACCAGTTTGTAGCTGCTGCAGTACCCAGATCTTGCCCTCCCCTCATGGGAGTCTCCCTCCCCAACACACTCAGCTAAGAGGGCCCCTCTGCCCTTTCCTTTGGCCTGCAGTCCCACCTGGGCCACGAGGTGGCCACCCCAGAGACCTCTCCCCCCATTGGGTCCCAATCTTGTTGCCTTGGTGCTTCCTTTGGTCCTGGGCAGGCAGGTAAGTCTCCCCCTGCCCCCTCCCCATCAGGAGTGTGGTGGGAGCCAGAAAGAAAGGAGGGCCTGGTGAAGGAGGAGGCTGGAGGCAGTGAGTCTAACTAGGGGGCCAGCGTTTCCCAGCTGAAACTAGCCCCTGAAGCAGCCAAATAGCCAAGTTCTGTAGCCCAGAGGATTGTGTCCCCCAAAGCCTGGTAGGGGTGGCTGTCAGGGGCCCAGGGAGCAGAGCCTGGGAGCCCCTGGGAGAGAAAGAAGCAGGGTCCATCTAGCCACAAGAAGAAGACCAAAGGACTCCTGAGATTAAGCATAGAATTTCTTTATTTTTCTGTTTTTGATGGCAGAGAGCTTTTTTATGTTTGGGGGAAGAATGTAAGGCAACACGTGCTAAAATTTCAAAGAATCTGTCCTCCAGGAAAGATGTTTAGGGAGAGAGAGTGGAGAGGGTTACTATGAAGGTCCTCCACTGTGGTATTTCTGGGGAGGCTTGTTGGAGGGAGCCTCGAGGCCCTAGGGCAAGGGCCAGGGAAGGGCCACAAAGGGAGGCCAAGGGCAAGGAGGGGAAGGGTGGAAGAGAAAGGGGAGGGGAAGGGCAGGAGGTGTGAGGGTGGGCTCCAGTCCTGCCATGGCCTGGATTACATGGCCCCTGGGGGTATGTGGGCAGAGGGAACGTCTTCAGCTCTTGCATCCTGCTGGCCAAGGTCATCTGGTAGATATTGGCCTCTGAGGTTCCAGGAGAGAGTACCAGCTCTTCCACTGCTGTTCCTGACTGGGGCTCCCCAGGAAGCCTCAGGGAGAGGCTGTGAGCAAGGATGGGCGGCAGCCCGCGATCCTCCCTCTGCAGCTCCAGCCAGAGCTGCCAGCATGCTCTCAGGGGAGGTGCGGTATCTTCTTTGAGCGTGGGCCATTGATCGAGGGCCCCGATGAGAGTCAGGGAGGGCCTGGGAGCGCCTCACTTGCACAGCCACTCTGACTCTCCCGTTGTCGCCAGCACGGACAAAGGCTGCGTGATGATTCTCGGGGTGAGCCTGAGGCCGGCGGCCATAGGCCCAGGGTGGTGGCAAGGCTCCTGGTCTCTGGTCCCCTCCCCCACCCAGAAGTGTCACAGACAGATTGGGCAGGGCCTGGCCCACCCTGATATAGATCACGCGGGGCGGCATGGCCCTCCCTCTCCCATGTCCTCTAAAGGGAGCCTGAAAGCCTTCTAGGTGAGCCTGAGGCATTCTGGGGTGGGCCCCAGAGGGTGGCTGGGGTCCGGGTCTCCCAGCCTCTCTTCTCACAGGAGACAGTTGGAAGGGTCTTAACATAGCCACGAACTCTGTAGGAAGAGGGCAGTGCTCCTCTCCTTTCATTCCCTCCCCTGCCCTCGGCGTCTTGGCAACCATTCAGAGCAGCCAGCCAGCAGGGATGTGGGATCTGATGGAGGGCCCCTCCGTCATGGCAACCTCAAAATTCTCCAGTGTCCTCCACTGTGACATCCTTAAAGGCCTAGCCCCGCCCTTGCTTGGGGGGCTCAGTCCTCCCCTGTCCACCTCTGGGGCAGCACACTGCCATCTCCAGCTCAGGAAATTTATTTACAAAAGTTAAAATGGTGTCATTATTAAAAATTCACTCCCACCCCAAGTTCTTGAAGCATCTCATCTCAAGAGGTTCATTTCCAGTCCTCTGAACTGGGGCTTTCAGCAAAGGATGTGAGTGACCCAGGGAAGGACGGGGCAGAGGCTGTCAGGTCCCAGACTCCTCCTGGCTCAGGCTCAGAGGCAACAAGTTATTCCCCCTGGGGCCTGGGTTCAGGAAGACCTCCAGCCTCACAGACTCCATAGCTGGTCAAGTCACTTCCCTGCTGCCTAGCTTCATTTCCCCCTCTATACATATTCATTCATTCATTCATTCATTTATTTACTTGCTTGTTTAATTATTTATTTATTTTTCATTCATTCATTTATCTATCTATCTATTCATTCATGCATTTGCTCTTTTGTTAATTTATCTATCTATCTGTCTATCCATCTATTTACCTATTCATTCACTCATTCCTTTGTTTGTTTATTGTCCCGGGGTTACACAGCACCCCCTTCAATTTGCCCCTGGGAAGAGGCTATCACTTCCTACTAGGAGAACCTCCCCTCTTTCCTCCTTCCAGTTCCATCTTGAAGACTGAGGCCAGATGCCTCTTCCTTCCTTCCTTCCTTCTTTCTTTCTTTCCTTCTTTCCTTCCTTCTGGGGAGATCTGATCTCTAGGCCTCCAGATTGCCCCCAATGTGGATCCACCCTCATCCCCAGCCTGGCCTTCAAGGTCCTCCACACCTGCAAGACACACTCCCTTTTCCCTCCTTCTCTTCCTTGACTCTATGACTCCACTGTGCTCTGGCCAAAGGAGACCCCTCTCTGTTGCTAGGAAAAGGCTCTGAGCCTGATCATGCTGTTCAGCTTCAGTGCTCCAACTGTCCCAGAGGCCTCCATGAATGAGCCCCCCTGCCCAGAGGCCTGCATTCCTACCCATGGTTGACAGCCCATTCAAATGACCTTGGGCCCTGCTGGCAGCCTCCTTCTCCCTCCCTCCAGCCACAGCCAGCCCCACCTGGGTGGCCCCTCCTGGCTACACCTGCTGCTCCCTATTCTTGGGGATGGTGGTTGTTTGATATTCATCCCACTCTAGCCTGGGCTGCTTGAAGCTCCAGGGAAGCAGGAGGGGCTTCCTGGCAGCTGCCCTTGGTCTCTGCCTCAGCTGCCAGCACAGGGCCCTGTCTCCCTCCCTGCACAGTGAGAACTACCAGGCCAGGCGAACCCAGACCAGGTAGATGGGAGGGGTGGTGAAGCACAGAAGGAAGGTGCCTTTGGCCTTATTCAGGGCCTCACCTGGAACAGGAGCTTGAGCTCTCAGTGTCAGCCTGAGTGAGAGCCAGAGTGAGTGAAGCCAGCACAGCTGGGTGGCACTGGCCAGAAAGAGACCCAGCCAGCGGGGCTCAGGTGACTGGAGACCTTCTCTCATTGATCAGGGAGGGGAAATACAGGTCACATTTCTCCATGGGCAGGAGAGCCCAGGAATCTTTGACTAGGCTCCCTCTTCCTACTCAGGGCGATGAGGGGAGGGGACTGCAGGGGGAAGCCTACCAAGCCGAGGTGGGGAATGGGCATTTTGGGGACCAGCCTCATTGGCCATCTGGGTCAGAGAAGGCATAGGGGCCCCCAGAAAGGCGCAGCCCACCCAGCCCATCTCCCTTACTGGTGGCATATGCAGTGAGGGGTTAGGTCCTCCACCTCTCCCATTCCCCGACCTCCAGCCTATGGGCACCTGTTCCCACAGAGAAACACCAGGCTTCCTCTAGGACATGAGCACGGTTTAATCTGTGAGATTGCAGGGCATCTTCACGAAATACAGCGTATGGTAACCCCCAGGGCCCAAGCCTGCCCAGGCTGGATACCTTCAGCCCCCTCTTCTTTTGCTGCTCTACTTTTATTAGGGAAAAACCTGCAGGGTTTTCCCCATCCCAGGGTCAAACAGTGATTTGGAGAAAGGCTGGACACCTGCTGGTGGGTGTCGGAACTGGTCTGGCAGCAGGGGTGCTGGGAGCCACTGGAGATGGTTAAGCTCTCCCTTCCTTGGGGCAGGAAGGAGACATTCTGCATGGATGTGTTGTAGGGAAGAGGAGACCCATTTGTGAAACAGTGAGAGGCAGAACCTTAAGACAGTCCCCGCCCCATGACCCCTTCCCCCTTGGGAGCCAAGGAAGGCCATGCCAATGTGCTTGAGAGAAGGTTCTGGGGATGCGCCCAAGAGTCCTTTGTGACCAGCAGCAGCCCTGGGAGGCATGGAGAACCCCCGTTATTATCCCGTTGCAGAGGTGAAGAAACTGGGGCCCAGAGAAGTTTGCCCCATGTGCCCCAGTGAATTGGTCCTGTCACTGGGTTTGCAAGTTTTGAGGATGTCTTGCTAGAAGGGACTTTGAAGAGCCTGAGTCCTCTTCTGGCAGATAGATGGGACCTCATGGGCAGGGTGGGCTGGGGGACTTGCAAAGTCCCAGATCCCCTGGTCCCCAACCACGGTCTTTAATCCCGCCAGGCAGTCCTAGAGATCTGTTGGTCAGCAGGCCCCAGATGGAAGGAGACTCATGGTCATTCTTGGCAATCCTCCTCCCACCTGCCCCCCGGGACAGAGCTCTCCTTGCCCTTCCCACATTGCTCTCCCTGGTCACCCTGCCCAGAACTGGCTCTCCCCTCTCTGGATGGCAGAGCCTGGGGACGGGCTCTTAACCAGGCTGACATTCAGCCTCCAGCCACCTGAAAGGGACCCCGGGAGCCATCGGTTCCAAGGTGCGCTTCTTACAGAGAAGGGACATAAAGCCCATAGAGAGCAGCGGGGCAGGCTCCAAACCCAGGCCCTCTGACTGCAGACACACACAGAGATGGACACACACACACACACACACACACACACATGGAGACACACAGGGACACAGACACATGGAGACAGATACACAAGGAGACAGACACACACAGAAACGTACGCAGACACACACAGACACAGACACACACAGATATACACAGAGAGACACACACAGACACACAGACACAGAGAGACACAGACTTAGACACACATAACATGCATACAGAAACATAGACACATAGAGACACAGACACAGAAAGACAGACACACAGACAGACACAAACACACATCCTTTCTGCTCCATATGCCCCTCCCCTCCCTGCTGCTGGTGCCATGCCTCTAACCATAAGGTTAAAGACAGCCCTTCCTTCCCTCACAGCAGCCCTGGGAAGCAGGCCAGGCAGGTCTACCTTACAGATGAGGATAATGAGGCCCAGGTGACTTACTCACTGCTCCATGGCCATGAAGTGACCTTGCCCAGGTCTTCAGGGTCCCTAGAGAGGAAGGGCCTTGCTCCCCCCTGGTGACTAGGCTCCAGGGCTGGCTGTGCCACCAGGCAGGAAGGATAGGCTGTGTCCCTGCTGAATTTCCCACTGGGACACAGAGAAGCCCCCTCTCACAGGCACTGTCAGTAGCAATGCTCACATCACCCAGAATCCCCAGAATCAAGGAGGCCCCTGAGACTGCTGACACCTCCCAGAGATACCAGGATGCCCCAGACCCACATACACCCTGGCAGGAATGGGTTGGGGGATATACAGTCACAGGCTCCCCCATCGGTCACTCACTCAATGATGCTGGAGGTCACTAGTGCCAAACCGGGCATTTGGAAGCCAGTGACATCCTCTGTACATCCTAGCACACTCAGCCCTGAGACCCAGGGAGAGGTAGCCACCCCCAGAAACATGGTGAGAGGCACACAATGTGCCTATGTTCCTCCTTCCCAAGCGGGGTCAGCAGCTTAGCATGGAGAACTCTGTGATAGTCAGTGCACACACACACACACACACACACACACAAAGATACAGACACACGCAACATACACACAGAAACACAGACACACAGATATACAGACACAGACAAAAAACAGACACACAAAGAAACAGACAGACACATAGACACAAAGACACAGACACACAAAAAGACACACAGGTAGACACACAGGCACAGATACATACAACATACACACAGAAACACAGATGCACAGACACACAGACTCACATAGAAAGACACATACAAACACAGAGATAGACGCAGAGACACAAACACACAGACATACGACAGACACATAGACACACAGACACATACAAGTACACACAGAAACACAGACACACACAGAAAGACACACAAAGACAGAGAAGCAGACACAAAGATACACAGACACAGAAACAAATAGACACACACAGACACACAAAGATAGACACGGACACACAGAGACACAGACATACAAAGCCAGATACCCAGACACACAGATATATACAGCATACACACAAAAACACAGACATGCAAACAGACAGACACAGACACACAAAGACAGATACACACACAGAAAGACACATACACACAGAAACACAGACAGATACACACACACAAAGACAGATACATGGACACACACAGATACAGACACACATGTGGGCACACACAGATAGATACACACAGAGACAGATACAACATAAACACAGAAACAGACACACACAGAGACACAGAGACAGACACAACATACAGACAGAAACAGACACACACAGAGACACACACAGAGACATACAGACAGAGCAGACACACGCAGACAGATACACAGACACTCAAAGACAGACAGACAGAAACACACACAAACACTTGGACACACAAAGACAGACACCGTCACACAGACACACAAAGCCAGACACACACACAGACACATATAACATACACTCAGAAACACAGACACACGCAGAAAAACAGACACACAAACACATGGAAACACAGATACACATGCATGCATGCAGACACACAAAGACAGACACAACATGCAGAAACACAGACACACAAACACATAAGACACACAAATAGACAGACACACACAAAGACAGACACACACAGGCACATACAGAAACACATGGACACAGACACACACAAACACACACACGGAAATGTACACAGACATACGAACACAGAAACACAGACACACACACAATATACACACAGAAACACAGATACACACACATAGACAGACACACAAAGACAGATACACAGACACAAAGATACAGACCCAAAAAGACACACAGAAAGACACAGACACACACAACATGCACACAGAAACACAAATGTACACAGATGCACAAACACATAGACACATACAGACACAGACATAGACACACAGAGTCCCTTTAGCAGAGCACTCCTTGGATGTGTCTTAGGGCCCCCTCCCTCCCCAGCTCCTACTCAGGCCAGGAGATGGTAACCCGAGGCTTTAGATACATTGCTGGCAAGTCAATGACAAATCCACTTACTTGGGGCACTGGCTTGTAGGCAAAAACAAAGCAGGATGTCAGGTATTGATTAAGGGGCTGGGCAGGGTTCCCCCACCCCAGGGTAGCCCCTAGCAGGGCCACATGACAATGAAGAGGGAGCCAACCTCTCCCATAGAAGCCTAGGACTGGGCAGGGAAGCTTGCCCGTGGTTGGTTCCCTTGAAGGGAAGGTGGGGTAGCCCAGTGGACAGGGCCCACTGAAGCCTGGCCCTGGCAGGTTGCTTCTGGGGGTGGGTCCTAGGATCAGAGGCTTGTAGAGGCATAAGAGCCCATGCAAGTCAGTCAGCAGAAAGCTCCTTTTCCAAAGGGGACCTAATGCCCAAAAGGGAAGAAGAGTCAACCTTTCCAGGAAGTGGCAGACAGGGCTGTGTCTGGATATGGCTTCCTGACTCCTACCCCCACAGCTGGGGTGCAGAGAAGCCACTCACAGGTACTTGAAGAGGCCTTGAACAGCTGACTCCCACTCCTCTGAAGAGCTGTTTGAGGAATGAAGTATTAGTCCCGGGTGCCAGAAGACAAGGGAGGCTGATTCTGGGGCCCTTTCTCCTTAGAGGGAGCTTGGGGCTCATCTCCTCTGGGTGGGTCTCCCTCCCCACCCTTCTTCCCCCTGCCATGTAGCCCTCCAGGGGCTTGAGTGTCTGATGGCCAAAGGGCTATGTAAAGGCAGCTGATGGGAGGGACCCAGGCTGAGGAATTGGCAGGGCCTTTTGAGATCTGGCAGTCAAGGCCCTTGTTTTGCAGAGAATGACCCTGAGAGGGGAAGGGACCTGGCCCAGACACTAGCCAAGGAGATGCCCAGGATGTCCTTGCAGACCTGCTTGCATGAAGTGGCTCCTCCCTCAAGAGCAAACCTGGCCCTGGAAGGAGCAGGGTTCCTGGGCTGGAGTCTCCCAAGGCTCCCCAGGGCTCTTTTGCCCATAGTCTCCCTTTCTCAGGGGTGGGTAGGGAGGAAGGGGAGAGGGAGGGAGGAAAGTGGGTGGGTGTCTGGCAGGGCATCCCCAGGCAGGGCCTAGGCTCCCAAACCAGCCCTTTGGTGCCCCCCCTCCATGCCGACAAGTGCCACCATATCTTCTTCCAAAGCAGCTGGATTGGGAGACATTCCAGTCCTTGCACCACATGGTATCATGGGAATAAATGCCTAGAACATCCGAGAGATATTCTCTATTGACCAAGGAACTGAACCACGGCCCTAGGACCTGGGCCAGCTTGGTACCCTGGAATCCCCAGGAATTCCCCTTCTTCTCCACCAAACCTTCTCAGACAGCCTCCACCCCCAAAACACTCCCATCAGTGACTCCCCCCTCCTCTGACCTAGAACCCTTGCTTCCATGTACCTGATGCCCCCTTGGGGGATTCTCTGCTCCTTACAGGAGATCATGTTTGGTCCCCCTGACTGGCCTGAGTTCTCAGAGCAGGGTAGGGCCGGTGGCCCCTGTCCACAGCCCTTTTAAGATTTTCAGAAAACTCACCGTCCTCCCAAGCACACTGAGAGGTAGACAGTGAGGCTATTATCCCCCTTTTACAGATGAGCAAAGTGAGGCCCCCAGAAGTGAAGGACCTGCCTAGCTCTGCCTAGGTCAAGTGGTCTCTCCTTTTTTCTGCCTCTGTTGCTATCTTTCCCTCTGTCTCTCTTTTGAGATCTTTCATTCTCTCTTTGTCTTTCTGCTTGTCTCTCTTTCTGACTCTGTGCGTGTCTCCTCCCCCTCCCAGCAGTAATTTAACGGGGCTCAGACTGGGGACGTAATGAGCGATTCCTTCTCCCCCATCCCACCTCCTCCATCTCCCAGACCCCTAGTGGTGGGGGGTGGAAGGTCACACTTACCCCAGTGCTTTTTACATATCATTTGGTCTGAATGAGAGAGGGAAAGAGGGTAGGGGTTACTGGGGAGGACAGTGGGTAGATGCTTTTCCTTCCCTCCCTACTCCTAGCCTGGGAACGCCTCAGTCTCGAGCCCTTGGGGATACCCACGCTCATGGTGCCCAGAGGCTGGGCTGAATTCATCCCGGTGGGTGACCCTGGTCAGCTTTCTCCTCCCCCTTTCCTCCAAGCTGGGTATGAGGGAAGGACCAACAGAAGCAACAGCAGCTACTCCATCTGGCTCTGCTGCTCCCACAAAGTGGTTTCCCTACAACCACTCTGCGGAGCAGGGGGGCATTATCCCCTTGCTTTAACACATAAGGGAAGGGAAATGCAGGCCACCAAGGAGGAACGAATCTCCCCTAGAGGCTAAAGCCTAAGGCAGCACTTGTAGGCTCTCCTAGTCCAGGCCTTATTTGGGGCACTGGGGTGGGGTGGGGGTATAGAGAATGGCCACAGAAGTGCCCCCGCCTTTGGACAGAGGAGGAAACTGAGGGTCAGAGGGAGAAAGCGGCTGGCCCGGGTTTCACAGTCAATAACCAGCAGAGCCAGAATTCGAATTCTGGGATTCCGACGCCAATTCTGGCTAGGGCACTTTGCTCCACCCCAAAGCCTCCAAAATGTCTGCTCCACCCGCCTCCTAAACCCCCAACCCACCACCTTGGGCTGGGCGTCAAGGAGGCCGGGGCCCATGGGCTGATTTTCCCATAGCAGGAGAACTCCATTCTGCCAGGGCTCAGCAGAAACAGACAGAAGCTCTGCCTCTGGCCCGCCAGCCAGACAGGACTCTTCCCATCAAGCTGGACCAGATCTCCCCCTTCCCTCAGCCCGAGGCCGCCAGAAGGATATTGGAAGGAAGAGGAAAGCTGGGAGGGCAGGAGAGGCGGACTGGCTGGTGGCAGGGGCCTGGGGGGTGGGGGCAGAACTGCCTTGGACGACGGTGTTAAGGAACATCGGGATCTGTTCTTGGAAGATGGTGCGCAAAAGTGGGACAGAAGCCTGATGGGTGAGGGACACAAAGGGCAGGGTCAACACCTCTTCCTGGGCCGTTTCGGAAAGCTTGCTGCAAGTCCCGACCTTCCCCTCTGGCCTGACCCAGGCCTTTGGACCCCTCTCACTTTTGTATGCTCCCGCTAGTTTAGGGACATCGGGAGCCCCCCTCTACCCCTCACCACTTCACTTGGCAATCTCAGCAGTTCCCATCCATTCAATGACCATCTCTGTGCTGACCACTCTCCCCTCTGTCTAGCCTGCCTCGACTATCGGGTGACCTCCAGTATGGCATCTCCAACCTCCCTTGAGATGACTGAAAGGCCAGTGGACATTTTACACTCAGCTATGTCCAAAACGGACCTCATCACCTTTCTCCTTAACCCCCTCCCCTCAACTTCCCTATTATGTGGAGGGCACCACCATACTGGGAGTCCCCCAGGTTTGAAACCTAGGACCCCTTAATCTCTCTCACCCCCATCTCTCACCCAAGCTGTTGCTAAGGCCTGTGCTTCTAACCTTTGCAGCATCTATCCTCTGACACTGCGCCCCCTGGTGCAGGCCCTCATCACCCTATGCCTTGACCTACTGCAATAGCCTTTGGGGAACTCTGCTTGCCTCAAGTACTTTTCCACTCCAGTCCATCCCACATCCAGCTACTAAAGTGATTTTCCTAAAGCTTAGGTCCCACCTGGAGATAACCTTTTCTCCACCCCACCCCCCCACCCCCGCCTCGCCCCCGAATGCAGTGGCTTCCTATTTCCTCCCGGAGCAAAGGCAGAGTTCCATTTGGTATTTAAAGCCCTTGCCAACCTACCCCGCTCCTGCGGTTTCCAGTGTTCCTACACCTCCCACCGCCCCTCCCCCGAACACTGCCACCTCCCAGCAGCGCCTGCCTCCAAGGAGACAGCTCAGCTCTCTGGTTCTGGCTGGCCCCCCTGCCTGGAAGGTTCTGCCTCTCTGCCCCCGGGCTTCCCTGGGTCCCTTCAAGTGTCTGCTAACACTCCCCCCCCCCCCCTTTTCCTCAGCAATCCTTTCCCACCCTCTTCGTTCCAGGGCCTTCTTTCCATTATCTGTAATTTCTCCTGCCTCTGGCGTGTTCGGACAGAGTCCTCTGCAGGTCGTCCCTCCCATTACACTGGGAGTTCGCTGAGCGCACAGTCAGCCGCGAGGTTGGGTCTCTCTCCGGGTTCTAAGCCTCGTTCGCCTTCCTCTCGCTTCGTGGTGTCCCTTAGAGAAAAGCCCGGCAGGGCTTAGGGACGAGGCTTGGCCGAAACTCTTCACCCTCTCCCGGCGTGCACGAGGCGTCACTGGCCGTAACCTCCAGGCCTGCAGTGGGCGCTCGCCTCGCAGCAGCCTCCCCGTCCCTCCGCAGCTGTCTCACATCCGGCCCGCCCCAGTCGTGGCCCCGCCTTCCAGGCTCCCAGCGGCCTCGAGGGCCAGCCCCCCTCGCCCATCTTGCTGGCTGTTGATTCCGGCTGGGCCTGGAGTTGAGGCGGCGGACGGGGAGGTGCAGTCCAAGTCCGCTGGGAGCTCTTAAAGGCGCCGCTCCCACCGCAATGCAGCTGACTGTGAAGGCACTCCAGGGCCGGGAATGCAGCCTGCAGGTACTCCCACGTCCGGAGAACGTTGATTCCACCCCACCACCCCTCCTGAGGAAGGGGGAGTCCGGTGGCACGCTCCCCGGGGCTGGAGCGATTGGCTGGTCCAAGCGGGCTTAGGGCTGGGCGGGGCCGGGGGCGGGGGGGGGGGTCGGGGCGGCCCCCTCCCCAGAGGGGCGGGGGCGGGGGCGGGGCTATCAGGGCCTGACACCGCCTTAAGCAATGCCTCCCTGCTCGCCAATCCCGCACCGCCCCTGCCCCTTCCCCAGGTGCCAGAGGACGAGCGAGTCTCCACACTGAAGTATCTGGTGTCCGAGAAGTTGAACGTCCCGGTGGTCCAGCAGCGGCTGTTGTTCAAGGGGAAGGCCTTGGCAGGTATCGGCCCTCCGGCCCTGGGGTGCTTAGCCTCCTGTGGACTTTTATTACCCAGTCGGGAGACATTGATTAAGCGTCTACTTGTGTGGGCTAAACTCTGGGGATACAAAAAAAATATACAAGACCCTGTCCTTGAGAGATCACATTCTAATGGGATAGACGACATGCAAAGAAATACATGCAAACAAAATAAAGGACAAATTGGAGATAGTCTTCGTCGGAAGGAAGGCACTAACTTTAAGGGGGGTGGGGTTGGATTTTAGCTGGGCTTCAAGGAAGTCATTAATCAGAGATGAGGAGGGAGAGCATTCCAGGCAAGGAGTGGGGGGCAAAGAAAATGCCCAGAGCAGAGAGGTAACTGTCTTGTTCCAGGAATAGCAAGGACATCGATGTTACTGGGTCGGAGAGTACTGGGGATCGGGACTCCAAACATAGTGTTATGAAGGGCCTTGAGAACCAAACAGGATTTTATATGTGATCCTAGTGATAAGAGGAGTTTATTGAGTATAGGGGGATGGGGCGACACAGTCAGACCTGCACTGTAGGAAAATCATTTTAGTGACTGAATGAAGGATGGATCAGAGTGGGGAGAGACTTAAAGCAGGTTGACCAACCAGCAGGCTATTACTGTAGTTCAGGTGTGAGGTAATAATGAAGGTTTGCACCAGGATGGGGCCAGTGTCAGAGGAGAGAAAGTGATATATTGAAGATATGTTGCAGAGATGAAAATCACAGGCCTTGGCTACAGCTTAGATATAGGAGGTAAGAAGTGGTAAGGAATCCAGGATGACTCCTAGCTTGTGACCAGGAGGGCCTGGGGGGTTGGTGGTACCCTCCACAGTAATAGGCAAGATAGGAGAGAAGCAAGGTTTTAGGGGAAAAGAGAATGAGTTCTGTTTTGAACATATTGAGATTAAGATGTCTACAGGATATCCAGTATAGATGTCTAATGGTCAGTTGGAGACCAAACCTTAAGATTAAGGCTCTGTATGTAGATTGGAGAATCATCAGGATAGAGATGATAATTGAATCTGTGGGAGTTCATAAGATCACCAAGTGAAGTGGTAATTGAGAGAGGAGAGAAGATAGCCCAGAACAGGGCCCTGAGGAAGACTCACAAGTTACCAGGCATGACTTAGGTGAAGATCCGTCAAAAGAGACAGAGTAGTCAGATAGGTAGGAAGAGAACCAGGTGAGAGAATGGTGTCCCCAAAATCTAGACAGAAGAGAGTGTCAAGGAGGAGAGAGTTATCAGCAGTGTTAAAGGCAGCAGAGAAGTGGAGGAGAATAAGGATTGAGAAAAGCCCATTGGAGAGGCAGCTAGGTGGTGCTGCAGTGCATTAGAGCATCAGCCTGGAGTTTAAATCCAGCCTCAGACACTTAACACAAAAACTAGCTGTGTGACCTTGGGCAAGTCACTTAATCCCAATTGCCCTACCTTCCCCCCTCCAAAAAAACAAACAAACAAATGAAAAAGCCCATTGGAGTTGGCAGCCAAGAGATCACTGCTAACTTTGAAGAAAGAAGTTTTAGTAGAATAATAGAGGACAGGAAGTGGAGACACCAAGTGTAGACTTTTCATAGAGTTTAGCTACAAAGGGCAGAAGAGATTTCAGATGATGGCTAGAGGAGATGGATGAATCAAGTGAGGGTTTAGGGGACATGGGGAAGACAAGTGCATGTTTGTAAGCAGTAAGGAATGAACCAGTAGACAGGGAGAGATTGAAGATAAGTGTAAAAGTGAGGATAAGTGGGGTCCATCTGTTGGTATAAACTGGATGGAATGGGTGAAGGAGGAGAAAGTAGCAGAATGTACCTGAATGATAGGAGAGAAGTGAAAGAAGAAGGAAAGGGAACTATCAGAGAGTGGTTACAGATGGGATGAAAAGGTTTAGAAGAGGCAAAGTAGGAGAGTTGATAAAGGGAGATATAGTAGGATTGCCTCGAAGCAATGAGAGTCCAGTGGAGGTTGTGTAGCAAAATGTATTGGGTTTGGCAGTCTGGTTAAGCTTATGAACCCCTCCCTAGAATAATGTTTTTAAATGCATAAAATAAAATATGTAGGATTATTTCAAAGGCAATGAAAGTTATCAAAACATTTTTAAAAGCCAAGTTCACAGACTCCAGGTTAAAAACCTGTTCTAGGGCCTGGAACAGATAGAATTCTGACTCCTTGGAGGCAAAAACTATTTCTGTTTTGTAGATATCCCTAGCACTGACAGTGCCTGACACATGGGGTGCACCTAAGGGGGTAGAGTGATGCTCGTTTATTGATGCTTTAGAGACTGAGAACATGACCGTGGGATTGAGCCAAAATGGGAGAGATGCACATGTCAGTGACTTCCTTCTGCTGATCCCAAATACTAGAATCTTTAACTTTGACCTTCCCCCCACCCCCATACACATATATACTCCCTGAGATGGTGACAGAGCTCTGTGGAGTTGGTTGAGGACATCTATTGAATCTAGAGGCCAAACTGGCCCTGAGAAGTCAGGGTATAGGGCAGTACACAGGTGGTAACATATTTTTTTTGCCCTTTGGAGGGCAAGTGACTTGCCCAAGGTCACATGGCTAGTTTTTTTGTGTGTTAAGTGTCTGAGGCCGGATTTGAACTTGGGTCCTCCTGACTCCAGGGTCAGTGCTCTATTCACTGTGCCACCTAGCTGCCCCTATAGGTGGTAACATTTCAACAATGAAGTGATATAAAGATAACCCAGTGCCTATGATGGGAGGCCTTGAGTTGGGTTTTGTTTTTTTGTTTTGTTTTTTTTTTTTGGTAAGGAGACACAGGAGTCAAACATCACCTCCTCTTCTTCCTCTTTCTCCTCCCAGATGAGCTTCGCCTTTCAGACTATAGCATTGGGCCAAACTCCAAGATCAACCTAGTGATCAAGCTTCCTGATGAGGGAACTGCTCGACACCTGCCCTCAAAGCCTCAGGCTCAGCCTCAGCCTCAACCTCAGCCACTCCCCACCTGGTTGCTGGTGTCTCAGATCTTGGCCCGACACTTCAGCACAGCTGATACCAGGAGAGTCCTAGAACAGCTACAGAAGGTGAGGTCCAGGACTATGAGAGCAAGCTGTCTCCTTAACCTAACCTAGTGCATGCAAACATTTGAAGTATTTGGCTAACTAGACATCCAGTCCTTAGTATCATGAGATCAGAAATGCAGGGCTAGAAGAGACTTTAGAACTCATCTCCTCTACAGAGGAGGATATGGTAGCCTAAAGAAGAGTTTTAAATATGAATCTTCTGACTCCAAACCATTAGTTTTTTTCAGTTCACCATCATTTATTTTCTCTCCCTCCCACCTCTCCCCTCTCAGTTGGGGGAAAAAAGACAAACAGAACCCTTGCAATAAATAAACCTCATGTAGAACCACCAGATCCCACATTGGCCATGTCCACAAACATAGGTTTCATTGGGTTCTTGGATTCTGTCCTTCCTCTCACAGGAGGTGTAAAGCAGGCTTCCTTGAGGGGCCTTTGGATTCCTGGTGGCTCTTGTTGATCAAAGGAGCTCAGTCTTTCAGGATTGATCATTGTTACAGTGTTACTGTTACTGTTTACAATGTTCCCCTGATTCTGTTCATATAGGTCTTCCCAGGTTTTTCTGAAACCATCCCCCTTGTAATTTCTTAGAGTACCATAGTATTCCATCACAATTGCATACCATACCTTGTTCAACTATTTCCCAGTTTGTAGGCAGTTTCCCATTCTCCCCACAAAAACAGCTGCTCTAAATATTTTTGCCTATATGGGTCCTTTCCCTTCTCTCTTTGACCTTTTTGCCCACCCCCCCAACTTCCTTCCCAGTCCTTTGACAATGCATTCCTCGTGACTTGGACATGAGGTCAAGGCCGTGTCTTTTCTCCCTTCCCGCCCTCCTCCCTCCTACTCCTCATAGGACTATGATCGGAGTCTACGCCTCCTGAGCTTGGATGATATTGAACGTCTGGCTACCCGTATGCTCAACTGTACTGTGACTGAGCCTGTGGAAGTTGGTTTCCTGGACTAACTCCCCCCATTCCCTCTCCCTGGAAAACAAAACAAACAATACTAGGGTTGGATGGAGTAGTGGGGGTTGGTTTTCTGGCTGAAAGCTGACCCTCTGTCCCTGCTATCTCCATCCAACCTCTAGTAGGCATGGAAGGAAGAAAGGATGAGGGGAGTAGTATTAGACAAGGGGGTTGGCTTTTGTGGTGCAGAGTGGGATGGTGGTTTGGACTGGCTTCTATGACACCTTCCCCTCCCCACCTTTTTCCCTGGGATATGACTACTGACCTTATGATGTCACCATCAGACTTTGCATCCCAGGCATCCTTGGCCCCTTTCTCCCAGGGCTGCTTCCCTTTGAGCACAGAATCATGGGATTTTTTCTCCAAGTATAACCCTGCTCCCAACATGAACAAAACCCACTTGTGAAAGGGCAGCTGAGGATCAGAAAGCCTTAGAGGAAGGGACACCTTTCTTCCTCAAGCCTGGTGATTATGAGAGCAGCTGCCCTCTGTGGTAGTGGCCTCTCTTTTTCTCAGAGCCTCAGGGCTTGGGGCCAATCATGTTCCTATTTAGGCATCCCCTGTCCTTATCTGAAGGTGGGGCCCTTCCTATATAAGTTTTCTCTCACTCCCACTTGTGTACAAAAGAGGTCAGTGCTTGGGTGATGGGGTGTGGTGAAGCTCAGGGTTACCCATTGCCACTGTGAGGCCTCACCTTGTGGGTGTTCCTCAGCAGCTTCCTGAATCAAAGAAAATCTACCCTAGACCTATGAGGCAATAGTAGAGAGCAGTTAGCTCTGAGTGAGAGGTGGTGGTGATAAAGGAGCCCCCATGGCCTCTCCTACTAGGGAGAGAGAGCCTAGCTTTTCAAACTCTGGCTTCCAGTTAATTCAATTAAATCTCTATTATGCACCTCTACTAGAAGCTTTTGGGTTTTTGTTCTCTGCATTAAGGACCAGTGATTATTTGGATGTAGTTTAACATCTCCCTGACCCCTAACCCCCTTTGAGTGTCCCTCCACAAGGTCAATGAATTGTCACCTAAAATGTTACTGTCCCTGACCAAACAGGCCTCTCTCAGGTGACTGAAGCTAATCTGTGGAAGAGACAAGGCCCAGGAGCTGCCAGAGCCTGCAATAATCTCCAGTAACCCTGATTCACCTGTATTCATGCAAAGCTCAGTTGTTGAGTAGGCCATATGCTAGGCCCTGAGGAGAATCATAATAACAGCTAGTCTTTAGCACCTGAAGATTTGCAAAGTGCATTGGATTGCATCTCATTGGATCCTCATAACAACCTTGGGGGATAGGTGCTTTTATAATCCCTATTTTACACCTGAGGAAATTGAGGCAGACAGAAGTTCAGTGACATGTGCAGGATCACACAGATCTGAGATGCCAGTCCAGATAACACAAAATCAGAAACCATTATTGCCCTAATGGAGGTGATAGGAAGAGGCCACAGAGAAAGGTTTGAATGGAGAGCTAGAACCCAGTGATCCAAAATCAGAGAGCCTGTGCTTACAGTTTTTCATCTAATTTGGGAGAAGAGGAAAGAGTAGTACTCAAATCAGCATGTTACTGTGGGAAAAGGGATCTGACCCAGGTCCCTCCTAAAACTGGGAGGAAGGAGAGGGCTACCTCTGTTGGGCCTGAGGCATTGGGGCTCAGGGTAGGACAGTGAAGAGGACATTTGGTTTGGCCTAACCCTTGGAGACTTGAAAGGTACAGGGCTGAGGCTGTTGTTCCCAACCCTACCTCACCCCCTTGGCCTACCTAGTTGTCTAGGTTTAGTCCAGGCAGCCCAGTAGAGGTCATCCTAGTCCAGCTGACCCTCCTCATTAGGCTTGGGCTCCCCAAGGTGTGTCTTCTACAACTTGTATCCTACAGCTAACACCAACTGAAGGACGTGGGGTGACATCAGAGTGAGGCCAGGTCCAGGTGTCATACATCTATGTGCAGCTCCCCAGTAGCAGCAGAGAAGAGGCCCACTGCTCAGTTTGCCCTACCAGATCCCTGATGTCAGGCAAACAACCAAGAACTATCTTCAGAAGCAAGCTGGACTCACCTGTGAGTGTTTGGTGGGGGGAGAGGAGATGGGCCACATCCCTGAGGGATCATCCACGTGTGCCTGTCTACCTGGCTTCTTGATTCTGACCCATATCCTGTGACCACTGGAGATCAAATGAAGCCTGCCATCCTTTGAGTTTCTATCCATCCTGTCAACTGGTTTCCACTTTTTGGAGTGTTTGGGGTTCCCATGACATGCTGATCTACTCCTATGTTGACCACTTCTGTCCTTTGACTTCCACATCCCCATTGTTCCTCTCCCTCCAAGACTGAACTGGGAGGAAATGAAGTATCAAAAGCCAGCATCTGTGTATACCCTCTAACCCACCAATACTACAACTAGATCAAAGAAAAAAGAAAAGGACCCATATGTAGAGAAGTCTTTCCAGCATTTCTTTTTATGGTGACAAAGAATTGGAAACTGCCCATTAATTGGAGGGTGGCTGAACAAATTAGAGTATATGATTGTGATGGAGTTAGTACTTATGCTGTAAGAAATGATGAAGGGAATGATTTTCAGAGAAACCTGGAAGGACTTCTTTGAATTGATGTAGAGTGAACCAGGAGTACACAGTAATAGCAGTATTGTCAGGATGATCCACCATAAAAGACTAGCTACTCTGATCAATACAGTGATCCACCACAACTTTAAAGGACTCAGGATTAAAAATGTTTCCCACATCCAGACAAATGATGGACTCAGAGGACATATCAAAGCATCTTTTCTTTTTCTTGTTTTCTTTCCCTTCCTTCCTTCCATTGACTAATATGGGATTTTGTTTTGTACTACTATACATATTTGTAATGGTTTTGTTTTTCTTGTGTTCTCAATATGTGGGCAAAGAAGACAATTTAGAATGAAAAGAAAAAATTTTTTAAAAAATAAAACAAAAGACTGAGAGCAAAGATAGTGAGCAGTAAATCACTGTTGCTTTCCCATATTCACCTCTGAACAACCATAAAATAGCACCCAAGAACGGATCCTGGAACAGCAGAGCCAGTGGAAAGATAGGGTGGAGGGGCAGCTAGGTGGCGCAGTGAGTAGAGCGTTGGCCCTGGAGTCAGAAGGACCTGAGTTCAGATCCGACCTCAGACACTTAACGCACACACAAACAAAAACCTAGGTGTGTGACCTTGGGCAAGTTACTTAACCCCAACTGCCTTCCAAAAAAAAAAGAAAGATAGGGTGGAGCAGTCTTTTAGCGCGGGAAACTTGGATGATTGGCAAGAAAGGTCCATCTTGGGTCAATGGGGAACATGTTTCAGGACCGTAAGCATCCCAGCAAGCCACATCTCAGCAAAGCATGAGCCTCTTTGTGGTGGAACAGGCAAATGCCAATATCAGGAACCCCCCATATGCCTTAGCACAGCCAGGGAAATGGGCAGACTCAAGCTCTGAGAACCACTACGTTCCTCAGTGCAGCCCCAAGCAGGCAGGTATCCTCTAACAGCTAGACTTTCTGGTACTATAGTGCAGCCCAGGGCAAACAGGCATCCTCCAGGCTTCAGACTTCCCTGTGCTTCAGAGTAGCCCCAGGGAAATGCAGAAAGACCCCACCTGGCCTCAGCACACACCAGACACCACTAGTAGGGTTGTAGCTCAGCACCAGGTAAGCTGCCAGACCCCCATACCCTCCAGCTGTCAGCACCTGAGGCCAAAGTGCATAAAGCCAGTGACCTGGCCCTTGGCCCCCATAACAAGAAGCTTGGAACTGTGCCCCCTGTACTACAGCAGGAGCACACAGTTTTAAAAGTTTGGATTATCAAAAAAAAAAAAAATTGAGCAAGAAGCAAAAACAAACATTGGCTCTAAGAAATTTCTGTGGTGACAGGGAAGATCAAAGATCAGATCAGAAGAGAACCTGCATCTGAACCCTCGATGGGGAATGTGAATTGGTTTGAACCCAAAAAAACTTCTTGGAAGAACTCAAGAAGGATTTTAAAAGTCAAATAAGAGAGGTAGAAGAAAATTTGGAAAAAGAAATGAGAGGCATGTAAGAGAGTCAACAACTTGGAAAAGAAAGGACAAAAATTGACTAAAGAAAACAATTCCTTTAAAAAAAAATACAGTTGGGGTGGCTACCTGGTTCAGTGAATAGAGCATCGGCCCTGGAGTCAGGAGGACCTGAGTTCAAACCTGACCTTGGAGGCTTGACACACTAACTAGCTGTGTGACCTTGGGCAAGTCACTTAACCCCAATTGTCCTCCAGAAAGAAAAGAAAAGAAAAGAATTCTTTAAAAAGTAGAATTGGGGGGGCAGCTAGGTGGCACAGTGAGTAGAGCGTCAGCCCTGGAGTCAGAAGGACCTGAGTTTGGATCCGGCCTCAGACACTTAACGCACACACAAACAAAAACCTAGCTGTGTGACCTTGGGCAGGTTACATAACCCCAATTGCCCTCCAAAAAGCCAAAAAAAAAAAAAAATTATCAAGGAAAACTGCCCTTATATCCTAGAACCATAAGGTAAAATAGAAATTGAAAGAAGCCACCAATCACTTCCTAAAAGGATCCCAAAATGAAAACTCCAAGGAATGTTATAACCAAATTCCAGAATTATCAGATCAAGGAGAAAATACTGCAAGTAGCCAGAAAGAAACAATTTAAATATTGTAGAACCACAGTCAGGATTGTGCAAGACTTAACAGCTTCTACATTAGAGGATCAGAGGGCTTGGAATATGATATTCTGGATGGCAAAGGAGCTTGGATTATAATCAAGAATCACATACCCAGCAAAATTGAGCATATTCTTTCTGGGGGAGAGATGGACTTTCAGTGAAATAAGGGGACTTTCAGTCATTTCTGATGAAAAAAAAAACAGCAGAACAGAAAATTCGATTTTTCAAATACAAGACTCAGGAGAAGCATAAAAAGAACACTGGAAGGAAGAAACAAAACATGTTATTCAATAAGGTTAAACTGTATACATCCCTACACAAGAAAATGATACTTGTAACTCTTAAGAACTCTTATAACATTTAGAAGGGGTATATATAGAGGATGTGAGTATAAACTTTGATGTGATGATAAAATGAATTAAGTGGGGGAAAAAAGATTGTACTGGGAGAAGAGGAAAAGAGGAGACTGAATAGGGTAAATCATATCACATGAGGGGCGGCTAGGTGGCGCAGTGCGTAGAGCGTCAGCCCTGGAGTCAGAAGGACCTGAGTTCGGATCCGGCCTCAGACACTTAATGCACACACACACAAAAAAAAAACCTAGCCCTGTGACCTTGGGCAAGTTACTTAACCCCAATTGCCCTCCAAAAAAAAAAAAAACACAAATTATATCACATGAAAAGGCACAAAGACCTGTTGCAGTAGAGGAAAAGAAGCAAGGGAGGGGGTGATGTGAGCGTTATTTGAACATTACTCATTAGATTTGGCTCAAAGAGGGAATAATGTACACATTTACTTGGTGGTAGAAACCTAATCTTACTCTATAGGGAAGTAGAAGAAAGGGAGAAGTAGGGGAAAGAAAAGGGAGAGGGTGCCAATTGAGGAAGGCAGTGGTCAAAAACAACACTGGTGAAGGAGGAAAGGGTGAAAGGAGGGAGAAAACTGTAAGTGGGAGAAAAGAGGATGGAGAGAAAGACACAGTTATCATAACTGAATGTGAATGGGATGAACTCTTCCACAAAAGGGAAACAGATATTAGAGTGATTAAAAAACAATCCTACAATATATTGTTTACAAGAAACATATTTGAAGCAGAGAGATACACACAAAGTAAAGGTAAAGGGCTGGAGCAGAATATATTATGCTTCAGCTGAAATAAAAAAAAAAAAGCAGGGGTAGCAATCCTGATCTCAGACAAAACAAAAGCAAAAGTAGATTCAATTGAAAGAGATAAGGAAGGAAATTGCATCTTACTAAAAGGTACCATAGATGACAATGTAATATCAGTACTAAACATATGCACCAAGTGGTATAGCATCCAAATTCTTGGAGGAGGTTGAGTTACCAGAAGAAATAGATCACATACTAGTGTTGGGACCTCAACCTCAGAACTAGATAAATTTAACCACAAAATAAAAAAGAAGGTAAGGTGACGAATAGAACTTTAGAAAATCTCTGGAGAAAATTGAGTAGGAATAGAAAGGAATATACCTTTTTTTCAGTGGTATATGGCACCTATACAAAAACTGACCATCTACTGGGTCCTCACCATCAGATGCAGAAATACTAAATGCATCCTTTTGGGATCATGATGCAATGAAAATTATACATAATAAAGGACCATGGAAAGACAGACTAAAATCAATTGGAAACTAATCTAGGCCTAAAGAATGAGTGGGTTGGGGCAGAGCCAAGATGGCAGAGTAGAAACAGCACATCCAAGCCACTCTGCCCCCAGATTACCTCCAAACTAAGTAAAAGGGGACTCTGAACAACTTCTGGAGCCCCAGCACCCACAGAACAACACAGAGAAGCTAACCTCCTGCTGAGGACAGCCCAGCAGCCCTGCAGGAAGGACCAGCGCAGCAGTCTGGGAGCCAGCAGCACAGAGCACAGAGAGCCAAGCACAGGTCCACATGAGCCGTGGTTTTAGCCCCAGGGTGACAGGGCCAGCAACCGGCTGGAGGGACCCCAGAACACCAGCAGCTGTGGCGACTCCAGAATTATCAACATAGACATGCCTAGGACAAAGTAAAAGGTTAGTGCCCTGTGGACTTTGGGACCAGTATTTGGGAAACGTATTGGCTTCCTCCCCTGGGGGCTAGAAGCAGCTGAGGAGACACGCCATTTTGCAGTTTTCAGAGGCAGCTCCAGCTCCTGGCCTGCAAACTGTAAGGAGATCCAGCGATCAGTCTTGGGGGGTAATCGCTCTTGCTTTAACCTCCCTGGATCTGGATTGTGATCTGGGGTGGAGGTTGTGGGTGGGTTTCCAGCTTGCCAGAAACAGAAGTTTCCTCCCCCACAAGTTTGGGACGAAAATTCCCCTATCTGGCGGCAAAGCCATAGTGTGGCAACAAGCCCAAAAGTCAAGTAATTAAGTGGCAACATGCCAAGGCAAAGGAAACAAATTAAACAGAAAAATGCAACCCTACGGGGGCGGCTAGGTGGTGCAGTGAGTAGAGCGTCGGCCCTGGAGTCAGAAGGACCTGAGTTCAGATCCGACCTCAGACACTTAACGCACACACAAACAAAACCTAGCTGTGTGACTTTGGGCAAGTTACTTAACCTCAATTGCCTTCCAAAAAGCAAAAAAAAAAAAAAAATGCAACCCTAGACTCCTACTTTGGGTGCAAAGAGGATCGAAGCATAGAGTGGAAAGAGGACTGTGAAGTCAGAAGTCCTGCTCCAAAAGCCCCGGGGGAAAACATGAGCGGGTTGCAGGCCATAGAGGACCTTAAGAAGGACTTTAAAAATCAAATAAGAGAAGTGGAGGAAAAATTGGAAAGAGAAATGAGAGGGATGCAGGAAAAGTATGAAATGAGGGTCAACAGCCTGACTGAGGAAAACAACACCTTAAAAAATAGACTAACTCAAATGGCAAAGGAGGACCAAAAGGGCAATGAGAAGAAGAATGCCTTAAAAAGTCGAATTTGGGGGCGGCTAGGTGGTGCAGTGAATAAGAGCGCTGGCCTCGGAGTTGGGATGACCCGAGATCGAATCCGGCCTCAGAAAATGAGCACCCACACAGAAATAATGACTAGTCATATAACCTTGAGCAAGTTACTTAACCCCAATTGCTTAAAAAAAAAAAAAAGAAAAAAATCGAATTTGCCAGATGGAAAAAGAATCTCAAAAGTTCACTGAGGAGATTCATTCCTTCAGAGTTAGACTGGAGCAAATGGAAGCTAATGACTTTATGAGAAATCAAGATGCTGTTAAGCAGATCCAAACAAATGAAAGATTAGAAGGCAATGTGAAATATCTCATGGGAAAAACCACTGACCTGGAAAATAGATCCAGGAGAGACAATTTAAAAATTATTGGACTACCTGAAAGCCATGATCAAAGAAAGAACCTAGAAATCACCCTTCAAGAAATTCTCAAGGAAAACTGCCCTGATGTTTTAGATCCAGAGGGCAAAATAGAGGTTGAAAGAATCCACAGATCACCTCCTGAAAAAGATCCCAAAAAGAAAACTCCCAGGAATATTATAGCCAGGTTCCAGAATCCCCAGATCAAGGAGAAAATACTACAAGCATCCAGGAAGAAACAATTTCAATATTGTGGAAACACAATCAGAATAGCACAGGACCTGGCAGCTTCTACACTGAGGGATCGAAGGGCATGGAATATGATATTCCAGAGGGCAAAAGAGCTGGGAATGAACCCAAGGGTCACCTACCCAGCAAAACTGAGTATTTTGTTTCAGGGGAAAATATGGTCATTCAGTGGAATAGAGGACTTTCAAGCATTCTTGAGGAAAAAACCAGAATTGAATAGAAAATTTGACATCCAGACACAAGAAGCAAGAGATGCCTGAGAAGGTAATCAGGGAAAAGAAATCAAAAGGAACTTATCAAAGTTGAACTATTTACATTCCTATATGGAAAAACAATAACTGTGACTGATGAAATCTTTCTCACTATGAAAATAATGGAAGAAGGGTGTATGGTTATATGAATACATATGTGAATGTGTGTGTATATGGTTACAGTTATATATGGATAGAGGGCATAGGTTGAATTTGTTGGGAAGGGAGGATACTCAAGGGGTGAAATTATGAGGTGAGAGAGGAAAGTGGCAAAAGGAGATGGGGAGAGACAAGGTAGGGTAAACTATCTCATGTAGAAGAAGCAAGGGGAAGTGGTTGCAAGGGAGGGGAAGAATAGGAAGGCAAAAAGGCAAAACCACATTCTCATTGAATTTGGTTCAGGGAGAGAATGACATACATACTAAATGGGATATCTCAACCTGCAGCAGAATAGGGGGAAGGGGGATGAGAGGAGGGATGATGGATGGGAGGGCATCCTTGAGGGGAGGGGAGGTTGGAAGTACCCACTATAGAAGAGGGACAGGATCAAGTAGGGAATGGACCAGGTGGGGGGTGGGATGAGTGGGAGGGAATTATAAGCAGCCTTGTACAATATATCTACTATGGTAATGTTTTGCATAGCTAGACATGTACAACATATACTGAATTACTTATCTCCCCAGAGGGAATGGGTGACAAGGGAGGAAGGAAATGGATCTGAAATTCAAGGCCTTAAGATTAAATGTTTCAAATATATATATACTATTATTAATACTCTTTTGCTTGTAATTGGGAGATAAGAGGTGCAGGCATTGGGACACAGAGATTCACCTTCCTCTAATGGAAAAGTTGAAGGGGGTATGGGAGATGATATGGGAGAGAGCAGATTGGAGGAAGCGATATCTTGTGGGACTGCTATTCTGAGAGGGTGGGTAGGGGAAAAACAGGGGGGGGGGGATGATTGTAACTCAAAATCTTGCGGAAATTTATTAATTATTAAGAAGTTAATAAAGCATTTGTTTAAATTAAAAAAAAAAGAATGAGTTGGTTGTCCCAGACAGCAAATCAGAAATAACTTCATCAAGGAGAATGACAGTAATGAGACAACATACTAAAACTTATGGGATGTGGCCAATTTTATCTCTAAATGCTTACATAAAGAGAAAGGAGATCAATAAATTGGGCATGCAACTAAAAAAGCTAGAAAAATAATAAATTAAAAATCCCCAACTAAATGTCAAATTAATAATTCTGAAAATCAAAGGAGAGATTAATAAAATTGAAATTAAGAAAACTACTGAACAAATAAAATTAAGAACTGGTTTCATGAAAAGACTAATAAAATAGATAAACTTTCTTTCACAACATAAATAATGTGGAAATATGTTTAATATGATGCTTACTGTCTCAGGAAGGGGAGGGGGAGGGAGGGAGGGATAGAATTTAGAACTCAAAACTTAAAAAAAACCCGAATGTTAAAAATTATTTTTAGGGGCAGCTAAGTGATACAGTGAATACAGCACCAACCCTGAAGTCAGGAGGACCTGAGTTCAGATCTGGCCTTGAACGCTTAACACTTATTAGCTGTGTGACCTTGGGCAAGTCACTTAACCCTAATTGCCCTGCCTTCCCCCTCCAAAAAGCAAAAAAAAATTATTTTTACATGTAATTGGGGGGAAATGATTTTTTCTTTTTAAAAAGAGTAGTGAAAAGCTAGGTGAACTAGTGAAGAAAATGTTTGGGTTTGGGAGGGGAAGGGAATCAGACGGAAGGGCATAAGCATGGTTGTGTTGGTTGATGGGAAGTAGCCTGTCAGAACCAAAGCATGTAGTGAGAGGATGTGCAACAGGGGAAAGAACACCTACTTTGAAGGGAAAGGATCTGGGATCAGGGCAAATTCTGCTATTTATTATCTATGTGTGACCTTAAGCAAGTCATTTTCTTTGACCTTTTCCCTCATCTGTAAAACAAATGGGGTGGACTAAACAGCATCCAAGATCTCTTTTAGCCCTAAATCTATGAAGCTAAGGCTGGGGATGGAGGTGTGGGGCACAGAGGGAAGGTCATGTTGGAGAAATGTTCCAATAAAGATCAATTACATAAAAAGCAGCTAGGTGGTGCAGTAAACAAAGTGTTGGGCCTGGAGTCAGGAACACTCACCTTCCTGGGTTCAAATTTGGCCTCAGACAATAGCTAGCTATGTGACCCTGGGCAAGTCACTAAACCCTGTTTGCCTCAGTTTCCTTATATGTAAAATGAGCTGGAGAAGAAAATGAAAAACCACTGCAGTATCTTTCCCAAGAAAACCCCCAATGGCTAGAATGGAGATACAGGATGATAGTTACTGGGGATGGATGGATCAAGTGAGGGTTTTTTGAAGATGAGGAGATGTGGACATGTTTGTAATCAGTGGAGAGTGAGCCAGTAGAAAGGGAGAGACTAAGTGAGAGACTCTTTTGTGTCTTGATTTGTTTTGTTCCTTCTTTCTCATTGTTCATTCCATTGGTTATAATTCTTCTTTACAACATGACTATTGTTTAGTGTGAAGGTATTCATAAAACCTATATTGGATTGCATGCCACCATGTTGGGGGGAAACAGGCAGGGAGAAAATTTGGAACTTAAGGGATTGTGGAACTGAATGTTGTAAACTAAAAGTAAATAAATTAAAAATAATAATAATAAAAGAAAATAAGTGAGAGAGTAGGGTTGATAGATAGGACAATCTGTTGGAGAAGATGGGATAGAATGGGGATCACTTGTACATGTAGATGGTTTTCTTAGCATGGAAAAGGGGAATCTCTTCATGTGAACAAAGGGATAAATGGCAAAAAGCCATCTAAGTGATATGAAATGAGGAAGAGAGAAGAAAGCACTCTTGGCAAATGGTCTTGATTTTTTTCAGTGAAATATGAAGTGAGATTCTCAGCTGAGGTGGTTACTCAATAAACATTTATTAATCACCTACTACATGCTAGGCAGCTAGGTGGTGCAGAGCCTGCAATACAAAAGACAACCTCTGCCTTCAAGGAGCTCATAGTCTACTGGAGGAGACAACATACAAATGACTGTACAAACAAGCTCTAGACAGGATAAACTGGAGAGAATCATGAGAGGGAAGGCACTAGCATTAAGAAGGATTACCAGGTCTGAACAAACGTCAGAGCTACAGAACCCACAAAATGACACAAAGAAGCTAACTTCCCAATGAAGACAGCCCAGCAGCCTTGCAGGGAGTGGCCAGCACAGCGCTCTGGGAGCCTACTCCAGCCCCACGTGAGCCAGAGGTTTTAGCCCCAGGGAGGGCCTGACCAGCAGCTGTCTAGAGGGACTTCAGAACACTAGCAGCTATGGCAGTTTCCAGAATTATCAACACATAGATGCTAAGGACAAAGTAAGAGGTCAGTGCCCTGTGGACTTAGGACCAGTAGACCAGTACTAGGGAGAGTGTCAGCTTTTGGTGAGAAGCAGCTGAGATGCCTTGGGGCAGCCGGCACCACTTTGCAGCTTCAGCTCCTGGCCTGCAGACTGTAGGGGGACCAGGTGACCAGTCTGAGGGGTAATTTCTCTGGCTTTAACCACATATATATATGTGTGTGTGTGTGTGTGTGTGTGTGTATATATATATACACACACACACACACACACACATACATACATACATATATATATACACACACATACACACACACACACACACATATATATATATATATATATATATATAGAGAGAGAGAGAGAGAGAGAGAGAGAGAGAGTCTATATCAGAGGATATATGGGCATATGAATACATATGTGAATGTATGTATATATGTTTACAGGTACATATAGAAAAAGGGCACAGGACCAATTTAATAGGAAGGGATGATACTCAAAAGGTGAAATTAAGAGGTGAGAGAGGAATATAGTGAGAGGAAATGGGGAGAGACAGAATGGGGTAAATTATCTCATATAGAAGAGGTAAGGGTAAACTGTTACAAGGTGGGGAAGAACAGGAAGGCAAAAGGGAATGGGTCAACCTTACTTTCATTGAATTTGGCTTAGGGAGGGAATGACATACACACTAAATAGGGTGTCTCTCCCTACAGGAGAGTAGGGGGGAAGGGAATGAGAGGGGAGATGATGGAGGGAAGGGCAGATTGGGGGGGAGGGAAGTTGGAAGCACCCACTTTTGAAAAGGAGCAGGACCAAAGTAGAGAATAGAACAAGTGTGAGGTGGGATAGGAGGGAGGGAAATATAATCAGTCTTCTACAATCTATCTACCATGGTAATGTTTTGCATTAGCTACACATGTACAACCTATATTGAATTGCTTATCTTCCCAGTAATGGTGGGTGACAAGGGAGGAAGGGAATGAATCTGGAATTCAAAGTTTTAAAACCAAATGTTTAATATATATATATATATATATATCTATATATATATATATATATATATATATATCACATGTATTACATATATATGTATAATATATATAATATATATATGAAATATATATATATTACATGTATTTGGCAAATAAGAGGAGGGGATATCCTGGGGGCTGCTATTTTGGGGAGGTGGGTAGGGGAAAATGGAGAGAAAATTTTTTAACACAAAAACTTGTGGAAATGAATGAAGTAAAACAGAAGTTAATAAAGCATTTGAAAAAAATAAAAGATAAGTAACAGCTTAGAAAAACAAGTATAAAATCTTACTGAAGAAAAAACTTTAAAAATTAGAATTGACTGTATGAAAACTCGTGATTCCATAACATATCAAGAAACAGTAAAACAAAGTAAAAAATACTGAAAAAATAGAGGAAATGTGAATTATGTTATAGGGAAAACAACTGATAGGAAAACAGATTAAGGAGAAATAATTTTAGAATCATGGGACCAATCCCAAAACTGTGGAACAAAAAGAGCCTAAACATCATAGAAATCATAAAACTGCCCAGATATCTTAGAACCAGGGAGCAAAGTAAAAATGGAAAAAATTCACCAGTCACATCCTGAAAGAAACACCAAAATGAAAATTCCAATCTAGAACTCCTAGGTCAAGGAAAAAATATGGTGAGCAGCCAGACTTAATTCAAATACTGAGCAGTCATGGTTAGGAGTACACAAGATTAAGGAACCACCATCCTAAAGAATCAGCGAACTTGGAATATGATAGTCCAGAATGCAAAGGATCTAGGATTGCAACAAAGAATAATCTATCCAGCAAACCTGAGTATTCTCCTGTGTGGCAGAAACAAAATGGATCTTTAACAAAATAGAGGACTTCCAAGTATTCCTGATGAAAAGACCAGAGCTGAAAAGAAAATTTGACATAGAAACATAGGAGTCAAGAACAGCACAGAAAAAGTAAACATAAGGGAGCAATCATAAGGCATCAAATAAGATTAAATTGTTTACATTCTTATATGGAGATATGATAAACATAGCCCCTTATCACTATCATCATTGGGGATCACAAAGTCTAATTAGAGGGCCTGGGAATGAGTGATATGTTTTGATGAGCTCAAAAGAAGAATGGAATGGTTTCGGAAGAGAAACATACTAGGAGAGGAGGTAAGGGAAAGGAAGAATGGGAGAAATTATCTCAAATTGAAGGCACAAAGAGAAGTTCAAACAATCAGGAGAAGGAATGGCAGGAAGAGTGACACTTGAACATATTCTCATCTGAACTGGTTAAAGAAGAGAAGAATATACATACATACACAGTTGGGGACAGAAATACATCTTACCAAAAGAGGAATTTGGGGGTAGAGGGATTAATGGAAGGGGGGAAGAATAAGAAAAATAGAGGTTGGAAGAATCCACCAAACACCTCCTGAAAAAGATCCCAAAAAGAAAACTCCCAGGAATATTATAGCCAGGTTCCAGAATCCCCAGATCAAGGAGAAAATACTACAAGCAGCCAGGAAGAAACAATTTCAATATTGTGGAAACACAATCAGAATAGCCCAGGACCTGGCAGCTTCTACACTGAGGGACTGAAGGGAATGGAATATGATATTCCAGAGGGCAAAAGAACTGGGAATGAACCTAAGGGTCACCTACCCAGCAAAACTGAGTATTTTGTTTCAGGGGAAAATATGGTCATTCAGTGGAATAGAGGACTTTCAAGCATTCTTGAGGAAAAAACCAGAGTTGAATAGAAAATTTGACATTCAGATACAAGAAACAAGAGATGCTTGAGAAGGTAATCAAGGAAAAGAAATCAAAAGGAACTTATCAGAGTTGGACTATTTACATTCCTACATGGAAAAACAATAACTGTGTCTGATGAAACCTTTCTTGTTATGAAAATAATTGAAGAAGGGTACATGGCATATGTTCACAGGTATACATGGATAGAGGGCACAGGTTGAATTTGATGGGAAGGGATGACTTTTTTTTTTTTTTGGAGTGTGAGGTAGCAAGGTGGCTAGGTGGCGCAGTGAGTAGAGCGTCAGCCCTGGAGTCAGAAGGACCTGAGTTCTGATCTGGCCTCAGACACTTAACGCGCACACAAACAAAAACCTAGCTGTGTGACCTTGGGCAAGTTACATAACTCCAATTGCCCTCCAAAAAAAGCAAAAAAAAATTCAATAACCTTGAAAAAATTAATTTAAAAATCCTATCACTAGCCTCCAGGAATTTTGCCTGGTTCTCCCCCATGTTCACCTCCTGACTTCCTTCACGTCCCAGCTAAAACCCCACCTTCTACAAGAAGCATTTCGCCATCCTCTTGAATTCGAGAACCTTCCCTTTGCTGAGTGCATTAGATTGAGCTCTTTGGGGGCTGGCACTATCTTTTGAGTCACATAGCACATAGTAGGTGTTTAATGTTTATTGACTATCTGCTCTTTGCCTATGTCCTGCTGGGCCCATTGACACTCATTTGCTACCTTCATCTAATCACAGAAAGTGTTGTACTTACTCAGAAGCTGCTCCTTTAATTTCTGGGATAGTGATGGTGTCTTATTGGTAGTACACAATCTGAGGCACTGTGGCATAGGTGGTTCAAGGAGAGCTTTACATATGAAAGCTGTACCAAAGCCACCTCCCAGACTGCAGGATAGAGGTTTGTGGACAAAAGCAGCACCTTAACCAGGCAACTGGTGTGGGCCAGAATGGAGGCTGCCTGGCTACCATCGAATCAGGTTGGGAGGTCTCCAGGCTGCAGGCAGGACCGAAATGGGTCTGGCCTCAACAGGAACACCCCCAACCCCCCAAAAAAGGAGGGGGCCTCAATAGTAATAAAACAGGCTTTCAACATGACAGTACTTTATTACTGAAAAAAAAAAAAAGTAAAAAAAAAATCACTCGGCAGATCCCACCCTTGAAGGCTCTGTCACAGACCATAGAAATTGAAAGGTAGGGATAAGGGAGAGAGCGGTCTTTTAGCATCATGGTACCTCCCACCCCAATGGATGAAGAAATAACGGACAATAGTGGCCAATGGCTTTGAAGAATTCCTGAAGCCACTTCTGCCCCCCACCTCCCCCAATTAATTGGCTTCTTCCTTTGCCTCCAGCAGCTTTCTCCTCAACACATCTTTATTAAGCACCTATTGCATGAGGAGCCCTACCCCTGGTCTGGATTGCTTTCTTGGGATCCACTCCCAGTTAAAGGGAAAGACCCCTCAGTTATTAATCCTGGCCTAGCTTATTTGTACCTGGTTTCAATGGGCCCGTTTTCTCGAGAGCCCCCTAAACATCTTGCTGTAATCCAGGGTGCTCCATGGTCTTATACTAACCCCAAGAACTGCACCCACAGGTTCCCAGAGGGCATGGATGAAAGGGGCAAACCGCCCCCTAAATCAGCAGGGTTAAAAGCCACTTCTTTTCCAGGCATTTTAATTAGCAAAAGAAAATAATCACAAAATGAAAAAATAAAAAGCTCATGCGACCAGGGGAGGTGAAGGAGACAAAGGACGACCAGACTGTTGGGTACAGACAGTTATTTACAGGGCAGGCCAGTTGCTTGGCTTTCTACAGAAAATGTCTACACTTTGGGGCAGTGTACAGAATAAATTAAGGAATAAGGCACGGCCTCTAGAAGATGACAAGCCTCTCTCCCAGCCCAGGTGTCCACGCCTTTCTTTCCCCAGCCAGGGATAGGAATATGCAGGGATGTCTGGAGAAGATATTGTGTGGGGCACCAGCAGGCTTCCGAAGGCAGGTGAAAGGCACTGCCACTGTGAGGGAAAGGCGGCACTGGCCCTGGGCCCACAGAAGTGGGGACAAGGGTCACTGGCACCATGTAAAACCTTGTTATTGCTTTGCTGGGTGTAGAGAGAAGGATGGCCGCCTGGCACTGACTGGGATGTGGAGGAAGGGTTTGTCTAACTAGGCTGGCAGAGCTGGGAGGGCCTTGAAAGGCCGTTTACTAAATCCCTTGATTTTAAAGAAGAGGAAACTGAGGCCCTGAGGAAAACTACTGGGTCCAAGGTCTTCCCACTCCCATTCCAGGACAGCCAGGGCCCTTGCCACCACCTTCCAGACTGGTAAGAGGCTATATGAGCCTACCATATACGTGTACACATGCGCACATGTATACAAACAGCGGCTCCTGAGGTGACAGTCCCAGGAACAAAGCAAGAGGGGCCAAGAGGATCTGAGAACAGGTTCAGGGAAAGGGAAGGAATGGGGGACCATGGCCCCTGGCTGGGCATCTCCACAGGGTACAGCACTAGCCACCCTTACTCAGGAAGAATATTTACAGAAATGGGGGGGGAGGTTAAAATTAAATAAATAGGCCAAGTCAGGGCTTTGGAGAGGGTGCGGGGGAGTTATAAATACAGATTGAGGATAGGTTCTGTTGAACACCTGGGATAGCACACACAAATGGGGTAGGGTCTGCTAGGGTAAGCTCTTATAAGAGCTTAGAAGGAGGTGGGAGAACTGGGGGTCCATCTCTGGGGGTATTGCTGTTGTTGGCCATGGGGGGCCTGACTGAATAGTGTTGGCCCTCCACCCCCCAAAAAAGAAAGGCACTAAGTAAAGACCCTCCTCTCCATGAGGCCAGAGTTAAGACACTGCCCCCCTTTGGTTTCTATGGGGGTGTGTGCAGGTCTACCAAGATGTGCCTAGCCCGTCTCCCCTTTCTACCTCTGTTGGGCGTGAGGGGAGGCCATAGTCTCCCCTGGTGGTAAGTAGAGATAAAGGCCCCCTCCCCCCCCGGGGGGAGGCAAAGAAGGGAGATGGGCTGTGTCTGTGGGGAGTTGAGAAGGGGAACGGCTGTGGGGGGAGGAAGCAGAGAGAAGGGAAGGTGGGTTGCTGGGTCCCCCTCCCCAGCCCCTCATCCTCAGCTGTTGCTGGACACCAGGCTGATGACCTGCTCCAACTTGAGGCGCAGCTTCTGCTTCCGACAGCCAACATCTCGGTCCAGAGCAGTGAGGATCTGTGGGCCAGACAAGGCCTGGTGAGGGAAGTCCTGGCAGTAGGCCCAAGCAGCTACCTCTCGCAAGCAACCGCTCCGTCCTTTTCCGTCCAGGGATCTTTAAAGCTCTACAACCTCCCCTTACCCTTGCTCAATCGAGGCCCACTCACTTGAGGCCTGGCTCTCCTGCTCCCCTAAAGCAGTGGCCCCTTCCTACTCAGTCCCTGGCTTCTTTGGGATACCTCTGTCATGATTTCCCTCCCAAGCCACCCTGGGCATGCTCTGCTCTCCTCTCCCCACACTCTCCCTTGGCAATCTTGGCTCTTATTAAATACCTACTGTATGCCAGGCACTGTGTTAAGTATTTTTACATGTATTATCTCATTTGATCCTGCCAACAACCCTGCAAGGTAGATGCTATCATTTATTCCCATTCTATGGATGAGGCAACTGAGGCAGAGGTGAAGTGACTTGTCCAGGGTCACACAGCTAGTATATGCTGGAGGTCTGGTTTGAATTCCGATCTTCCTGATCCCAGGCCCAGGGGGCTCCATCCACTGTACCACCTATCTAACTGCCTCTTGCATTTGCCTGCCTCTTGGAAATTGAGCAGACTTGCCTCTGACGCCCAAACCTCCACTTATGAGATCCCAGGCCTCTCCCCCATCCCACATTTTCCCCCACCTCCTGGGAATTTCCAAATGAACACACCCTCCTTCCCCCTGCCTCCCAACTACCCACTTCTGTGAAGGCCATCTCTGTCCTCTGGGCCCATCAGGCTCAGGGGTGGCCAGGGCCAGACAGCAGCTGGGCCAAGGCACATGATATACATTCAGTGAGAGGTGTAAGGGCTACCCGTGGGAAAGGCCACCTGCCCAACCAACCTTGGCAGTGTAAGATGGGGAGGCAAGGTAGGAAGGGACTCCTCCACTCCCTCAGGAGACCCTGTGGATCCCCTGTCTCCTGTGTCTCCCCTACCCTGAGCCAGGCACCAAGCCTCAACTGCTCTTCTGTGACTTCTGATAACAGTACCCAAATGCAAAGTTTCTCCTCTCTGCTCCCCAATGTGGATCCTTCACCCCAGCTATGTGCCAAGCCCTTCCAGTTTCTGCACCTTTCTTGGCCATCCTTCTACCTGGAATGCTCTCCACCTCTCCTGTCCCTTCAGGGCCCAGGCCTCCCTCTCTATGCTAATCATCAGCCCCTTTGCTACATGCTTTGGTGCTCCCTGGGGCAGGGTCTGGGTTTCACTGATGCTGGGTCACAACCTCAAGCCACCCCATAACCCAGCTTGGGCCCAGCAGCTCTTAAATAAGCAGGTCAAAATGAAGACGGGGAGACTAGAGTTTCTGAAGAATTCTGAGAACACAGAGCTGGGACTGAAGGCCTGGAACCTCTTGTTCAAGGGTAAAGGATGGGGGATGGGGGGGTGGGGGCAGTAAAGAGTGCCCCACCTCTTCCCGATACTTGTTGATGTAGAAGTAGAGCTCGCTGAGGGCACTGAGGGTGTTGAAATCATTGGCGTGGAGGCGGGACTGTTCCACAAGGTAGGCATCCATATCTTGGTCACTGATCGATGCCATCTTTGAAATATCTCGATAGTACCTGTCAGGGTGGAGGTCATGAAGGAAGGGAAAAGGGGATTCACTGGGAGGTCCTTCCATCTCCCTTCCAAACTTCCAGAACAGGGCAGGGAGGGCAACAACAATCTCACTTCCCATCTCTCCATCACTGGAGGCGCCTTCTCCCCAGCTATTCTCCCATACCACCCTTCTCTCCCCTCTGAGAGCCCTGTTACAGACCTTTGCTCACACCATTCTCTCTCTGTTCTAACCCTACCTGGATTTTGAGGCCCAGAACAGGCCTTGCTCTTCCCTCTCTGTGGTCTCTGTGCCATTCACTGGGTGATTGGTAGATGCTGCTTTATAATGGTAGGCACACATCTGCTCTCAGCTGGACTAGAAATTCCCCAAGTGAGGCCAGGGGTAGGTGCTCAATAAATAGGAACCAATTCCCTACCTATCCCATTTTTCCCTCCCCTAGACCAGTTAGAGGCACAGGGCTGCCCCCTTTCCTAATGAGCTAAAGCAGCATTAACACCGCCTTCCCCTGGTACCCGATACCCACTAATGTTTCCAGGGTGGAAAGCAGCTCGAAAGCTTCTCCTGCCCCTGCTACACAACTTGTGGCCTCCAACAGGCCTGCTGGACACAGTGCCTACCTCTCCACCCAGGTCTTGTAGTTGGGGATATCCTTGGCATAGAGGAGCTTGTTGGAGGGTGAATCCTTGCCCAGCCGGTGCTCAGAGGTGGAACACGAGTCCATGAATGTCTGGGCCACCACGGACAGGCAGGCATCCGTGATACTGTTCTTGTGAATGTCAAACACAAACTGCGGGTTCTTGAGGACATTCACCCAGAAGCGGAGAGGGAGGCTGGCGGAGGGTACCCAAGGACTCTAGTGAGGGCAGAGTCTAGATGGCTAGTCCTTCCAATCCTCCCACCACATACCTCTCTCCCCCTTCTCCCCCAGCATCATGGTTTCCCCAGCTGGTTCTCTGGGTTCACATTCTCCTGACTTACCTCTTCATGCTGGGTCCCCCACTAAAGTTTTAGTGCAGATGCCAGGCCAAAGAATGTATCCCCATGCCTCTCAGCTTTTTTGGGGGGGGGCAGGGAGGGGGATTAAGTGTTTTAGTTCTTTCTAGTATAGGAGGGCAGGGGAATTCAAATAAACACTTTTCCAGAGCTGCCCTCCAGGATCAAAATAACTATGCAGCTGATTTCAAAATGTGCCTTAAAGCCCTTTCAGTTCTGGCCAAGTCAGCCTTTTCTCTAGCCCTCACACAAATGCTAGGCTCATTTCCAGCCTTCAAACCTTTGCTTGTGCCACTCCCCATCCCTCTTCATCTCCTGTGAAAAACCTTCAGGGCTAAGTCATGGCATGCTACAAAGAACTGCAAAGTCCATGAATAAATGAAGAGTTGATTTCATTACAGGTGTCCCTGGGGTTTTTTTTTTTGTTTGTTTGTTTTGGAGGGGGAAAGGCAAGGCAATTAGGGCTAAGTGACTTGCTCAAGGTCACATGGCTAGTAAGTGTTAAGTGTCTGAGGCTGGATTTGAACTCAGGTCCTCCTGACTCCAGGGTTGGTGCTCTATTCACTATGCCACCTAGCCACCCCAAGTGCCTCAGGTTTTTAGCAAACCCAGTATGTAAACACTATGATTTCTTTAAACAGAAGAGGAGGACATGGTCTCTGGAAGGCATTCCTGCTGCACTCAGGATAAAGATTCACAGCAGCCCCTTACTCCATGTCAAACACTTCAGACATTCAGAGAACTCCAATGTACACATGGCCCTTCTCTGGGCCATTGTGTACTCTCACTGGGTACAGTAGGGCACCTCTGGGAGAGGCAAAGTGGTACCGAGAGCTAGAACAAGCTGCCTGGCTGCCCGAAGGTCCTGAGCATTACTAAGCCCAGGAGACACTGCCATCTCCCAGAAAAGCAGTATCAGCTGGCAGGTAAAGACTGGGCATTTATAGGAAGAATCCCGTGTTGGAGCTGAGTGTGCCTGGCTTCTCTCCCAGCCACCCCAAGCTAGGACTGGAGGCGAGGCCTGCAGTACAGGCAGATACCAATTGCTCTTCCAAGTGTGTCGCACGTCAGGGTCTGCAATCTGCTGCCGGTCAGCCTGCTCATCCAGGAAGTCAAACATGTACTTGATGGCGAGTGGCAGGGCTGAGCCCCGGTGGGCGGTGCTAAACACTGTCTCAAAGAGATCATCAACGAACTTCTGCAGGGTGCCCTGGGGAGAACAGCACAGGATATGTGCCCACAAGAGGGAGAGAACAGGAGGCCCTCAGAGGGCAGGGGCCATGGCAAAGAGCTGGAAGGTCTTATCTCAGCCAAAGCACTTCTTCTATACAGGAGGAAACAAAGGCCCAGACAGGGGAAGGGGCTTGTCTGAGATCAAAACAGAAGCCAGGGATCCTGGCCATTGCTACCCCTCCACTGTCACTATTTTTGTCCAGTATTACTGAAAAGGGAGCCCCAGAACAGCAACATTGCCAAGTGACAAGCCCACAAATATCCAGAGGCCCAAGTCACTACTGGGCCACAAATGGGCTAGAAGCAGGTCACCATCTAGGACTGGGCCTTTGGCTGAAATAATCAGGGAGAAAACCAAATGTGTGCTGAGATTAATCTGCCAGAGCCAATGCTGCTCTCTGCTAGACATAAATGTACTATTTCTGATGCGTAGTGAACTCCTTCTCTGGGGAGGCAGGTGACTCTAGCCTTTGGAAAGTTCTTTGGAGAGCAATAGCTTTGATGGTTTGACTAGGGGGATGCCTTCAATCTTAGGCCTGGGGACAGAATGGACTGGTCTGCTCAAGGGAGAGAAGATCAGTACCAGGACATGCTATGGCAGCTGAGGAAACTAAGGCCACTACTGACAGGAGGAAGTGAAGGAATCTGGAGCTGATAAAATCCCAGCCCTGGGTGGACCACAACACAGTGGTATCTTAACTCTTAATCCTGCCCAGCGCCCACCCTCCCTCCAGGCAGTGGGGATTGACCTTGGTTGCCAGCAGCCGAGTCAGGTAGATCTCAGAAACCATCTTGCTGCCTCGGTCACCCTCCCTGTGATCAGCATGGTCATGGTTTTTGACCAGGTGCCACAGCTTTGTGCCCGTCTCCTGGTCAGGTGTGATCATGGGTGCCCGAGAGCGGAGACTGTCTGGGCTACTAGAGGTTCGAAGCAGGCTTTCTGTAGGAGAGTGGTGGAGGAGAGAGGGACAATGAATACTCAAAAGAGAGTGCCATGTAGACCTTTGGAGGGGCCCCAGTGCTGACATCTTTGGGTTTGAAATCACCTTCCTCTCTAAATCTAAAGTGTCCCCAAAATCTTAAGTCTGTTTTTAGCTATTAAAGCTTTCATCACATACCAAATACTTTCTTTCAAGAAGAAAAAAAGCAAAACCAACCCATCAGCTATGTTGGAAAATGTGGCCAGGCCACAGTCCCCTCTAATGGCAAGGCTTTTATCTTAGAAAGGGAGGTAAACAGGCACAGAGTTCTTTCTCCAACACCAGGCCAGCTCCAGGATCAAAGGGAGCTGGCCTTCCCTGAGTAGAGATGCCAAGCTCTAGGGATCTCTTCCTGCTCTGGGATCCCTGACTCATTTAGGTACCAGTTTTGGAGATATGCCCCTGCACAATCAAGCTCAATCTCTGTCTATCCCTCCCTCTCCCTCTCTTTCCCATCATGTGACTGAGGCCTCAGAGGCCAATGGCCAGTTCTGATACTTGACAGCTGAAGGGGGAGAGGAACAGCTGACAGAGAGGTCAGGTCCAATGAAGGCCTCCACTGGTGGCCCCTGCTCACCATAGCGGCTGAGGGAACGGGTAAAGGTGAAGGAGTTAGCAATATTGTAGGCAGACACTTGCTTGGGCACCAGTGCAACTGAGGAGCCATCTGTCACCTGGGAAAGGAGCAAGGACAGGAGAATTATAGACCTAGAACTGGAAGGGCCCTTGGAGGCCACCTAGTTCAACCCCCTTTTACACAAGAGGAAACTGAGGTCCAGGGAAGGGAAGTGACTTGCCCAAGGTCACGTACAAGTAGTAAGGGGCAGAAGTAGAATCTGAACCCAGATCCTCTGACCCTTTAACTCTAGCAAAGGAGAAGAGGAAGCTAGGGCCAAAAAGGTGGAGAGGGGGCTTCCCTACTGGGAAGAAAGCACTGAAGGGATATAGGACAGAGGAAATAAAAGAGGGAGAGGGCAAAGGGCCATGTCAAGGCTCACAGGAACACGAAGCCAAGCAACAAGATGCTATCCCCACCTGGTAATGTGCCAAGGAGTTGAGTCTTTTCCAGTCGCACTCAATCTTGGTGGTAACATCCTCATCCTGCAGAATGATCCGGGTCACCCGACCCTGACGCCATTCTAGAGGAATGAGGGACACAGATGAATGGAGGATAGGGAGAACTTGGCCCATGACCCTGGGACCCCCTGAGGCCCTCCCAAGGCCAGCAACCCAAATCTGAAGGAAGGAAACTGAAGCCACAAAGGGAGAGTGGCCTGCCCAAAGTCACCCAACAGAATGGTTAATAAGAATTCTTAGAATAGCTCACATTAATATGTCACAGGCACTGTGCTAAGCACTTTACAACCCTTATGAACCCCATTTTACAGAGGAGGAAACTGAGGCAGATAGAGGCTAAGTGACTTGTCCAGGATCACACAGCTAGTAACTGAGGCCACATTTGAACTCAGATCTTCGGAAGTGCAAGCCTAGTGCTCTCTCCACTCTGGCACCACCTAGCTAGCCAAGAGCATCTGCTGACTTTCAGTCCAGGGTTCTCTGTATGTGCCTGAGTGCTCAACTGAGGGTGGGGGACAGCCAAGGAGAGCTACCTAAGTCCATGTCATCTGCCTTGGGGCGCTGGGAGTAGGGAATGCCCTTGTACACAGTGTCCAGCAGCTTGTCCTTGGCCTGAGTGATGGTGTCACAGTTGAGGACTTTCACAGGAACCTCTATGTTGCCTTCACTCTCAGGACAAACACAATGCAGGGTCTGGGGAGGAAGGAGGAAGATGGCAGGATGAGGCTCGGCCTTCCTCCTCTACCTCTGGAAAGCTGCCTCCCCTTCCTCTCCCACCCCACCCCCACCCCCACCCTCGCCCCCCCAAAGGCTCTCCTAGCAAACATGGGGTCTGTGTCTCTCCCCTTGGCCCTCACCAGCATCTTGTAGTCAATCTGCTGGCGAATGAGCTTGTCCTCACTCAGGGAATAGCGAGCCTCCCCTGTGATAGCGTCGATGGGTCCTTTCTCCATCTGCTGCTTGATGGCACAGAAGAGCATGAAGAGGGGCTCCCCTGCACACTCCTGGTTCAGGGAGAGGCTCAGTGAGTTCCACAAGACACTCCCTAGGAGCTTCCTGGGCTCTTGGGGAGCAGGAGCCCAGCTAAGGAGTGCTGCTAAATTAAGGCCCAAGCCTGTTGGGGACCTTCTAGGACAGGGCAAGCCCAGCGTCTCCCTTCCCTCAGATCCCTGGGCCTTCAGAGGTCTGCTCACCTTTAGGAAGCGGTGCAGCAGGAATGTGAACCAGTTGGTTAGCATCTTTTCTGCTACTGATTCTGTCCTAGGAGATTCCATGAGGCAAAAAGAAAGGAAGAGAGTTCAGTAGAGGGTACATGTGGAGTGAGAGTCAGAGACAAGGGCCCCCCAAATCCACAAGAGACAAACTAGAGCCCTGAGGTGCCAAGATGGCCTGAGACACCCAGAGAAGGGGGAAGGGAGCCAAGCAGACAGTGGTCTACACACTCACAAGTAGACATTCCTGAGATGGGAGGCCACTGAGGAAGAAGGGACAGGTAACAGGGGAGGGCTGTAGGTACCTACCTCCGTAGCAGCAGCTTTGGGTGGTTCTTGCTCTCCAGGTTCTTCTCAATGAGGTCAGCAAGCAGCTGCTTGAGGAGGCCAGTGGCATAGTCCATTCGGCCCTGCAGTGCCACCATGGTGAGGGAGGCTACATTGCCTCGGTCTCGCATTGAGAAGCTCCTCTGGGCCTCCAGGGTATGGATGAAGGTCAGCACAAAGGCACGACTGTGCAGCAGCTGCCCAAACAGGTGTAGTGCTTTCTCCATGTTGGGAGGAGTCTGAGGAAAATGGCAAGGGAACAGGATGGGAGTGGGGGGTGGGCAGGATTAGAGTGGGGAGGGGACAGAAGGGGACCAATGGGCAGGACTGGGGTGGAGAGGACAGGAGACCTATGGGCAGGATTGGGGTGTGAAGGGACAGAAGGGGCCCAGTGGGTAGGATTGG
This sequence comes from Gymnobelideus leadbeateri, assembly GCA_011680675.1. Taxonomy (NCBI): domain Eukaryota; kingdom Metazoa; phylum Chordata; class Mammalia; order Diprotodontia; family Petauridae; genus Gymnobelideus; species Gymnobelideus leadbeateri. Next base: position 55,659 of record WOXC01006964.1, read on the forward strand.
GGGGGGGGGAACAGAAGGGGACCTATGGCAGGATTGGGGTGGGGGGACAGAAGGGGACAAATGGGAAGGATTGGGGTGAGGGGGCAGAAGGGCATCAATGGGAAGTATTGGGGGGGTGGGCAGGACCTCAGTGCTTTGCTCCAGGGATGACTCACATCCAATTCTTTGAGCACAGGGTGCTCTTCAATTCCAGGAAACAACACTCGCATGGCATAGGTTTTATAATCAAGGAAGGGAATCTTGACCCCATCCATATTATTGGTCAATTCATTGATATCTGTCTGAAGCTCAGCAAAGGCTAGGGGGAAAAGAAGACAGAAATGCACAAGGGCCCAAATAGATCCAAGCAAGGAGGAAGAGAGGGACCAAGCCAGAGAGCCTTAGCTAGAGGCCTCCCCCAGCAGATGCCAATCTCTCCGGCCCCATCTCCCACAGCACCAACACTTCCTCCACACAGTCCGACGTCTGATACCTTCCTTGCACTCCAGGGCCACTCGAGACTCCAGGTTGTCCATCTGTAACTGCAGCCGCTTGAGGGTCCGGTCAGCATCTCGGGTCTTACGTTTGTAGGCAATGAGGATGGCCCCAATGGCAAGAAGCAGCAGCCCACCACCTGCTCCCAGGCCAGCCATGGCCGGGAGGGTCAGCGCCCGCTCTGCATAGATGTGCAGTGTCCCTGGCCAGAACTCCAGGCCCCCCACCAGGATCTGCCAGAGAAAAGCAAGGCACGTGGGGCCTAGCCAGACTCCACGGCCCTTCCTTCATGCCTAATAAAGATCTGGCTTCTTCCACCCTCCCTACCCCGTGCTCCATGCCCACACCATGACAGGCTGCTTGCCAGTCTGGGTCGGAGAATCACAGAGAAGCTGAGTGTCAGAAACAGTGAGTGCACATGGCTGGCCCCCAATCAGCACAGTGTAGTTGAGCCGGGAGCTGCCTGATGCCACTGGAATGAGGTTCTTTCCCTATGGACAGGCAAGGGAGACAAAGACAGGCCAGAGTCACACTTGGGTGGCCCAATGCCAGCCAGTGCCCTGGCTCCCTAGCTAGTACCCTCCCTGCTCCTGTCATGCCTTCCCAGGGCCTGCCATTCCCCCAACACCTTGAGAATGATATGGGAGCCTGGCTTGATGTCCAAGACACCAGTGGGGCCAAGGGGCTCAAAGGTGGGGTTGGGGTAGTAGGTGAAAGCCGAGTGGTCCAGGATCCGAGTAGCCTGCACATGATCCATTAGGAAGCCAAACTCATCTGGATGCTCTCCTTCAGAGGGAGGGTGAGAATGCCCATAGAAGATGCCAGGGGCCTTGCAGAGCATGACAGTGTCATTGAGTACTCGGCAGGTCTAAAGGAGATGGAGGAGAAGGTGAGTGGGGAGCAGGGAGAAGAGGGAAAAAGGGGTTTGGGGCGAGGAAGGCATATTCAACTTACGTTGATTGTCTCAATGCCACGGTACTTGGCTCGAACTCGGGGTTCCTGGATTGTCAGCAGATGGGTTCCCGTTACAGTGATGGTGGTACTGCCACTGTAGTGGGTGGGAAGGGAAGAAAGCTGAGGCCCCTGCACATCCTGCCTAGGCTGACACAGGCAAAGCCCTCACCATGACACAGTGTGAGCCTGAGCCAGGAGGCCCAGGGAGGCAGAAGCCTTGGTCTCCTTGTATCAGCTCGTGGCAGAAGCCAACTCTCTGGAATGGTCCATTTGGCTATTCCTTCTTGGGGAAGAAAAAAGATGCTCACTTAAAGATGCTCCAGGCTGGCTCCAGGAGGGTAATGGTGGGATCCTGAGTGTAGGTGTAGAGCACAGCTGGGCTTGAGATATTGGCACGGTCGATGCGGACAGTAATGGCAGCTTGACTGGGGCCCAGGCCTGAGCTGGGGGAGATGCACAGGATTTCCTTGGCACTTCTCCTAGGGAGAGATGGAGCAGATTGGGGTGAGGGGGAGCAGGGCCCCAGCTATCGCATGATGCTCTCCCAAACAATCCCTTTCCCCTATATTGGGCTCCTTACTTCCTGGAGATTCCTCCATCTATATATCCAGTCTCAGTCTCTCTCCTGATTGACTGTCCCACTGGACATTCCATTTGGATAACTTCTCAAACTCAACATGTTCATAACTGAACTCATCTCCCTTCTCCTAAGACCTCTCCTCTTTCCAGTTTCCCTATCACTGCCTAGGAAACCACCATTATCTTCCAAGGCTCCCATAGCTGCACTCCAGTGTGTAGGCCCAGGCTGACCCTCAAGCTTGACACATATTCTTTCCTCACGCCACCTCTTTAGAATTCTGCAGTTTCTTCTAGGTTCAGCTCAGGTACTCCTGCTACAGGAAGGCCTCTCTGATCCCACCCTCTTACCCCCCAAACCTTCGATTGCATTTACTGCTTTGTGTGCATGTTGTTTTGCCCACTAAAGACTGTAGACTCCTACATTGCCTGGCATGAAAGGCCTGCAGACTGAGTACTGTCCAGGAAGAGCTCGCTCTCCCCACCCCTGCTCACCTCACAAAGTGGCATTCTCTGTTTCTCACAGCCACGGCCACACTGCTGCCTGCATCCAAGTGGCTGCCGGATATGGTGAGGTGGGTGCCCCCAGAAGCTGGCCCATGGGTAGGGCTCACTTGGTCAAAAGTTGGGGTCTGCAGTGGAAGGAGAGGTCCTGAGAAGGAAAAGCCAAGCCCACCCCAGAGCCCACCCCAGAAATCATTCAGCAGGACCTTTGGGGAAGAGAAAGGGAGGGAGGGAGAAAGGGGAGAAGGAAGGATCTAGAGAAAGATGGAGGGAGGGAGGAGGGATTTATTAGGATTTATTACTGTATGCCAGGCACTGTGCTAAGCTTACACTTAACAAATATTATCTCATGTGTGCCTCCCAACCACTCTGGGAAGTTAAGTCCTATTATATTCCTCATTAGGAAAATGGGGACACTGAGGCAGACAGAGGTCAAATGACTTGCTCAGGAACACAAAGTTAGTAAGTGTCTGAGGTGAGATTCAAAGTCAGGTCTTCTTGATTCCAGGCCCAAGAGGTCTCTCCAGGGTATCTTAAGGGGGAGAAGGCTTCATTCTGGAGAAACCAAGGCAGGGAGGGAGAATGGCTCCAATGGGTTCCAGGGAGATCTGAATCAATGGGCTTAGGGACGTACCACGAAAGTGTACAACTGCTCTGACTGGGTCCGGTAGTCAGTCGAGCAGTCGCCCACACACAGCTCCACAGGCCCTGGCAAAGGGCTGGGCACCAGAGACTCCTCCATCTCACACACTATCCTGGCAAGTGAGAAAGTGTGGTGAGTGAGTGGTCATCAGGACCTGAGAATGAGCAGGAGAAGGTGCCCCTGGTCGAGCACTGCTGGCTCCCTTAGTTATCTCGCTTTCCACCCCCTGCCAGCCTTTGGGGACTGGAGTGGGAGCAGTGAAGCAGAGAGGGGAGGGGCCAGAAAACACAAGCACACATGTGTCTGTACGGCTGAAAAGCAGACAGGCTGCTGGGATGGGGGCTGGGCCAGGGAGGACAGTTCATGTGCCCATGGCTCACTTACCGCTCTGCACTGATATATGCAGCAGGGATGGAATTGCAGCGGACACCTGCTACACGCACACCAACTTCATGGTATGTTAGGCCTAGGTTCTCCCCTAGCACCGTCACCTGCGTACCCCCTTCCTTGGGCCCCTTCACAGGGGAGATCTGTGGAAGATGGGGGCAAAGCAGGGTATGTGCAAGGAGCTTCTCCTCTATGCCGAGGGAGAAGGCAGGCCCTGGGATGCGGGCTAACCTTGGTGATGCGTGGATGGCTGCATCGCGGGTTCCTCTTGCTCGGGTGCATCCAGTTGCCTTTGGGCATAGGGCAGTGGGCCCGCAATTGGCACTTCTTCTCCGAAATGCACCAGCCACACTCAAAGCGGGGGTCGGCCTTTAGACACAAACCACAGCTCTCCCTCTGGGCCCAGCATTTATACAATAGGGCTGTGGGCAAATGACCATAGGGTGTATCAGTGACAGGGTCAGGCTCCAAGAGAGTATCTTGGGCAAGTTCAGGGCACAAGAGGAAGACAGGGACAACCCAGCCCGATGAAGGAGAGAACTGGGATCTGGGTCCTCGCCTTACTCTGAAAAAGCTAAATGGCCATGACCAAGACACGAGTCTTTTCTGGGCCTCGGCCTCCCCCTTTTAGCAACTGCTCCTTCCAACTCAGAGGTGCCATAAGGGAGCAAGGAGGAAAAAGGGCTGCTCTCACCTTTGAAGTTGTCTGGCTTGTCAATGTAGAAGTCACCATCCCAGACCACAGAGAAATCTAATGCCACGGCTCCCTGGGCATCTCCCTCATAGGAATACTGAGGGGAGGCACCATGAAGATGCTGTCAGTGTTATCACAGTGGGAGAGAAAGACGGCACCCCTCCCCCACCATCCAGAAGGCTAAAGGGGAGGCTGGGCCTCTAGAGGTTTTTCCACCTGGAGAGGAGACCCCAGGATTTCCATGGCAACAGAATCCTGGGCTGTGTCCCGTTACCAAGCAACCTTATTCCACTTCTCATCTCTGTTGGCTGTCTTACTTAACCACACACACACACACACACACACACACACACACACAGAGTCAACATGGACACACACACACTCTCATGTGCACAAACATACTCACATGGACACACACTCACATACATATACACTCTCTCATATGCATACACTCCCATGGACACACACACACATACACACACCCTCAACACTTGGTCTGAAGCAGGCAGTTTCATTACAATGACCTCTTTGGATCTTGGCTGGTCCTGCCCGCTTGGGTTTCCAAAAGGGCCCCTCCCCACCTCAGTCTCAGGCCAAGGCTGCAGCCGGTGCCCACCCACCCGCTTGTCCTCCCACCCACCTGCACCCTCACTCACCGAGGTGTTCTGGCACTGTACGCTGCTGCTGTTAAAGCGGATGGCAGGCACCCTCTGCTGCCTGCCCTGGATGCGGAACACACATTCATAATTCTTCTGTCCTGACTGGGGCTGGGGCAGGTTCTTGGCCCGAAGCGTGAGTGGTTGAACCACACCCACTGGGATCAAGATCTCTCCACTGGGCAGAATCTCTGGGCAGCCCTGTGGAGGAGAGCACGCAGGAACACACACCGCTTGGCTTAATCCCTCCTTCCCCAGCCTCCAGGGGCCACACCACCCAGAAGAAGGAGACACATGTAGTCTGCTGTGTAATATTGGAAGGGGGTAGAAGAGGCACAGAGAAGCCTCTACCCTGAGAGACCCAGATGGCCACACTGGTCACTGGCTTCCTAGCTGGAGAGTTAGGAGGGCCATGGGCCAAAGCAATGGAGGAAGCTGAGGGCCCTCAGGGCCTAATTCTATGAACTCAGCTGGTTTCAGTACTGGGCTTAAATTGATCCCATCCCAGTGAGAGACAAAAGACAAAATGTGGCTCTGGCCTCACACCCCTTACTCCCTCTGAATACCAGCCAGAGCCAATACCTCCTCCCAGCTGCTTTCTCTGCCATTTATATATGGGCACATGCATGCACACATGAGTGCTTACACACACACACACACACCCAGAGTACCTGGGCAGGGGCCTGGTTTCCTAACCCCAGGCCAGGGACATAGTCAGGTTATACTCTATGGATGTCTCTAGCATGCCCTAGGGGACCAGGAGGAGAAGGCTAAGTACAACCCATCCCTCAGGGCCCATAAGGGCAGAGTGGCACCCCCCCCCTCCCCAGTATTTGAATTTACATGCCCACAGGAATTACATCAGGACACAAGGCCAAGCCCAGATAGAAGCTGAGCTGAATCAACTTGACTCAATAGGTGGCAGGACACATCCAGAGATGTGTCTGTACACACTCCCCAAGTGTACCCAGAAGCTCTAAGAGAAACCAGAGACACTGCAACAAAGCCACTTGTTAGAGAAGGAGCTCTTATATGGCCGGTCCTGACATGTGGGCAAGGAGAGCCCTAGGTAGCTAGGCAATCACATCTCCAAGGTAGGAAGAGAGAAGGGCATCAGCTTGCTCAGGGGAAAGGAAGCTGTCATGAGGTTTCTCACCTCAGTAGTGTTGACCCGGCCCTCCTGAAAAGAGCACTCCCTGGCATTGTCTGTGCACATGTGACGGTACTTACACCAGTGACAGGGGTAGGGGCTGCTGACACATGACAAACACCTGAATGGAGAGATAAAAAAGCCAAGAGAGAAAGGATCATGGAATTCAGAGCTGCCGAGGCCCTCAGAGGTCATCTGGCTTTGACCCCTTCATTTGACAGTAGTGGAAAGTGAGGCCCAGCAGAGCCAGTGAGGGGCAGGACAAACAGCCCAGACTCCCAACTACCAGTTCAGGGCTCTTTACAATCTCAAGGAAAAGGGGGGAGGAATGGCCCAGATGCTCCCCCAAGCCAATGACTGGAGCAAGGTGGGTAATAGGAGTATACAAGTCCTGGGCCAGAGCCCCCAAGGGCACCTGAAAGCATTCATAGAAGTGGACACTCCTGGGGAACAGGAGAGAAGGCTTAGGGGCCCAGGAAGGGAGTCCTGTTTCTCGGAGAGTATTGTACATTACTGGGGTTTGCTGCCCAGGAATCACGGGATCTGAGTTGGAAGGGACTTCAATGACCTTCCAATTCAAACCACAGTCATAAAGGAAACCTAACTATGACATCCCTGACAAATATTCATTTAGCCTTTGCTTAAATCAGTCAGTCAAATATTTATCAAGCACCTACTATGTGCTAAGCACTATACTAATAAGCATTGGCTACTAGCTAGCATTTCTATAGCATTTTAAGGTTGGCAAAGCACTTTACACCCATCATTTCATTTGATCCTCACAAAAGCTCTGGGAAGTCGGTGCTATTATTATCCCCATTTTATAGGTGAGGAAACTGAAGCTAAGGCCTCACCCAGAAAGGTCACTCAGCTAGAAAGTATCACAGGCTGGATTCCCCCGCCGGGGTCCTCCTGCCTGCAGGCCTCTAAGGAGGGCAGCCTATTCTTCCTCAGGCAAGTTTTAATTGCTGAGTTTTTCCTAACAGTAAGTCTAAATTGGTGAGGGACCTTCTAATCCAAATCCTTCATTTTATAGATGAGGAAAGTGAGGCTCACAGAGAGGGAGGGGCTTGCCCAAAGGCAAGGAAGTCCCCTTCGCAGCTGGTTCTGCCCTCTAGAGCCAAACAAAACAATGCTGCGACCTCCTGAGATGCCTGGAGAGAGCTGAGGCTAGCACTGGGCACCTCCTCTTCACCCCACAACCCTTCTCTCCCTCCTCCCTTGCTGGTGGGCCCACCAGATGGGGCAGGCTTCTACTAGCCCTGAAGGCAAAGCCCCAGGGAAGAACCAATAAGTCTCCCAAGGCACTTCCAGCTGACATTCACTCTCTCCTTTATCCCTCTCTGGCCAGAAACAGGTTTCACAATCTGCCTAGATAACAAACAATGGAGCACAAGTTTGGGAGTCAACAGACCTCCATTAAAATCCTAGTAAAATTAGGGCATTAGACTTGGTATGGGACCTTGGGCCAGGCCCTTTCCCTCTCTGAGTCTACTTCCTCATCTACAAAATGAGGGGGTTAGACTAGAACAGAGGGGTCATACACTTTCTAGGGGGGACCAGATTAAAATGTAACTGGGAAGCAGTTAACAAAAGAAAGAAAAATGCAACAGAACGTAGATAATGAGAGTCTGGTTTTCTAAGTCAGCTATGTGTCTATAAGAAGCCCATGAGCAGACATGGGCTGGGGGCGGTGGGGAGGGGCCAGTACTGCTCACAGGCACCTGGGAATTCTTTCCTATCTGTGAAATGTATAATGCACAGATGGAGGTGAGAAGTATGTCACATAGGGAGGGGTTAGGGATGAATCCCAGCCTTGGCCCAGTCCTCCCTAAGTAGGAATTAAAACTCACGACTGGAAGGTGCTACAGTTGTAGAAGACAAAATCAGCCTGGGCAAACTTCAAGCCTGTCTCTTTGGAGTGTAGGTAGAGCTGGACAGTAGAAGTGGCACCTATGGACAGAGTGGGGGGCAGCCAGTAAGCTGGGCAAACTACCCACAAGGGTGTGGCCACGGCACCAGCTCATGCCCACTTACCATGCCCACTAGTGATGGCAGGGATGTCTCGCAAGGAGGGGGAGAGGCATTGCAGGTGTCCTGGGGCCAGCAGGGATGCCTCGTTCTCAGCCATGGCCTCAAAGGAACAGCTCACTCCCCCAGTCAGGTCAGGCACATTCTGTACCAACAAAGTTACCTGTGGGGGGCACAAGGATACAGGGACCAGGGCTCAGAGGGGCCCCAAGGCCCAGTGCCCAGGCCCTCATCCCACTGTCTTCTCCCTTACCTGCACCTCAGGCACAGTGACAGACACATTGCTGGGCTGTACTGACACCTGGACACACTCACTGAGCACCTCGGTGAATCGGTGTGGCTCCCAAGCCCGAGGGCACTCCCCTTCCCGGCAGCATCTGAACATGCATGTGTGCAGAGGGAAGGGGGAGAAAACACAGTCTCAGAGAGCTGGGCGAGGCCAGTGTCAAGCCATACCCCTCTGAGGACCCTCAGTGATGGGCCTGAGCTAGGCCACTGGTTGTTCCACTGCCAGCTAGGGTAGTGCTCTGGAGGGGTGGCCCTAGCAGCTGGAGGAGGGGGGAGGGGGAGGTAGAGCTAGAGTATCAAGCAACCACTCATCCCCCAGAGGCTCTAGAAGCAGACAGACGTCATCAGGGGATGGAGTTTCCACTCCTTAGGCGGAATGGAGGCCTGGGGACATGAGGACAAGACGGGCTGGTCCTAGGGCCTGGGGGAAGAGACAGAAAGGCAAGCCATGGGGGATGGGGGCAGAGTGGGAAGGAGAGGCTTCAAAGTTGTTTCCAAGCAGGCTTACCCTGCTTTTCAGGGGTGGCACGTTGGTCAGCCTGGAGGCAACTTTTTGTGGGGGATAAGAAATAAACTTAAGGATGCCCAGGAGGCCCTGGAGTAGATAGCTGACCCCCACCCCACCCCCTGCACATGTGCCCCAGCCAATCACCCTGGACACACCTAACCTTGGAGGATGAAAAATGAGACAAATGTGCCAACCCCCCCGCCCCGCCTGAAGGCCACAGCCTGTTGGCCCAGCTCTGGTCCTGAGCAGCTCTGAATGGGGTGGGGGCAAGGTGAGGAGCCACCTCTTTGGTGAGATTCCCCTGTTGAAGAGGCCTTTGGGAGAGGGAGAACCTGCTAGGCTTTCTCTCCTTCCCATCCCTTCCTGGAGAACAAAAATACCCCCCAAGAGGAGCAGGCCTTGAATAGGTGGGGACCCAGTTGGGTTGAAAGGTGGGGGGTGGATAGGCCTTCATGGCACAACTTCCAGGGCTCAGGTACCAGGAAGGAGAGGCATGATGCCCAAAGGAACCACACTGGCCCAGGTCAACCACGAGGATCAGAATGCTGGGCCTGACATAAGTTCAAAGCTGGCCTCAGGCATTTCCTAGTGGGTGTGAGGGGCATGACCCTGGGCAAGTTGCTGAGGCAGACAATGATCTGTCTCAGGTTCTTCAAGTCCCAGATTGGGACAATAGTAGCACCTACCTCCCAGGGTTGTGATGAGGACCAAATGAGCTGAGTCCATGGTACATAGTGAATACTATGTTACATAGTGAATACATGGTACATAGTGGTACACAATGAATGCTTGTTCCCTCCCCCCTCCTCCCAATGCCATCTGGAGAAAAGCGGCTGGGGGAGAGGGGCTTTTCATTTCATACTTGCTTAGGTGAGGCTCAGGCCCCAAGTGGTGGCCTTCCTACCTAAGTGAGCCTGTCAGCAGGGGTGTGGGTGGGTAGGGGGACTCCTTCTACCCCCAGCTCCATCACACCCTCCTGCTCTTCTTCTGATTCCTTAGCAGCTCAATGATGAGGACAAGGAAGACTGTCTTAGGGGCTCCCTCCCACAGGTCCTGCTCATAATGGGGGGGAGGGAATAATAACATTTTGTCTTTGTATTCCAAGAAGAAACATGGCCACAACTGAATATGGAAAGAAATAACTAGAAAATACTTGGGAATGCTTGGGACCTCAGGGAATTTCAAGTCATGAGAATCTAACCCAAGGAAACAGGGTAAGAGTACCACTGTAGCCGCCCCCCCACCCCAGCACATCTCCAAGAGAGCTGCACACAAGGTGGCTGGTGAAGGCCCTGGCCCCAGCCAATGGCAGTTTTCAGCTTTCCTTCATCCATAAAGCAAAGCCTCAAGGAGCTGGCCCCAGGCATTGAGGGCACCTCCTACTTCTGACATCCCTGACTGTGTCTGCCCTACTTCCAAGAAGTAACCCAGGCAGCTTCCTTGGAAGAGGATGGGCCACTCACTTAATATCAGAGGGAGGCAGACAGCAAAACCAACCCTGCCTGCCAGTGCTAGATACTTCAGGACCAGGGGAGAGAGGACCCCCTGCCCCTGCCTGGCTTCCTCTGTTCTTGCTGGTTTTCTGGACACCAACCCCCCTCCCTCCCAGCCTGGGGAGCCAAATGCTACTCAGGAATGTAGCTGAGTCCAGGAGGGAGAACAAGGGGAGAAATGAGGGGAAGACTAAAGACTGGGACTGGGATCCCTAGGCCCACAAAGATCTCTTCTTGCTGGGCCCTGTTGTAGCCTCACTGGGCTCTCAGCCCTCATCTGTCCTCCTACCCCTTACTGCTGCCCTTTGCCAGCTTACTTGTTATGAAGTACACACCAGCCACAGTGGGGATCCCCAGACCCCAGGCACGCCCCACAGTGAAGATACTGCTCACATGTCTCCACTGGCACCTGGCTCACCTGGGGATCAGAGTGGGGAGGATGGCCTCAGTGGAACATCCGCAGCCAGCCCTCCCCCAGCTTTGCCAGCCTCGGATACCTGCTTGTTACTCAGGAGGTAGATGTACTCATGGTCAGGGCTAAACAGAAGATCTCGGAGAATGGGTCTCCCTTCTGCCACAGGCACTGTCTCATATAGATGGGCATCATGGATGCCATCCACACGAACCTAGGCCAGTGAAGCAAAGGGAGGGCTTGGACCAAGGGAGGATGGGCTGGAGGCAGGGGGCAGAGGCCTTGGCCCCTCCCCCCTCCAGACTCTTCCCCACCTCCTCCAATCAGTTCTGCTCCAGTTCTCACCCTTGTTAACACTCTCACCTCCACCCCCAATCACAATTCCAATGGGCGGGGGAGGGGGGAAGAATGGGAAGAAGCCTCTGTGTGTTAGGACACTGTCAGCTAAGGTAAGGCAGGCAGGCAAATGAGGCCAGGCCTGGGGTGTTGCCTGGGCACAGAACATTGGCACAATTACTAAGTCATGTCTCAAACACACTGGCTATCTCTTGGGGGTAAGGAGGTAGGCACTGATGGAAATATCTGGCCCTCTGATGAAGAAGAGGCACTGTTCCTGGGGAAATACTCCTGGTTCTGCCCCTTAAGGTTCTCTAAGACATCCCAGCATCCAGAGGATGAGGAGAAAGAAAGAATATGCTGTAAGGTGCTAAGGTTGTCTAAGAACCCTAGGCCTGGGAGGGATCCTAAGGGGCCCAGCTAGGGAAAGGGTAACGGTTCAGAAGGATCACCAGATAGGGCAGAATGATCACAGTAGGGACAGGGCCCTCCTTCCCATTAGCCTCTAGCTGAATCTCTTAGTCTAGGGAGTTCCAAGGATCCCCACCTCCACCCCACCCCAACCCTGCCCAACCAGGGGAGCCTTCAGCATCCCCCCCCAAGAGTGGTCCCGTTATCTAAGTCAGGAGGACTGAAATGACTATAGACCCAGGGCTCACAGAAGGAGAAGCACCCATGCCAGAGGGTCACACTTTGGAAGGGGATGTTGAATGGGGATTTGTCACATTGAACAGGGAACTAGGACAGAGGGGAAGGAAGAAGGTGCTGAGTCAAGCCAAGACCCAAAAGGGATTGGGAGGGGTAGAGAGAAGACCAGGCCAGAGCTTAAACTAAGTCAACTGCCTCCTTTTCTTGGCCACCTCATGGAAAGGACATCCTTTTTCCCAACTCGAGGGAATAGGGCAGGCTGAGTGTCCCAAGCCCCATGAAAAGGGTGACTGACACATAGACATGTGAGTCTAAGAACAAGCTTAACTGCTCCCCCCATTTTCCAATCAAACCCCAAACTGGAATGTCTTGCCTCTCTGAAGTGGAGGAGCACAGTAAGGCAGCCATGAGTTCCTGAGAGTATTGGGAGTGGAGGTGGGGAAGGGGACCAAGCTAAAGACAGAACAATGGCACAAACAAGAAGAAGATCCTGACTTACCCCACAGTCTCTACTAGCTCTGAGCTTCTACAGAGTCTCCCCTTGGTCTCCCAGCAACTTCACAGTCACCCTCTATCTGGTTGTCCTATGACTCACAGCTATTGCCACCACACTCCTATCTCACTCCAGATCCTTCACTGGCTCCCCACTGCCTACAAAATAAAAACCCAACTCCTCAATCAGGCACTGAAGGCCATCTACTGCTGGGTCCCTCTACTCCAGCCCAGACTGTCTGCTTATTTTCCTATTTTTTCCCACCATCTATTCCTCCCCAGAATGCCCTCACTCAGACTATCCCAACCCTTCTCTGACTTCAGAACTCGCCTGCTCCCAGGACCCCCTCCCTAATCTCAGTTCATCTTAACCCTACCTTACCAGTGATCTCTTCAGCCACATATCCTCTCTGCCACTCTTTTGACAAGCTTGCTGAAATATTGCCTCAGAGTTGTTCGGTAAAACCCTGCTTTGCCAATAAACTGTCAAGTCTTCAAGCCAAATCCAGTGTGGCTCTCCCTTGTGCAGATCAGGGCCCACCTAAGCCAGAGAGCCATGTCCTGTGTAGCAGACAGCCCCTAAGCCTTACCTTTTTGAGGTTGCCATTGCGGGTGCCAATGAAGACAACTGAATGTTGGCGGTAGGTGTAGGCAGCCACACTGGCCATCCCATCTGATTGATCCTCGAACAAAGGCAGCCCTTCAATCACCTGCAGCCCACCCAATGGCTGGTTCAGGACCAGGCCACAGAAGTTCCCATTTATCTGCATAGGCTGGGGGTAGAAAGAAGAGAGGAAGTTTGCTTTCTTAGGTCCTTGGAGGAGAAGAGGCTAAGATCTGCCTTGGAGGCTGCAAGGCAACCAGCTGGCCACCACTCCTTACCCTGCTAAGAGAGCCTGGTACCAAACCTGCTCAAGGGTCTCACAAATGTGTGCAAAGTACAGGCACTTTGCCATCAGATGCCCACCACCCCCAACCCCCAGCCTGAGGCTCCTCCAACATATCCCCACCTGGAATGGGAAAGGGAGAAATGAGTGGAGAAAGAGGGCAAGGAGAAGGAGAGGGGGGGATGAGGGTCTCATGCTCACTGTATTAATACAGGGAAGTTCCTTATTCAGCAGCCAGGGCAGAGACAGTTTGCCCTCTCCACGGTAGCAGGACTGGATGCGGCGCCGAATGTGGGCATTGATGTCCCTGAGAGTAAAGAGGCAAAGGAGTGTCTGGCGCGGTGGGCTAGCACGGTTCTTCTGACCCTGGGAGAAGATGGTAAAGAGCACATCCTCATCCTCTGACACTCCCAGTGTCTGGGCCAGCCGGGGGCCAGGCTTTGCCAGGTGGGCACTCTGTACCAGACGGAACTCCACACCATCTCTGGAACAGCCAATGGGGAATTCCACATAGGAGTAGAACTCTGAATCACCAGCACACATGCGCACAATCTTGGATGTAAAAAATTTCTCGCCAGCTGCATCTAGGAGCGTCTGCTGGGTATCGAGTTGCAGTGTCAGGAAGTAGACAAAAGACTCACTCCCAAAGCCATACACATAGTAAATGTCAAAGGCTGGGTATAGTGACAGGGTATCTGAAGGGATCTTGATCTGTGAGGATACAAACTCATCCTGGTACACCTGAGGAAGAGAAGCGAAAGAAAGGAAAGAAGGGAAATGAGGAGAAGAGGAAGAAAGGTGAATCAACTCTGGCCCCAAAGTACCAGGCTTAGCTGACTTAGAGGGGTTGGGGAGAGGGGGAAAACCGTCCACTTAGTCCCACCTTAAATGGCTCTAGAAATTGCCCCTCCAAGCCTGAGCTGGCAAGTCCAAACCTCCTTCAATAATTTTCCCCAGTGCTCCTTCCTCTTACTTGTTGCTATATAATGAGTAGCCTCAGAGCTGGAAGGGCCCTCAGAGGCTATCAAGCCCAACCTCATTTTACAGGGGAGGAAATCCAGGCTCAGGGAGGCATAGCACTTGCCCAAGGCCACACATGGGACCTAGGCCCTGAAGCCAGAAGGGCCCTCAGAGGCCATTGAGTCCAACCCTTTTCATTTTACAGATGAAGAAACTGAGGCCCAGGAAGGTCCATCACTTACCCAGTGTCACAGAGGTAATTAATGACAGAAGTAGGATGAGAACCCAGACTTCTGACTCCCAGGTTCATACACTACTTCCCTTTTGGAAAAGTTTTGGACTATAGAAGGGATAAGAACCCCAGAGGGAGACCAAGAAATGACCTAGCCATGATGCATGCAAGGCAGGAACACAGACACATGGGGACATGGGTAGATGAGTGAGACAGGGCCAATTGGCTTAGTTGGGGGGATGGAAGAGGACTTTCAGAATCTGGACATGAAGCCAACACGTTAGCTGCACTTTCTCAGCTTGATTTGTACTTCCATTCAATGTTCACACAATCCATCATCAAACCTTTATGAATTGCTTACTCTGTTCCAGGCAGTGGGCTAAGTGCTGGAGACAGAGAGGGCAAACCAAGAGTAATCACTGGCACAAGTGTTGACTAGCATAGGTCAAAGGGAGAAGTCTGGTGGCCTTCTGCCAGGCATCTCACCAGGAGGCTCCCAGGCAGTTCCCAAGTGTGCCTGCTGTCTGCCCACAAGGTGATTATCACCAAAGAGCTTTGCCCAAAGTCTTGCAAGAATCCAAATATAAAACAGTAAGTACCTTCCCCTGATCTATCAGTCCAGTAATCCCATGTGAAAAGGAAATGAGTTGAGTCTTAACTGACTTTGTGGAAGGTACTCAAAGGGGGTTTTGTTGTTGTTGTTCTTGGGTCATGACCAGTTCTTCATGACCTCATGGACCAAACCGTCCAGGGGATTTTCTTAGCAAAGATACTGGAGTGGATTGTCATTTCTTTCTCCATTTTTTTTAATGCAGGCAAGGGTTAAGTGACTTGCTCAGGGTCACATAGCTAGTGTCTGAGATCAAATTTGAACTTTGGTCTTTCTGACTTCAGGCCTAATGCTTTATCCACTTGGCCACCTAAGGGGGGGGGGGGTTACTATATCCCATATAGAATTCTTGGCTAGGTCCAGGTTGGACTCAAGGTCCCTTACCCATCTAGTCTATGGTTCCATAAACACGGGATATATAATCATGCACCACTGCCAAGCTCCCAGAACTCCCATGGGGAATGGGGAGAGAGCCAGGGAAGGAGTAGCCACTCTGAATCTTCTTAGGTTAGTATTCAGTCCCAGCAAACCCAAGTTGGTATAGCTGCCTAGCCCCAGAAACACATCAGCTAGAGCCTGAGACAGTTTATCAAAAGGCTCAAGATGGCTTAGGACCCTTCCTACTCTTTGCCAGAGGATTTGGAGCCTCCTATCCTTCAGAAGGAAAAGCTGCTGGCAAATATCTACCCATTCCCCAGAAGAGAGTTTGAAGAAGATGCACTAACTTTTAGCTTTTTGATTTTTGAAAGATACAGGAATTTGATCACCAACCCCCCTCAACTCATCCCTGACCAGGACAGGGGTGGCTCTCTTCAGGTAGGTTGGACTCAAACCCCTCCCCCCCTGCCATGATGCCACCCTTGTGGCCAATTGTAGACCACTCCCTGGACCATCCTCCCATCCCCATCAGGCTACCCACCAGGCTGAACATGTCGGCACTGTCCTCATCTCGAATGAGCTTGCGGGAGCTGAGGGTGGGGAAATACTCTGACTTGCCATCGATGGCTGTGCCGATGAACAGCTTGCTGGGCTCTGATCCCTGTTCCACGATGACCCCAGCCATAGTGTCTGGCTCCTGGGCCCCTGACAGATAGTGTTCCTTTCGATGATGTGGCTCACCCAGTTTAAAAAGGTCATCGAGGCGAAGAAACTGGCAGATGCCCTGCCAGATGCTTCCACAGGCCACCAGGCGCCGACTGGCATAGTCAATGAGCAGCAGTTTGTTGATGTTGTCAGTGGGTACCAAGTGGTGGGTGCAGACCCGCATGCTTGGAGGGGGATAGCAGCGGGCATTGTCTTCAATGGGGCCAGTAATGTGCGCACGGAGTTCTGTGAGGTTTGGGGACAACTTGAACACCCGGTTCACAGCCCCCACAAACACTTCCCCTGTCCCCCGGTGGACAGCCAGGTGGGTCAAGGTGGTGTCAGTTGCAGAGAAAGTATGGAAGGGGCCCACAGTTGATAGTACCTCATGGGGCATGGGCAGGAGCAGCAGAAACAGCATCAGTGACAGGAAGGAGACTGATGCCTTCATACACAGTACCACAGGGTCCCCCAAGGCCATGGCTGGTCCCGGGCAAGCAGCTGTGAGTGGTGTTGAGTCCTAGGGCAAGACTTGGGGAAAGAGGAGACATGGTTGGGAACCATTACTCTCTCAGACATCACCACAGCCACCCCACCAGCCCCCCAACTGGGCTAGGCGTACTAGGTGTGGTAACGTAGTGGGGGGGCCTGTCCTCAATCCACCTTCCTCCCCAGGAGCAAGCTTAGCCTCCTACTAGTCACACACTCTGTAAAATACTCCCATATGTACAGAAGAGCAAGGGCCTGCCCTGAATCCCCCTGCCTAGCTCCCCTGCCCCATTCCTCCCACATGCCAGACTCTACAGGGAAGGAGAGAACAAAGGGGATGATGCTCAGGAAGGAAGAAGTGACCTGATCACTGAGTAGGGATGAGAGGGAATGGAGGAGAAGGAAGCAGTGAGGCATAGGAGGACAAGAAGGGTCAGTGATGGCGCTGGATCTCTCTGAGATTAGCAAGCACTGGAGAAAGACAGCAGGCTTCTGGCCACACAGGCAATGGAGAAAGCAGGCATGCCAGCCAGCCAGAGTAGCTGTAAATCACCCTCAGCC
The DNA here is from genome assembly GCA_011680675.1 of Gymnobelideus leadbeateri. Classification (NCBI taxonomy): domain Eukaryota; kingdom Metazoa; phylum Chordata; class Mammalia; order Diprotodontia; family Petauridae; genus Gymnobelideus; species Gymnobelideus leadbeateri. Next base: position 72,727 of record WOXC01006964.1, read on the forward strand.
TCCCAGGGAATAGGCCAGTGAGACAGCTCATTACTGCACCAGGCCCCAGGGGAGGCGGGAGCAAGGAGAGGAAGACCACACCCAAGGGGTCCTCCAAAACCCTGTCCCTCCCCTGCTTTTTGCCCAAATGGAAAGAGATGAAATCCCCAGAGCCTATATCTGCCTCCAGAGCCCCAACACGCCATAGAGTCACAGGTAGGAATCATGCCAGGTTGGCATCTCTGGCAGCACCTGCCACCCAGCTAGGGCTCAGCTCTCTCCCTCTTACTGGGGTTGGTACTTCTCCTCCTGGGATGCATAGTATGGGGCAGAAAACAGCTCGGCAGAGAGTGGGAAGGATGGAACTGTTAAGGCATGATAACCCCAGGGCTGTGGACATCCTTTCTTCAACAGCCACTAAGGCTGGCCAGCTCTGGGGAAGGGGGGAGGCTCCTGGCTTGAAACAGAGCTCTAGCCCCCATTGCCCCCCCCACAAGCTCCTGCAGGGTGGAGCCAAGATGGAGTTGTAAGACTATAGCTCTGAAGCCCCCATTTCTGCCCCCAGGCCCAGACTATAGGATAGTAAGGCTTCCTTTCCATCCCCAACAATGCTCAGGTAGATAGCTGAGCTGTGGCTCCCCCCATTATACTCCCCACCCTAGTCTTTGGAGTCTGCATTCCTGCTTGTCCTTCCCCCCACCTGCAACACTCATACAGATACAAAGCAGAGTATGGCTTGGGGGGGAGGGGGGGCGGAGAGCTTTCCTTCAGCCACAATGCATCAGGTCAGTAAATCTCACACATACACACAGCATCATCAAGACACAGAAACACAGTGATAGCCAGACACACCAACAGTTATGAACACTCAGTCACTCCTACACACAGCCTCCCAGACAGTCACCAAGAAAGAAGAACGGAAACTGGCACCAGGAAGATGGACACAAGGGCTCAGTCTTCTCAAGACTATGTCCAAATCAGAAAGCAATTGCTTTGGGGGCTGGGGAAAGGGGAGGGTTATAAGAGGGGAACCATGGCAGTCTTGACCCTAGCCCAATAAGAGAAACTACTAAGACACAGATCACGCCTCCCCCCCCCCAGCTGTGTGTAATGGAAGGGAGTCGGGGAAGTATGGCACTCTCCCCAGCTGTCCTTCCATGCCAATCCCTCCCCCAGGCAATCTTAGTTCCCCAACTCCCTAAAATCCTGAGTCTCTCTCCTCTTAATCTTAACTACTGTGAGTGGCAACCCCTCTCTTACCCTGGGGAAGCACCATTGCCATTTAGTGGGGTTGAATGGCCTGACAATGGACAGGGATGGCAGACAGTGAAGATACTGTTCATTGCATTGTTGTATTTGGGGATAAGAGGCATGCCTGACTGGAGGGGCCACAGAGCTAGAAAAAAGGCTGCTGTTTGGCCTCAAGGTAGCAACCTTGCTTTGGCTGCCCCACAATGAATGTGCCCACTCCTTCTAGGCCACACCCACTCCACCAGGCCCAGAAGTGTAGGAAAACAGCTCCAGGAGCGAAAGGAGTGAGAACCACGTTGCTGATTTTGCCCATACCCTCTGTAGTTGAGGTGGGCAAAGCCCAAACTGATAATACAGGCAGAAGGGGTGGGGGTGAAAGGGGAGTGCTACTGTCTGGAAGCAGGAAAGCAAAGGCTCTACAGCCAAGCTCCAAGGAGGCCCAGGAAGAGTCAAAAGGGGAAAAAAACAAAACAAAACAGTTTCCAAGATAAACAGAAAGCAGGCCAGTTCTGGAAGAGAGAGGATAAACCTGCAAAGTGGTAGGCAAGATTAAAACCATATCTCTGTTTATTTTTCACCAGAGCAGCTCCCTGGAACCCCAGAATGACTGACTACCCTCCCTACCTAAAGGAGTTCAGGCCCAGATATGTGGCACATGGGCCCAAGCAGAGAAGTATATAACCTGGGGGGGGGGGGAAGTGGGGGTGAGGGTTCTGCTTGAGAGTGGAGGAGTATTGGGTCTGACCAGGCCTTCTCACCCACTCAGTCCTAGTATATGAAAGCTTCTCTCTACCAGGGCAGGGGGAGGTCAGTCACAAACAGCCCCAGAAACACACACAGGGAGCCTTCCTCTGATGGGACTCCCATGATCTAGAACTCAGGAACATAGACAGCTTGCTTCATCTACTGCCCCAGGAGATCAGACATAAGCAATGCCCAGTTCTCCCCTCTTCATGCATCCACTTCCTCCTCCCCACACAGAGTCCCAATCCACAAATATCCAGGCCTCCAAAGAATTTGGGGCCTATTTTGGGGTCTCTCTTCCCTGCCCCAGAACAGCAGAGCCAGCACATTCCCCCGCCCCCCAAAAAACTAGCCAAAGTGATCACATCGATCCAAAACCCCCTTCCCCATAGAAGGGAGGTGGAAAGTCAAGGATTCCGGGGTCTTCGAGGAGGGGGAGGATCTGTTGCACCAATACCAACACTCAAGCCTCAAAGAAAATCTCACCAAGTGTGGGGCAGAGGACAGGGGCCGGGGAATAAAGGCTAGCTGGGGCCGCACCCACCTCTTCCTTTCCCAGTAGGGGCAGACAGGTGAATGGGATGGCTCAATGAACGGGGATGGGGAGGCGAGGCCCCCAGGGTGCAGGAGGATCTCCGATCTGAAGGGAAGGAGTCACCTACCTGGAGCTGGATGCAAGAAACGGGACGGCAGCACCCCGGAAGCTTACACCGGGGTCCCCCAAACACTGATGCCCACAATGGTCGGCAGAGGGGGCCCACCAGCTCGAGGCAGGCCCCGGATGAGGGACACACTGGCTGGCCGCCCGGGAAGAGGGGGCGGGGCCAGGGGGCGGGGTGTGCGCACCCGTGCCTCGGGGCCCCGCGGCGGCGGCGCCCCGGTCTGGGCTTCCTGCTGTCGCTCGGCAGCCCAGTGGCTACACGGGTAGGCCGGGCAGTCCAGGGCAGCCCTTCGAAGGCTAGTCCGTAGCTACCGGGGTGCCGCCGCCACCGCCGCCCACACACACTGCGCCCGCCGAGCCGGCCCGGGCCTTTTAAACCTGGACTGTACTATCTGACTGGGAAGGGGGTGGAACTCGAAAAGTCGGCCTGCGAGGAAGGGTCAAGACCCAGCGCCCCTACCTCAGATCCCGAGCACGAAAATTCTTAACTTGGGCCCCTGTCGGTCGTTCCCTGGGAGGGGCAACTCTGGACTCCGCTCGGGTAGGAAGTTTAAGGACCTCTGCCCAAACCCCCTCTCGGCTTACAGTGGTAGCGTTTCCATTGGTGAAGTCTTCCCCCTCCCCTCCTACCTCGGTGGAGCCCGAACCGTAGGCCGACTGGCTCCTAGTGGCTTGCCTCACACACTGGATAGGGATGAGTGCTCCAGGCTAGTTGATCGCGCATGTGTTAAGCACAATTTTCTCTACCCAGGAGCGAGAGAGGCTGGCATAAACTTGCCTCCTGTTGCTCATGATGGTGTAAGAATCAGACTCCACCTGTTAGGGCCCCTAGGTCCCTTCAAGGAGGTTCAAATGCCACTTCCTCAAAGAGACCTTTCCCGATCGTCCCCAGTCAGTAGGTCTGCCTCCCAAATCAATTGAGAATTATCTTTGCATGTATCTTGGAATTCTTTTTTATCTTTGAACATGTTGTATACTTCCTAAAACTCAATGTCCAAAACAGAATTCTTTCTCTTTCCCCCTAAATCTCCCCTACTTTCTACTTTCCCCGTTATTACTAAAGGTAACACCTTCCTCCCAGTCCCTCAGGCTCCCAACCTAGGAGTCATCCTGGCCTCCTCACTCTCTGTTGCCAAGGCTTGTCTATTTCACCTTTGTGGCATCTCTAGAATATGCCCCCTTCTCTCCTCGGACGCTGCCACCATTCCCAGGCAAGCCTTCATCACCTCACACAGGGATTATAGCAATAGCCTTGGAAGGGGGGAGGGGTATGGGGAAGGGTCTGCCTGCTTTTAGTCTTGCCTTTCTCTAATCCTCCATTCAGCCTCTAAAGTACTTGTTTGGCCAAGTCTGTTCCCCAGCCCCTCCCCCACATTCAATCAACTTCAATGGCTCTCTATCACTTTCAGGATCAAATTGAAAATCTGCTGGCTTTTAAAGCCTTTCACAAACTGAACCCTCCTACCTTTCCAGCCTTCTTACATGTTAGCCACCCCATCCCCACCCCAAACTCTGATCCAGTGACACTGGCCCCCCTGGCCATCCCACAAATAACACCCTCCACCTCTTGGCTCTGGGCATTCTCTCTAGTAGTCCTCTGTGCCTGGAACGCTTTCCCTCCTCCACTCCACCTACTGACTTTCTGGGCTTCTTTTAAGTACCAACTAAAATCCTACCTTTTACTAGAAGTCTTCCTCAACACCTCTTAATTCTTGCCTCTTATAATTATTTTCCATTTATCCTGTCTATAGCTTGCTTTGTATATATTTGTTTGCATGTTGTCTGCCATCCCCCATTAGATTGTCAGCTCCTTGAGGGCAGGACCTATCTTTTGCCTCTTTTTGTATCCCTAGTGCTTAGCACAGTGCCTGGCATATAGTAGGCGCTTAACAAATATTTATTAATTGATACTATGTGTTGTGATACAAAGACATAAGAAAAAAGGGATAAAAAGACACAAGGCAAAAAAGCTCTCCAGGAGAGAGCCCACCTCATGTCCAATGGCTGAGATTGAAGGCCAACAATGATCTACAAGCAAGCTAGAGGTGGAATAAATCAGAGGGAATCAGCTGAGGGCAGGCACTAGCATTAGTGGGGTTCAAGAATGACTTCCTGGAGAAGATGGGGTTTTAGCTGAGACTTCAGGGAAGCCAGGAGCCAGAGCTGAGGAGGAAGAGTCTTCCAGGGATAGAAGCCAGCCAGAGAGAATGGCTGGAGTCCAGAGATTGGAGAGTCTTGTTTCTGTGGTGCACCCAGGAGGCTGGGGGTCACTGGGTCAGAGAGAGAGTGTGTGTTGGGGGGGGGGTAGGCAGTGCATAAGGTTTAAAAAGACTGAAAAGGTAAGAAGGGGTCAGGTTGTGAAGGGCAAACCAAGGCAATAAGGAGTGGATTGAATAGGGGTTAAGGAAATCACAAGGTCAAACACACTCCAGGAAGATCATTTTGACAGCTGACTGGATCCTGTTCACCGGAGTTGAGGATGGACTGGAGTAGGGAGAGACTTGAGACAAGAAGACAAACCATCCAGCTGATGAAGGGTAGAGGACAATGCCAAGGCTACCAGCCTGAGGGATTGGAAGGATGGTTGATGAGCCCCTTAATGGTAATAGGGAAGAGGAGTGGGTTTGGAGGGAAAGATAGTGAGTTCTGTTTTGGGCCACATGGAGTTTGAGATGTCTAAGAGAGTGATATGAGAGAATATAAGCCTGAGGGCTTGGTTTTATCTGGACAGTACCTTATTTAATAAATGTTTGGCAGTTGCAGAGATGAGAACCCTAATGTCAGATTTCAACATAATGCTTAGCTGAGTTGTCCCTGACCCCTTTTATTCTTTGTTGTAAGGGTTTGCTCTCTAGAAGGGGGAGGAGGAGTGGGAAAGGATACATGGGGAAATGCAAGTGAGTTTGAAAGAAAAGAGAACAAAACAATTTATTTTTAAAAAGAAATGCTTGATGACTGCACATGTGTAACCTATATCAAACCGCTTGCCTTCTCAGGGAGTGGGGAGGGGGGAAAAGAATTTGGAACTCAAAATAAAAAAAAACAACAAATGTTAAAAAATTGTTTTTATTGGGGCAGCTAGGTAGCACAGTGACTAGAGCACCGGCCCTGGAGTCAGGAGGACCTGAGTTCAAATGTGGCCTCAGACACTTAACACAAAAACTAACTGTGTGACCTTGGGCAAGTCACTTAACTCCAATTGTCCTCCAAAAAAAAAAAACAAACCCAAAACATTGTTTTTACATATAATTGGGGAAAATAGTATTAAAAATGCTTGATAATCTATTGATTTGGTTGATGATCCAAGTATAGACAGCCCCAAACTGGAGGAATGATTAACACATTGGACAACAGTTAGGATCCAGAAAGCCCTTGCCAGGCTCTCAGTGCCTTGGGTGAAGGCTAGGGTCAAGTTCAATAGAGAGAAATGTAAAGTCTTACATGAGTTAAAAAGTCAGCTTCACTAGTACAAGATGGGGGAGGTCTGGTAAGAAAGACAGCAATGGGTCTGAAAAGGAGGGCAAGATTATATAAGTCAGCAGGGTGAAATGTAGCAACCAGAAGGGCTTTGGGGATTCAGGGCTGCCTTCAGACGGGCACACCGTCCAGGAGGATGGAGGTCATTGATGGAACATCTATGTTCTCCATGGCCAGTGAGCGCTGTCCTCCTCAGACTCCATCTGGAGGATGGAGTTGAATTCTGGACACTAGTTTTGGAAGGCAGGGTGATGATGGGAGATCTCGAATTCATTTCATATAAGGGTAGGCTAAAGGGACGGAGATGGTGAGCCTGGAGATAAGATGCCTGGGGGGACATGAGTCCCCTCATGGGACTTCCAAGCGTTGGAAAGGCTAGGTCACAGAGAAGGGATGAGCTAGCTTCTGCTGGGTCCCAAAAGGCAGAACCAGGAGCAGCAATGGAGAGAAAGCATAGAAGCCCAAGCTGAGGATAGGAATTCAGTCATTTTCAGTCATGTCTGAGTCTCTGTGATCCCAAACCCCATTTGGGGTTTTCTTTTTTACCATTTCCTTCTCTAGTTCATTTTACAGATGAAGAAACTAAGACAAACAGGGTGAAGTGACATGCCAGGGTCACACAGTCTAAGGCCAGATTTGAACTCAGGAAAATGTGTCTTCCTGACTCAAGACCCTGCACTCTATCCACTACAGCGACACTTAGCTGCCCCAAGGATTGGAATGCTTCCTAATATTTATTAAGAGCTGTCTAAGAGAGGAATGGTATAGTGAATGGGAAGGGACGTCCTTTCAGGTAAGTGTTGGACTACACAGAGCCTCAGATCTCTTCTAAATCCAAATTTCTGTGATTTTTGTGAATAGCCCGTGATACCTGCACCGAGACACAGGAGCCATACAAATCAGTCAGAAATCACTTGATCCCCATTCACACACTACCATAGCCTCCAGAGCACCCTACCTCCCACTATATGGATGAAAAATCTTAGACATTCATACATACTTGCTGTTGGGACTGCTGTGAATTTGAGACACTTGGGATACTACCCCACCTCCTCCCACATACATATACACATACCACAACCACACCCCCACCACACACATCCATATACCTGCCCACATACCTACCCATGATATACACTCATAGACATACCTATATACATACCCCACCCCCACCCAGCCACAGACCCTCCCCATACCCCCTTACATAGCCAGACTCCCCACACACACTCCCACTCCTACCTCCACACATTCACAGACCCCCACCCACACATCCATCCATACACATTTACATACATACCTACAACCCCCCCCCACAGACACAGATCCCCACTCACATATTCCCCCCATCCCATATCCATCCCCTCCCCCTAGAAGCAGGACAATGTACTGGGAAGAACTTGAGTTCTAGAGTTCTAGTTCTGTCTGTGCCACTAACTTGCTGTGTGATCCTGAACAAATCCTGTGGCCTCTCTGGGCCTCTGTTGCCTCCTCTAGATCATGGAAAAGTTGAACAAAATGACCTGACAAGTCATTCCCTTGTCTGAGGCTCAAGAATTCTACAATTTTATGATTATGCAAACACAAAGCCCGTCCCCAGTTTTATTCCCCGTCCCCCCGCAGGCAACACCCCCCTAACCCAACCAGTTATATGCTCATTTCATTCAAGTGATCAACAAGCATGTTTTAGCTTCTTACAGGAGTGAGAAACAAAGACATCTCCAAGCACTAATGTGACTGCCTTGTGCCAGACTGAGGCTGAGTGAGGTGCTGGGCATCTGGTCCCTCACTTAGGTCACTGAGCTCTTCACCTTAGAGATGGGGGTGGGTTGAAAGGGAGGCCTCCCTCTGCTATAGGAGATCCAAAGTAAAGCTGCCCTCCACCAACTGCCCCAATGAGGGACTTCCAAGGGAGGGAACAGTGCTTTCCTTCCACAGTTCAAACTCCCAATGAACCCTCCTCCCTGCCCCCCCCCCCCAGAAGCTAACACCTCAACAGATGGGGAGAGGAGGCAGACCTTGGTTTCTGTGAACCAACTCCCCCCACCCAAACTATTCCATATAAGGGAGCTCACTCAATTAGCAACCACCCAGTATCAGGCCTGGTTTCCATGGTGACAGAGATGAACTACAGAGCCCCAGGCTTAGCTGAGCCCACCAGGCTCCAGGCCCCAGCCCCAGTGCTGACAAATTGTACCTCCAGTAGGCAGCTGGGAGTTGCCATTTTATTCTGGGTGGAACCTTGTAGTCTGATTTCTGGACAATGCTGAATCCTTCTTTCCCTTCTTCTCCAGAGAAGACTTAGGAGAAGAGCTAAGGGACAATAAGCAAGGTGTTCCTTTGAAAGGAAGAACATTGTTGTCTGGGGAGGGACTGACCCTCATACTGTGGCTCCCTCCAATGGGGTTGGGGTGGGCCAGGAGGGAGGAAATGGATATCCATGGCTGGCTGGACCTGGGAGACAGATGTTGCTGGACAGGCAGAAGCAGCAGAGCACATCTGGGAGTTGGAAAGGTTATCTGGAGTAGCTGGGACCTGAGTAACCTTAGAGCAGCATCCCAGGCAACTGGGTATGCAGGCATCCTTGCCCCTTCCCAAAGGCTCATACCCCCTGCTCCCAAAATGGAGATAATTACCTCTCCTGCAAGGAGGGCACTTTCCTTATTTAGAAGAGAGGGGAGGTGGCTATTCCGAAGGGTGGTGATTTGCTGCTCCCTCCTCCAGCAAAAATAAACCAGAATCATTCATTCTACCTGAGATACTGGGAACCCTTCTTTCCTGGAGTAGAAAACTTTCGTTTATGTGGTGAGGTATCACTCCCCCTCTGCAACCCCCTTCCTATGAACTGTGCATTCAGAAGCAAGTCTGTTCAGTTTCTGGGTGGCTTGCAGACCATAGCTAAATCTTTTCCCCTCTCTGGGCCTGTTTCCCTTTCTGAAAATTGAAGGGGTTGGACTAGATGATCTCTAAGTACTCTTTCACTTATGACCAGTTATAATTCTGTGATCATGATCACAAATGCACAAGCAGGCATGGGCATAGCCAGATACACACACACACACACACACATATACATACCCTCCCCCAAACCTCTAGTTGGATCCACAGTCCTTAACCTCTTTTCCAACCACACTCCACCCTTTGTGGTCAGCTCTCCTCACCCCTATTTACTGGATGGAATTCCTGAGATACCCCCCCACCCCCAGGCCTAACCACAGCTCTTCTATGAGGTGTGTCAGGGGATAAAGGAGAGTGAAGGGAGAGGAAGATTAATCACTGCCCTTGGCCATAGTTGGGGGAGGAGTTAGGAGAGCCCTTTCTCTGGGTCACCCATCAGCAGGGGGAGGGGAGGCCTGAAGCTAAACCTTCCTTCTACCACAATCCTCTTGGGGCTTGGAGGCCAGTTTAGTGAGAAGGCAAGAAGGGACAAGATGAAAAAATGATCCTCCTCTTCCATTCCTCTCCTCTCTGTCCTCATTCTCTCCTTGACCTCTCTGTAGCCTTTTGCACTGTCCATCGCCCTCTCCTCCTGGATCTTCTCTCCCCTCTAGGTTTATGGGATAGGCCATCCCTCTCTCCTGCTTCTCCTCCTACCTCTCTGACTGTTCTTTCTCAGTTCCCTTTGCTGGACCTTGATCCAGGTCATGCCCACTAACCATAGGGGTCCCCCAGAGTGCTCTTCTATTCTCCCTCTAGACTATTTCACTTGGTGATCTCAGGAGATCGATCTCATGGAATCAGTCACCATCTCTTTGCTGATGTCCCAAATCTACACGCTTAACCTCTCTGCTGAGCTCCAGGGTCCCATTTCCAATGGCCTTTCCAACATCTCAAACTGGATGTCTAGTAGATATCTCCAGCTCAATAGGTGTGAAGCTCAACTCATTCTCTTCCCCCTGAAACTCTCCTCCTTCACTCTTCCCAGCATCCCTCCAGGCCCCAGCTGTCACTCCAACCTAGATGGCACTCTGGATGCCTCACTCTTTCCCATCCTCCATAACCAAGCTGTTGTGTGGGGATTTGACCTCTGACATTGCCACCATGCTAGTACAGGCTCTAATGCCCTGGCACCCAGACTGCTACAATAGCCTGCTGGTGGAGCCATCTTCCAATCAGTCCCCAAAGTGATTCACCCATTTAAGAAACTCCAGTGTCTCCCTCTCACCTGCTGTTGTGGAGTTGTGTCTGACTCTTCATGCCCAGATGGACCCTGTGGGTTTTCTTGGCAAATATACCGGAGTAGTTGGACATTTTCTTCTCCAGTGGGTTAAGGCAAACAGAAATTAAATGACTTGCCCAAGGTCACACAGCTATTTAGTGCTTGGGGCTGGATTTGAACTCAGGTCTTCCTGACCCCAGGTCCAGTGCTCTATCCACTGAGCCACCTAAGCTGCCTCCTAACACCTGTAGGATCAAATATAAAATGCTCTGCTTGGCCTTCAAAGCCCTTCATAACCTAACCTTTCCAGTCTTCTTACACCTTAGTCCTCTTCCTATATGCTTTGATTCAGTGACACTAGTCTCCTACCTGTTCCATGAACAAGACCCTCCATCTTCCACCTCCAGGCATTTTCCCTGGCTGTCCCCCTCCCCACCTGGAATGTTCTCCCTTCTCATCTCTGCCTCCTGGCTTCTCTGGATTCTTTCAAGTCCCAGCTGAAATCCCATCTTTTCCAGGAAGCTTTTCCTGATCCCCCTTAATGCTGGTGCTTTCCTTCTGTTGGTGATCACCCATTTCCCTTGTCTAGATCTTGTCTGTACATAGTTGTTCCCCCTCCCCCATTAGACTGGGAGCTCCTTGAAGGCAAGAATCTGTCTTTTGTTTTTTTTTTTTTTTTTTATCCCCAGCATTTGGCACAGAGCCTGGAACCAAGGAGACACTTACCAAATGTTTGCTGATTGACTTCTCTGGCTCCCCACTCATAGCTTGCCACTGGGGGAATCTCAATAGATAAGAGTGGAAAGTTGGAAGAATGAGGGTCAGAGCCCACAAGGGGTCTTTGGAGGTTTCCACTGAAGCCAATGATTCTGCTTCCTTCCCTCTGCAATCCTTCCCAATGCCTCCTTCCTTGCCCCCACCCCAAATCCACAGCACACCTGCTTCCCCCTTCTCCCCAGACCTACTGGCTTAGGGAATTAGAGGAGTGTTCTCTTTTCTCTTTCAAGCAATGAATCTTACCAACTGTATGAACCCCCTACCAATTCCCAATTCCCAGGCCATCCTGCACCCAGTGCCCATCCGGGGGCCATCCTGGATGCTGATTAAAGAGAAGTGCCAGTGGGGAGGGAGAGGTTGACATTGGGCTGCAGAGGAATGATGTGTTGAAAGCTTTCCCCCAACCTGCCCCCAGAGCCCAAGCTTCTTGAAATAGCTCCTTGATGGTTGGTGCTTGAAGAAAGCTCTTCTCAGTCAGTACCCCCTTCCTCCCCTCCTTCCTTAGCAGGAGGCTTTGGTGTGAGAGCTGGGTGAGAACCAGCACTGAAGGTGCAGGGTGAGAAAAGCAGGCCCAGAGGGATGGGGGTGGAAGTGGGCAGGAAGAAGGAGGCAGCAGACTGAGCAGCACCATAAGGAGGACTGGAGAGTTTGAAGTTCATTGCTCCCTTCTTGGATCACACCTGGCCTGACCCTGCTCCCCAGCAGTCCTCACCCCCACAAAGACTCCAGCTTTCTCCAACCTACCTTCCCCCCACTCCCAACGGGGGACTTAAAAGCACAGCTGGGAAAGGGGGAGAAGTGGAGGGTTCTGGACCATTGGGGGAAGGGTTGGAACGTCTGGGAGAAAGAGGGGGCAGGGGGAGGAGGGACCCTTTTCCCCAACCCCCATGCCCCCAAGTTAGCCCTCTTTCCCTCCTGAATTCATAAACAGCTGAAACCCAACACCTCCAAGAGGACTTTATAGGCTCCAGATGTGGCCCTAGCTCCTGGCTACGGAATGGGAGAAGCCCAGGCATGTGCTGAGTTTGCAGAGAGGGGCAGGGCTTGGCTGGGGCCACAAGGGCATGGGGGATGGAACTGGGGCGAGGGTTCTGCAGAATTTGTGGTTAAGTTGGCAGCCTGGAAGATGCTAGCAAAAAAGCATGGGGACTTTGGATGCCAGGGTGTGGAAGGGGAAAAAAAAGACAGGGCAGACAGGGCAGCTTTCCCATGCTGCTTTCAACTCTTGGTGCCTGAGGTGCAGAAGATAGCTTAGTGCATTCGAGTCTAGGAAGACCCCAGCCTCAGGCACTTCCTAGATGAGTGACCCTGGACAAGTCACTTCACCTTGTGTGCTTCAGTTTCTCTATCTGTGAAATTGGGATAATAATAGCACCTACCTCCCAGGGTGGTTGTGAGGATAGATATGACCAGATTTGGAAAATGCTGATCACAGTACTTGGCAAGAAGTAGGTGCTTAATTAATGCTTGTGTCTTCTTCCTTTTCTTCCTGTCCCCAACTGACAAGATCAGCCAAGTTCAGTGTCTGGGAAGCCCTCTGCTCTGCCATCCACTGATGGTATCACTATGCCCCTTTCCCCTCAGTCTTTGCAGCTAAGAGCAGCAACCCTGTTAGATAGGTGCTGTTATCATCTCCATTTTATAGTTGAGGAAACTGAGGCAAAGTGATTTGCCTAGGGTTCCACAGCTAGTCAGTGTCTGAGGCCACATTGAGACAGATCTTCCCAACTCTAGGCCCAGGGCTCTGGCCACTGTGCCACATGGCTGCCTCTACTTTGGCAGGGAAGGGCTGAGGAGCAGCCACTGGGCAAAGGGGATCTTGGGGAGAAGTTGATGCAGCCCTCTCACCTTCTTTTCACCTCTACCCACTATCTATCAGCTCCTCTCCAATATTCTCCAAACTTTCTCTACCTTCCTCCAGACCTTGCTCTCCTCCAAGGTGACTCTCAAACTCACCCACAGGAAGCCAGGCCCTTGTTTGAGTAGCTAGAGTCTCAGACTGGTCCTTAAGTAGAGAGGAGAATCCACAAGACAGGAAGACATGTGTTGCCTTGTCTCTACTCTTTCCTCCTGGCCTCACATTACATTCACCTCTCCTTCTCTGCCTGGGCTAGGGTCAGTCCTCCCCCACCCTCCAGATGGCTCTCTTGCCTGATTCACTGGAATCACTTGGTTTCCTTGGTTTCTGTGGCTGTTGCTGGGCCAGGGTTTGGTAGTAAACCCCATGTGACTGAAATATGTGGCCCTTTCATTATAGGCTATAGCAGGGAGGGGTGACTGGCCTCAGCAAATGTGGCTGGGTAGAGAAGGAGAATCAGGAAGCTGGCACCCAAAAAAAGGGAAACACCCTCAACCCTCCTTCCAAACCACAACACACAGGCCTCCAATTCTCCCCTACAGCCCTTCCCAGGTCCCCTACCTCCCATTCTGATGAGAAAAAAACCACCTGGAAGACCGTTATGGTGCCGCTGTTGCCTCTGTCCCTTCCCCACCTCAATCCTTTGCCCAATATCTGGCCTCCCACCACATCTGGACTGACCAGCACAGTTCTCTGCCCGGAGAAGCCTGGCTTGTTTGGTCAGATGCTAGTGGCCAGGTAGAGGGAGATCTGTGTGGTGGAGGGTGCACTGGCCCCTGGCAGGCCAGACACTGGTAGCAGGAGGTCTTCTAGTCCTCCCTCAGATACTCATCAGCTGTGTGACATAGGGCAAGTCATTTCCCTAGCCTGTGTTGATGTAAAATGGGGATAACAAGAGCACCTATCTCCCATGGCTTTTGTGAGAATCAAATGAGGTCATTTTGGAAAAGTACCAAACACATATTCAAGCTTCACGGCACCCTAAAAGAGAGGAGCTGCCTGCTGACGGAATGAGGGCAGAGTCCAGCCCTCTGGAAAAGGATAAAGGCCATATAGGGTGAACAATGGGGCCCAGGAGAGGTCCCAGAGGAAGCAGAGGCTTGGGGCAACTGAGCTGGAAATAACCCTGAGGTAAGCAATTCCACCCTACAATTTGGGGGTGGCCTGTGGTTGGTTAGGGTGGGGGCAGGCAAGTTAGGCAGCTGTTGTCAGAGCTGGTGGTGAAGGCTTTAGGCCCAACTGCAGGCCCCATCTGCCCCTCTCCTTCCCCAGGGTCAGATGCTTAGGCAGGAAACTGGGCCTCAGCATCCCAGAATGGTAAAGGGAGTTTAAGGGAGGATGAAAGGGCTGGTTTGGCCTCTCCCAACCTCCTCAGCTTTTCAGGCCATATTGGATCTGGCCTCAGGGCCTGTCTTTTGGAAGGCTTTTTTTTTTTTTTTCCGGAAATGAGGGAGAAAAGTTTTATTCTCAAGACCCCACACCTACCCCTCCCTCTATCTCCTGACCCCTCATAACTCCAAACACAAACTAGAACTGCCAGTCAGGTCATTTATTTCAAAGGATTCTGATTCCACTTGGAAATTTAATTTCTATGTTTCATTCCTTAGTATGGAAGAAGGGTCTTTAGAGATCTTTTAGTGTGCCCCCTACCCATATTTTACAGATGGGAAAACCGAGGTTCAGAGAATGGGAGAGACTTGGCTAAGGTCTCACCTAGACAGAGTCAGACCTACAGATCCCAGATGTCCTGATTTCCAAGGCCAAGATTTCCACTAAATCTTACATCTAGCTCTGTTCAAAGAGCTCCTGCTCCTCCTCCTTCCCCCCTTTCCTCTTACAGTTTTCCCTTCCCTTCCTCCTCCTCCTCCCCCCTCATTACTGGGGTGTTTGGGCTGTTCAGGGAGGGTTTAGCACCTTTGGTATGAGGGTTTGCCAAGCACTTTTTGGGGTTGCTCACCCACTTTTGGTATCCACCTGCCACCCAACTCTCACCTGTAGGTCTAAGAAGCTAGAGCATGTGCAGCGGCTACACCCTGGTAAAACTGTCTCTCTGCACATGGACTAAACCAGGTTTGAAGGGGGTCTATCCCAAGCGTGTGAAGACTTCCCCTGGCCAAATGGGTAGATGGGAACAGTTTGTTCCTAGTAGCCATGAAGGCAGCTGAAGCAGGCGCTATGAAGCCATTAGAGATCAGTCAGACATCAAAGACACCAAGGCCGTACACTTCATCCCAAGCCACCACCACTTGAGTTTTATCTTGTCATTAGACTTCCATGACTCTGTAAGAGACAGTGAGGCCAGTGGCTGTGTGCAGCTCTGCTTTACTTGGATCTAATTCATGCTCGAGACAAGATATCTCTGGTGATGTCATTGCACTTCTTTGAAAAGGAAGGAACAACCTTTATTTGTCCCACCCTAGCCAAATCTTCCACTTGGGAACCAGTGTGGTCACCAACGTTCTTGCCTGTTGTTTTCTATTTCTATGATGCCCTCATATCGGTAATGGACTTTTACCACTCACCTCCTTTGGGAAGTCTTCCTTGATTGTACCAATACCAAAGTGAGGTCTTGCCTTGAACTGCTGTAGAAGGGATTTGCTCACACTCACCTGTCATTTGAACTTAGCATACGCTGTCTGGTGGTGTAGCTCTGTGTGCCTGAACTCCTTGCATGAGGCCTGCAATGTAAATCGACTGCTCAAATGTTTGCTAAATTGATTTAGCCTCTTTGTGGGCAACCTTCAAAGAGGCACTAGAGCAGAAATTAGGAGACCTGAGTTTGAATCCTGTCTCTACCACAACCTACATAACCTCAGACAAGTGACTCACCTTGATTGAGGCAAGATGGGATCTAGATTAGAGGATCCCTTGTGTACCATAATCCCAAGACCCTAAGGCTCCCATCCACTGTGCTTATCTCATGGCACCCCAAAGGACATGATTGGGGAGGAGATCTTTAAGCTTCTCCTGCCTTCCAGAGGCTGTGTGCTCCAAAGAGGTAAACTCTAACATTAGCCAACAAAGTGAGATGTAATAGGAGTAGGACCTCCTGAATTCCAAAGTCCAACCAAAAGCAAAGACAATCCACCTACCATTTGCTCAGTGCCTCCCACGTGTTGGGCACAGACTGTTCTAGGCTCTGAGATACAAACAATGGCAGTCTCTGAAAAAACCCTTTATAGCTATGATCTCATTTGATCAGCACAGCAACCTTACTAGGTGGATGCTATTTTGATCCCCATTGTACAGATGAGGAAACTGAGGCTGAAAAAGATTAGGGTTAATAAATGTATGAAGCCTCATTGACTTTATCAGCTCCCATGGTTTTGTGTTATTATGTTGGTAACTTCTAGATATATCAGACTCTCTCCTGAACCTCAGCCTTCTTATCTCTCCCAAAGAATGCACTCTAAGCATCTCAAATTCACCATGTCCCAAACAGAACTCATTAGCTTTTCCCCCAAGTTTGTCCCTCTTTCAAACTTGCCTATTTCTATTCAGGGAGTTCCCCCTCCCCCCAAGTCTTATGCAGGCCCTAACCCATGATTAAGGACTAGATTAGTTTGGGACCATGTGAATGGAGAGAAAGGAATGGCTAGGAGAGATGTGGAGGTGGGGATGAGAGAGAGGGAAGGAACAGGGTCCTTCCAATCCCTTGGGCTCATAACTTCCCAGGTGCCCAAAGTGTTAACTTCAGAAGCTTGAGTGGCTCTGTTACTTCTAGGATCAAGTACAGATTCCTTTTTGGGGCATGTAGAGTTCTTTACAATTTGACTGTAGTTCACCTTTTTCGAACTACTGCCCATGACTCTCCCTCCACAAACAGTCCACCCCACACTGGTCTGTGGGCTGTTCCACAAGCTGGCTCCCATACCTGGGCTGCACTTTCAGGATCATCCATTTAGATCTTGAAGGCTATCTGGGCTAATTCCTTCATTTTACACATGAAAAAACTGAAGCCCAGCTCCAAGTCATACAGGTACAACGGGCTAGGGCTGGAAGCCCCTACTTACCTTCTGCTCCCTTCAGAACTCAGCTCAAAGGCCTCCGCACTATATGAAACTTTTTTTGAAACTTTCCACTGACTAGGGTCTCCTGAAATGACTTTCTATTTCCTTCCCATGTCCAGACTGTTGCACACATTTCCTCTAGTCATCTGCAGGATCCTTGAACCAGGGGCAGTGTGCCTCTTGTCTTTGGATTCCTATGCTGGCATAAGATGCCTTCATCATTTGGTAATATTACATCTGCTGGATTGGGAGCTTAGTTTCTTAGGGAGGTGGGTTGCAGGGGCAGGGTTGCTTCTATAAAGGATGGATGTGTACACATCCTTCAGTAGATTTGCTAAGTTTCCATCCTACTACTTTATAGAATTTCGGGGGGCTGAGGATAATGTCCCCAGGACCCCTTTCCACAGTGTCTAGTAGTTCTCTCCCCAAACCTCAGCCTCAGACTGGTTAAAAGGCATTTAGTGGTGCTGGGGGTCAAGGGGAGGGTATATCCCCTTCCCTTGGAGCTATTTGGAGACTAAAGGCCCCATTCAAGTTTTCAGACTTCTTTCTATTCCTTGGGCCTGGAGCTGTACATTCATCCCCAGGGTTCCATGGCCCGAGGTCCCAGTGGGGAGCACAGCCCTCCCCTTTGCTCTTTCCCCCCAGTTATCCTCAAAGGCATCCTCAAAGTTATCATCAGTGGGTTATGGCGGCAGTGAGGAATATACCTTGAGTTCTTCCATCCCACTCCACCCCTCTATCCCTACCCCTCTAGTCTTCTGGCTCTACTCTACGTGAAATGGCTGACATCAAGCAGTGTGGGGCTGGAGGGGAGGGCAAGGGCAAGAATGGCAACAGCTGCCACTTCAATGATCTTCTGCTGAGCCCATTCCCACACAGGAGGGAAAAAAAGCCATCAATCTTTTCAGCATATGCCAGTCTGCTATCTTGGGGAGCTGCCTACGAGGCTGTGCCAGTTGCTGAGGCAGAGAGGCCAGAGGGTAAAGAGGCACAGCTCCTATTCCTCTCCCCTTTTGCTCTAGCTCCCCACCCCATCTTCTCCAACCCTTTCCACTCTGCCTAGACTTCTGGCTGCCTCTCCCCACCAACCCAAAGTAGGTGAATAGATGGCAGAGGGGTGAAGGGGGGGTGTTGCTATGTGCTCACATAAGAAAGATGGGATGGACCCAATTACTTTTTCCCAAAAACGAAAGGGATAAGATCTTGAAGGCAGTCTTTCACCTGGCCTTTGGTTAGGGATTCCTAGCTCTCTAGAACACAGACATCACGGGACTCATTGGCCAATGAGCACTCCCCTCCCCCAGCCCAAGTCGGACCCGAGCCTGTCTTATGGTCCTCAGGGGAAGGAGTGAGTTAGCTACCATCTGGGGCTTCAGAAGGAAGACAGGAGAGCAGGAAGTGAGATGCCCCCATCCCTGCTGCTCTCTCTCTCATCCCTCCCTCCCAAGTAGGCCAGAACTCTGGGCTCTCACAAGTGGTGGGATCAGACAGGAGAAACCAGTAACTGAGTGAGGCCTGCTTTAGAAAGCAAGGGGCCAGCCAGGGAGGGGCTATGTGAAGGCCTATTGTTAGTGGGGGACTCCATACCCTCTAAGCCCAGCTCTGCAGAAAGAGACTAGGAACAGCCTCAGGGTGTGAAGGCCAGAGCTGGGGTAAGAGAGGAGCCTTTTCCTAGCTAAGCAGGGTGACTAGGAAGCATTCTCCAGAAAGGAGGGCCCTTCAAAAAGAACAGTGAGATCATTGTGGTGGTAGAAGTGGGAGTGTGTATGTATGTGTGTGACAGAGAGAAACCAGAGAAACATACATACAGACACAGAGACAGAAAGGCAACAGCTCCTCTTCCCAAGCTCTGTTTCCAAGAAGGTGGCTCAGAGCAGAGGGAGAGAATGTTTATATGTAGCCCCAGTCACAAGCATGGAAGGAAAGGAAGGACAGGCTTAGTCTAAAGGGTTATCAGAACCAGTCAAGCAGGCACAGGAGGCTGGGACTGAGCCCTGAGGATAACTAAATCCCCAGGGCCAGTCTGATGAGTTGCCCCTAGTCAGATTCCCCAGCCCAGGCCAAGAGTAGCCTGTGACTGGGCTTTCATCTCTCTATTCCAGTGTGGCCTTAGGGAGGAAGCAGGTAGCTTTGGAGAAAGTTGGACAGGGCTACCTAGTGCCATCTAGAGCTCAATTTCATCTGGAAACCTTTTCTTTTCTCACTCCTTCTCTGAGCTCGGCTGCCTTCTGTTGATGATACTTGTTTGCCTACTTTCCAGTAGAATCCATTTGTCCTGCTTGGGGAGGCTCCCCCCACTTCCAGACTCTCCATCATCATCACTCAGCAACTGTAGAGATTCATTCAACCCAAATTCCTCATCTTATCTAGATGCTGGTGGCTGTTATCTACCAACCCACCAGGTTTCCTAAACCTAAATTCAGTGCCTGGCTGTTTTTACACTTGAACTCCTGCTTTCATACTGAAGACTTCAATCTACATAGCTCAAGTATCTGGCCAGGTCCTCAATCTCCTTAGTGCCTATGAATTCCTTCTCCACTCTGCCTTGGCTTCACACAGAGATGGCCAGCCCTACTGGCACCCCCCCCCCCATTTTGCCATCACCCACAAGATTCCTGTTTCCATGGTCAGGAACTCTGAAGTTCCTTCTAATGATCATAATGTCACGTCATTCCAACCTTCCCTCTGCATTCTGACCCCTAGCTATTCTTATTAATTTTTTTTTGGTGGGGGAGGCTAGGCAATTGGGGTTAAGCCCAAGGCACAGCTATTGTGTTAAGCGTCTGAGGCCAGATTTGAACTCAGGTCCTGACTCCAGACCTCTGGCTATTTTTTTTTTTTGAGGGTAATTGGGGTTAAGTAACTTGCCCAAGGTCACACGGCTAGGTTTTTGTTTGTGTGGGTTACGTGTCTGAGGCTGGATCCAAACTCAGGTCCTTCTGACTCCAGGGCCGATGCTCTACTCACTGTGCCACCTAGCTGCCCCTCTCTAGCTATTCTTTATCCTCCTGGTACCCTTCAATCTCTCCATCTATCTCCTACCCAGATGCTGCAGTGCTCCTTCCCCATCTCAACCTCCTGGCGAATGAATTCAACTCTACTCTGTCCTCTTGAGCTCCTGCCCCTTGTCTGATCATATCTTTCCAAACCCTAACCTTGGATTATTCCCATCTGCCACCTTAACTCTTATTATGGGCTTTTGAAACAACTCATCACAGTGGTTCTTCCAAACCTTTTCATCCCTCTTTAAATCTCCCCCTATCCTCTCAGCTGAAAAGCTTGTCTCACCACACAGCAAAAAGTGGAGGCCATTAGCAGTGAGCTCCCTCCTCTCCCCTCTTCATTTCACATAGCTCAGATGTCTTTCCTAAGTTTCCTCCTTCACCTATCTCCCACGAAGAGGTGGCCCTTCTCACCAAACCAATCATGTCCAAGTCATCCCATCCTCTCTCCTCTAGCAGGGAACAAGCATTTACATAGCACCTACTATGTGTCAGGCACTGTGCTTGGCATGCTTTACAAAGATTATCTAATTTGATAATTAGGAGAAGTAGATGCTATCATTATCCCCATTTTACAGTCAAGGAAACTGAGACAAACAGGTTAAGTGACTTGCCCAGGGTAACATGGATAGTGTCTGAGGCTGGATTTGAACTTGGGTCTCTTCCTGACTCCAGGCTGAGTGTTCTATCCACTGTACCACCAACTGCCCTGTCTCTCATCTTTATTCTCTCCCTTATCTTCCATCTGTCTACTGGCTGTTTCCTTGCTGCTCACCTGCTCAGGTCTCCATCCTTAAAAACTCCTTACTTGATCTTACATGTCTGCTTTCATCTACACTTGCTACCTCTATTTCCTCTGGCTTTCATCCTCATCATTTAACTAGGTATGCAGCCCACAGAGAGCTGGAGTCAGAAAGAAGTGAGTTCAAATCCTAATTCAGACATTTATCAGCTGTGTGACCTCAGCCTGTTTCCTCATCTGTAAACTGGGGATACCAGTGGCTACCTCTCAGGATTGTTTTGAGGATAAAATTAGGCTGTTTGTAAAACACTTTTCAAACCGTAATGTGCTTAATTAAAGTCATAGAATCATTAACTGAAATCATCACCTCCAAAAGTGACCAGTGATCAAGCTGCCAAATCAAATGGCATGTTTTTTAGACCTTATCCTTTTTTTTCTTTTTGGAAGGGGAAAGGCAGGGCAATTGGGATTGTGACTTGCCCAAGGTCACATGGCTAGTGTTAAGTGTCTGAGATCATATTTGAACTCAGGTCCTTCTGAGTCCAGGGCTGGTTGCTTTATTCACTGCACCACCTAGCTGCCCCAAGATCTCATCCTTCTTGACCACTGGAAACCCTGCCATACTCTTCTCCTGGATACCCCTCTCTAGGTTTTTCTCTGGTTCTTCTAGTTAATTTTGTCAGATTCCATAGGTTTAATGATCATCTTTATGCAGACAATTTCCCAGCCCTAGTCTGGTATTACCAATTTCCTTTTGGGCATTTCAAACTGTATGTCCCATAGGTTTCTCAAACTCAGCATGTCCAAAACAGAACTTTTCCCAACTCTCCTAATGCCATCTAGGGCACCACTACCGTCCTCCTAGTCACTGTAATACTGAAATAGCATTTTTTGTGAAATTAAGTCTCAAAGTCACTTGAGTTTGGAGAAGTCACAAGATCACCCCCCCAAGTCACCCAAATTAAAGAGTGACAAAACAATCCCTTTTTCCTTCTTTTCTCAGAGTCTCCTGATCCCCTCCTTCAATGAGAAACGAGGTGTCAACCCTTCCATCTTGTTTCTCCTTCCCTTTAAACTGGTTATTGACTTGGAAAATACCAAACTTGTGGGCCCTTGGCTTTGGAGACCCTAGGTTCCAGTTTGTTAGCAACTGGCATGCATTGTTTAACCATTGTCTGGGTATGTAGTTTATTTCAATGTAAACCACCTAGGTTTGCAACCCTGGGGCTATCCTCAACTCTTCACTGGAACTCACATCATGTGTCCAAACTGCTGCTAAATCTTGTCATTTCTGAGGCACCTAAGTTGTGCAGTGGCTAGAGCACTGGGCTTCCTGAATTCAAATCCGACCTCAGACACTTACTAGTCATATGGTCCTGGGCGAGGCATTTAACCCTGTTTGCCTCAATTCCTCATCTGTAAAGTGAAATGGAAAAGGAAATGTCAAACCACTCCATTATCTTTGCCAAGAAGACCCCAAATGGGTTTTGTCCCCTCCTCTCCTCTGACTCTGCCACCACCCTGGTGCAGGCAATCACCTGACCCCTAGCCTACTGCTATAACTGCTGGTTGGTTTTCCTGACTTAAGCCTCTCTCCACTCCAGTCCAATCTCCATTCAGCTGCTCAAGTGGTCTTCCTGAAGTGTAGGCCTGACCTTGTGTAATGGAAATGCAGATTTAAAGATCTTCCCTGCCCCTAGCTTAAGTGCACCTGGAGCCTGTGGTGGGAGGCTTGTTTTTCTGGAAAGCCCACACCTTGATACTTTGTGATTGGGCAGTGGGTCAAGGAGGTTGTTACATTCTCTGAGCCAAGAGAAGGCTATATAAGCCCTGAGGAGAGGCTTTGCTTTGGGGCTCACTTTGAGAAGTGTTGTGTGATTTGACCAGATGAGACTCTGGGAAGCCGTTGTTGAGAGCCCCCCGGCTTTGAAAACCCAGATGTTGATGCTTCCCTCTCTGGTAACTGTGATTTGGTATTGATATAATGGTGGGACAGTTTGGAAGCCTGTCTGTTTGATCTGTAAGTTCTGTAACTCTGAAGTTCGGGTGCTGACCTTTTTCCCCTGAACTAGGTAATGTGTGTTTGTTTGATTAAAGTAAGCTTGTTAACCCATTTTGAGTTGCTTTCCTTTTGAAAAGCAGATCTAAGAACCTATATTGGCAGCTACCCTGGGGATATTGGGGTGCTTGCTGCTACACCTTGTCACCCCACATTCCTCCCCCCACTCTTAGTGGCTCCCTATTATCTCCTGTACCAACTACAAACCCTGTTTGGTTTTTCAAGCCCTTCACAACCTAGCCCTTTGTTACCTTCCTGGTCTTTTGGTCCTTGACCTCTCTCCCCACCCTCTGATCTCCTAACTCCCTGTTCTTTCATTGGCTGTGGCTTTGGCCTTCCCTGGCCTCCTTTAAGACAGCTCAAATGTCACCTCTTGTAGGGGACCTTTCCCAGTCCTGTCTCAACTGCTCAAGCCCTCCCTGAGATTCCCTTTCTTACACTATTTTGCATCTTGTTTGTACAGTTATTTTTATGTTGTCTCCCATTCAAACATGAGCTTTTGAGAGCAAAGATCGTGTTTTTGCTTTTCTTTGTATCCCCTGGGCACAGTACAGTACTTAGAACCCAGCAAACACTTAAAAAAATGTTTGCTGACAGTGACTGTCAGAAGGAGATAGCGTTTTAGATATCCCAATGGTCTCCCCCCATCCAGCCACCTCACTCCTGTGTATGTGTATGTGTGTGTGTGCATCCCCAAAATGTTAAAGACAGAAAGGTCACATATATACCAAAATATCAACAGCAGTACTTTTGGTAGCAAAAGATTAGAAACAGGGGTGGCTAGGTGGCATAGTGAATAGAGCACCGGCCCTGGAGTCAGGAGGACCTGAGTTCAAATCCAGCCCCAGATACTTAACACCAAAAACTAGTTTTGTGACCTTGGGCAAGTCACTTCACCCCAATGGCCCTCCAAAAAAAAAAAAAGATTGGAAACAAAGTGGGTGTCCATGGATGAATGGTTGAACATGGAATGGAAATACTGTTGTACAGTGAAAAATGACAAATATGAGGAATTTAGAGAAAGATGAGAGGATTTGTATTAACTGATACAGTCAACTAAGTATAACCAGGAGAATAATCTACATAATGAACACAGTAACATTAAAGATCACCACAAAGAAATTAATGTCAACCATTTTGGAAAACTGTCCATCCTCTTTGACCCGATGGTCTCATTGTTGGGCATGTGCCAAGAAAATGAAAGACAAACAGAAAGGTTCCGTGTTTACCAAAATGTACACAGCAGCACTTTCTGTAGTAGCAAAGAACTGGAAACAGAATAGATGCCCACTGACTGGGAAATGGTTGAACATAGTATGGTAATTGGATATAATAGAATATTATTGTACCATAAGAAAGGATGGCAATGAATTCAGAGAAACACAAGAAACTTACTGGAGTAGCTGCACAGTCAAATAAACAGAACTGAAAAACCAATCAACAAAGAATAAATGGAAAGACAGAAAAAATGAAGCTGAATAGCCAAATACTTCTCTAAGTTGGCCTCCTAGGGAAGAGCAGAAAAGTAGGGAGTACTGTGTAGTTAAGACACAGCTGCTGGGTTGGCTGCTTGTACTAAACTCATGGGTTTTTGTTTGTTTTCTTTTTAAATTTTTTTTTTTTTAAAAGCAATTGGGGTTAAGTAACTTGCTCAAGGTTACACGGCTAGTCATTATTTATGCGTGGGTGCTTATTTTCTGAGGCCGGATCTGATCTCGGGTCATCCAAACTCCGAGGCCGGGGCTCTTACTCACTGCGCCACCTAGCCGCCCCTTTAGGGCAATTGGGGTTAAGTAACTTGCCCAAGGTTACACGGCTAGGTTTTTTTGTTCGTATGGATTAAGTGTCAGAGGCCGGCTCCCAACTCAGGGCCTTCTGATTCCAGGGCCGGCGCTCTATTCACTGCGCCACCTAGCCGCCCCTAAATTTTTTTTTTTAATATAAGGAATGGTTTTTCTGGGTAAGGGGAAGGAGGAAGGGTTATATAGTTAGAAATGAAGGTGATAGAAATACAGAAAGAAAACAAAGAATTTTTCTCAAAGGAGCCCACTCAATAAGTTCAATGACTAATAGTCTAGAACAGATGATAAAACATATTTCTTCCATGCTCCTTTTGGCAGAAAGGTGGGGGGCCAAGGGAATAAACTGTTACACACACTGGATTGCTTATTTTTCCTTAACTGTTTCTTTCTCCATGTACTCTGGGATCCAGGACACTGGCTTTGTGGCTGTTCGTCAAACAAGACCTCCCATCTTTGGGCCTTTTCTTTGGCAGTCCATTTCTCCTGCCTGGAATGTCTCTCTCCTCATCCTCATTTCCTGGGTTCCTTCAAGTCCAACCTTCTAGGGGGTGGCTAGGTGTCGAAGTGAATAGAGCACCGGCCCTGGAGTCAGGAGGACCTGAGTTCAATTCTGGACTCAGACACTTAACACAAAAACTAGCCGTGTGACCTTGGGCAAGTCATTTAACCCCAAATGCCCTCCAAAAAGCAAAAATACCACCTTCTCCAGGAAGCTTTTCCTGTTCCCCTTCCATGCTGATCCCTTCCCTCTGCTGGTGATCTTCCATGGCGTCAACCTATGGCTAACAACCTAGCTCTTTGCACCTTGTCTCCCCCATTAGACTGTGAGCTCCTCAAGGCTTAGCCCAGTGTGTGGCACATACCAGGGGCTTAATAAATACTTGATTGAATTAATCTGTTACAAGGAAGAAATCAATGGGTAGACCCAGTGGGGTAAGAGAGGAATAAGCTATATTCAGAAATGACTAGTGTGAAAATGTGCATTTTTTTAACTAGGAAAACTATTTATGCCCTCTCTTTCTCCCAACTTTGTTCAGCACAGGGCTCAGAATATAGGGGCTCCAGGTCTCACACAAAAGTTTTATTTATTCTAAAATAAGAAACATATGAATACAAACAGTAAGAATTAGGGAGTAGAGGGGTGGCTAGGTGGCACAGTGAGTAGAGCGCCGGCCCTGGAGTCAGAAGGACCTGAGTTCGGAGCCGGCCTCAGACACTTAACCCACACAAACAAAAACCTAGCCGTGTGACCTTGGGCAAGTTACTTAACCCCAATTGCTTAAAAAAAAAAAAAGAATTAGGGAGTAGAGATCTGTAATGGAAATGCAGATTTGAAGAGCTTCCCTGCCCCTAGGCCCTTTAATTGGCTTAAAAGACTTTGATTGACTTAAGTGACTCTGAGAACCTTCCTTGATTTGAAAATATACTCTGCCCCCTAATAGGCTGAATGTGGTCACATGGAGCCTGTGGTAGGAGGCTTGGTTTTCAGGAAAGCCCACACCTTGCTACTTTGTGATTGGGCAGTGGGTCCAGAAGGTTGTTACATTCTCTGAGCCAGGAGAAGGCTATATAAACCCTTAGGAGAGGCTTTGCTTTGGGGCTCCCTTTGAGAAGTGTTGTGTGATTTGACCAAATGAGACTCTGGGAAGCCGTTGTTGAGAGCCCCCCGGCTTTGAAAACCCAGATGTTGATGCTTCCCTCTCTGGTAACTGTGATTTGGTATTGATGCATGTAATGTTGGGACAGTTTGGAAGCCTGTCTGTTTGATCTGTAAGTTCTGTAACTCTGAAGTTCGGGGTGCTGACCTTTCCTCCCTGAACTAGGCAATATATGTTTGATTAAAATAAGCTTGTTAACCCATTTTGAGTTGCTTTCCTTTTGAAAAGCAGATCTAAGAACCTGTGTTGGCAGCCACTATGGGGATGCTAGGGTGCTTGCTGCTACAAGATCCAGGGACCAGTTCTGCCACAGCCCTACCCAGTCAGTGCCGGTCCCAGGGTCTGCTTCCCAGTTGGATGTGTGGACCTAAGGAACCCAGATATACCTAGAAAACCAGCAGGAAGGGTGAAGCCCTAAAATACGGGAGGGAAGGAGGCTTAGGAGTGAGGGGGAAGGAAGGATGTTTAGAGGCAGCCGCTAACTTTCTCTGTCAGGCTTAACAATGAGAAAGAGTAGGTGGGTGGGAAGGTGGGGACGGAGGAGAGGTGAAGTGACAAAGATCACATGCCACCTTTTATAGGCGCTCATCGGATCTTTGTGAGGTTTGAGGATGGGAGAGACAGAGAGAGAGAGAGAGAGAGAGAGAGAGAGAGAGAGAGAGAGAGAGAGAGAGAGAGAGAGAGAGAGAGAGAGAGACCGAGGCAAGTTAAAGAATGGGGAGGAGGGGGGCGGCTAGGTGGCACAGTGAGTAGAGCACTGGCCCTGGAGTCAGAAGGACCTGAGTTCGGATCCGGCCTCAGACACTTAACACACAAACAAAAAAAACAAAACAAAACCTAGCCATGTGACCTTGGGCAAGTTACTTAACCCCAATTGCCCTCCAAAAAGAAAAAAGAAAAAGAAAAAAAAAGAATGGGGAGGAGGGGGTAGAAGAGAGAGAGAAAAAAAACAAATCATTAATATAGTTCAGACCTCAAGATTGCACCTTGTTTTCTTTTGGGGTTGTGGAGGATGAGTGCAGGCTAGGGGTGGGGAACAATGTATAGGTATATGTCCAGAAATAGGACAAGCCACCAGGGAGGGCTAGAAATGGCTGGGGTTGGGGTCAAAATGTCTAGTACCTGCCACCTAGGTCTTGCACAACACTTCCTCCAAGCCCTCAAATTGCCCTTCAGGGTGGCAACGCCAGCTTAAGTGATGCTGAGTGGTCCACAGGGCCACTGTCCTCGGCAGCTCCCATTTGTCCTCAGAAAGCCTGGAATCTCCCCCCCACCCTCCCATCCTTGCCCTAAACTTCTAGCCCTTCACCGTGTACTTGTCCCACTTTTTCTCTGGGTCATAGGGCTCCCAGCGGCTGGCTGGGAAAATATGCTTGTTCTTCTCATACCAACTCCTTAGCACCACCTTTCCTGCATGTGACTGAAGGGAAAAGGTGCCACTGAGATCTCACTCTGATTCCCCAACTCCCCACTTACACCCCACCCTCTGGATGCTTTATCCATAGCTTTTAAGGAGACAACCCCCACCAAGTCCTAGCTACCCGTCAGCCCCCAAGGCTCTACCCTGGCACTGCCCACCCACCTCATCCTTCTCTACTATGGCATCAGTGAGCAGCCAAACATCATCATGGACATCAAAGTTAAAGAGGGGGCCTGGAGGGGAAACAGCAGCTGGAAGTCAGGCTCTTTCCTTGCCTGTAAGGCACAGGCCTCAAAGCAGGGCAGGGAGGGGAAATTTGTTTCCTTTGGCCAGTACCCAGTGGTAGGAGCCATGGCTTAGGATACAGAACTGAGCCTCCCATCCCTTCAGCATCCCAGGCTCAGAGCACCCAAAGGACCTGGAGTTGCTACCTCTGTGGGCTGACTCACCACTCTTCCCTCTGGCTTTGGTGACAATGAAATCATAGAAACTGTGATACTAGAAGCCAACAAGAAGAAAGCAAAGGGTTATTGAACCATCTGGCAGAGGTGAGGGCTTCCAGGGAGCAGGGCTAGCAGGATGAGAGCAGTTTCTGCTCACATACACAAACCAGTCACCTGCTAAGCCCAGTCAGCATTCCCTACCCACCATCCCCTGGCATGTTCTCAAGGAAGGGAAATCCATTAAGGGGCCATATAGTACCAATGAAAGGGCACTGAACCAGTTTTTGAAAGCTCTTTGTGGGCAGGAACTGTCTTTTGCTTCTTTTGTATACCTAGCCCCTTAGCATGGTGCTCATCAAACAGCAGGGGTTCAATCAATGTTTACTGATTGGTTGAGACCCAGATCCTGGTCCTGGTTCTCTTAACCTGCTATGTGACCTTGGCCAAATCACCAGCTTTCTGTTTCTAACCTGTAAAATGCAAAGAATTCCTACCCTGACTGTAAGGATCCACTGATATTTTACTGAAAATAGGGAAAGCTCATGAATGTGCATTGTCAACCATAAAGGGCTAGACCAGGCCCGCAACAACCTGTGGCCTGAAGGTTGCTTGCAGCAAGCCAAATGATTTCCGGAGGACCGGGAAAAATGCAGAGAAAAAATCCTTTGGCGTACCTGAGGGCCACAGACAGGTTGTGTAGGCCTGAGCTAGACTAAAGTGAGTTGCCATTAGTATTATTTTAACATACATTTTTTAACAACCCAAACTGCATAAGAAAGGGAAATGTTATCAAAAAAGCAAGCAAGAGACTGTGGGAATGCCCCCTGTTCTAGAGCAGTTATGCTGCTATCCTCAGGTTTCCCTGGCCCACATGGCGCCCCTGTGCCTCCTGCCACTCCCCCACCCTGCCTCAGGCTATCTCCCATCTTTTGCCAAGGATCTCTTGGAGTCAAAGGAGACACTCACATGAGGTATAATCAGATCCTCCTTGATGTACATGAGCTGCTCCACTCCTGCTGACGTGGGGGTGAGATAGAGGAAGATAGAGATGTGTCCAAGCTTTCCCTAGCCTCCTACAAGCCTTCCCTAGCCCCTCTCCCCAGGTTAGAGAAGTCAGACAGCAGACTGGCCAGAAGATGGAAGCGGCACTACCATGCTTCCAAATAAATCCCCACCAGTCATCCAGAGCGATAGCCTCTTGTCCTACCTGGCTGGACATGCCCCAAACTGGGCATGCCTTTGGGTTAGACAACAAAGGCAAGGCAGGGGCATTGGTTCCAGAAGGCCCCTGCTAAAATGCACATGTTACCTAGGAGAGGAAGGATAGCTGGGCTCCAGCTATCTCCCAGGAATGCATTAGCATCACTTAGCAGGTAGGGAGACACAATTGGAGGCACCTTCTCCTGGCCCAGGGCCCAACAGACCTCATCTCACTGAAGTCTTTCCGAAGGATCTCCAGGGCCTTCTGCAGGAACTGTGGCATCGTGTTCCCTTTCTTCATCTACTAGAGGCGGCATGAAAGCCCCAGGAATCAAAACAATTGGAGAGGGAGAAAGGGATGAGACACTGAGGGTTAACTCTCCAGTGGGTTCAGGCCCACTCACTCAGGCTCTCAGGTGGCCTGACAGGCCTTAATCAGAAGGATGAGGAAAGGGATGCAGGAAGCCAGATCTTGTCTCAGAAGGCAAGGGATCAAAGGAGAAGGCAAGGATTCCCCCTTCTACCCTTTGTCCTAGCTAGCAGCCCAGGCAAGGGTTGGACTGGCATCCTGCAGGGTAGCCAATCACATAGTTATGGTCTTTCCTAGCCCAGCATGGCTTTCACAACCCTCCCCCCTGCTCCTCCCTGAACACTAAGCAATCAATCTAAAGCTAGGGCCTTACCTGAGGAATGGGACAGCTAAGATAGAATTAAATCTGACAACCCCCCCCACTTCCCCCGCCCCACACCTGGTCAGTTCTCCCAGATAGCACCATTTCCTACCTTTACAGTCCTTCGGTGCCCAGAGCCATCCCAGTAACTAAAAGTGATTTCAATTTCTTCAGCTAGGAGTGGCAAAAATTTTTCCCCTTAGCTCCAGACTTAGAAGTACCCTGAAATATCTAGACTTAAATACTTCTTACCTCCCCCAGTCAGGTCTGGAGAAAGGCACCTTCCAATATGGGTAAAATCCTTGGAGGACTTTAGGGAACCCAGACCAGCCAGCCATCTCTATCATGTAATTTCCATGAAGACCAGGGGTGACTCATCCCTATCCCCCCACAGCCCACCCTCCCAGAGAGGCAGGGATGTATATAATGTTTGTCTGGACATCCTGATGCCTCACTCTTGATCTTCTCCTGCTTGGCCTCCCATTCCTGCCAAAGTCCCTCTCGGAGCCTATTTTCTTCTTCCTATGGGAGAAAATGGGAAAAAGGAATAGTGTATTGTCAGATATGGTCACTATGTGGTTTGCTTATTTTTGTCAAGAGGGAGAGTTCAATTTGGGGAGTAAGTGTGCGTGTGTGTGTGTATAAAGACAGAAGAGATTGATAAAATGTACTTCAAAAAGAAGACAAGGATGGGGTGGCTAGGTGGTGGAGTGACTAGACAGTGGCCCTGGAGTCAGGAGGACCTCAGTTCAAGTCTGGCCTCAGACACTTAACATAAAAACTAGCCATGTGACCTTGGGCAAGTCACTTAGCCCCAGTTGCCCTCCAAAAAGAAAAAAAAAAGACAAAGGAGTCTGGGTTATTGAGTGACAGTTCCTCCTTCCTCAACATACTAAATCTCTCCCATCACCAATATTCTGAAGTTAGATAAGCTGCTCTCTTGAGCCTGCTCCATACACAAGTTTCCCTAGTCAAGGGGAACTGGGAACTGGGTTTTCTTTACCTCTCAGTCATGGTCAGGAAGAAAACTTGTGTCCACATCTGGGTTCTTCCCTAATTTCCTCTTCTTTGAAGGGATCTCTGTAAGGAAACATGTATGGCAACCATGCCAGGTGCCAGTCTGATTCAATCTACCTCTGATTCTCCAACCCTCTGGCACAATCCTGGATGACCTGAGATCTACAATACCTGCTGACAAAGACAAAATGCTATATTGATGTCTTCCTTACCTTCTCCAGTTAAGACTGTTAACTCTCTGAAGGTAGGACCCATGTCTGTTCTTGTTCATGCCTACGTTGGGATACAGCCCAACCTCCTGAGCCATACAATAACCCTCCACCAATATGCCCTTCTAACCTGACCTTTCTAGCACTCTCCCATATGTTTGCTCAAATGGTTCACATCTCAGGAATGCTCAACTATTCTTGCTCACAGCCCCAGGAGAGCCCTCCCAATCTTTTCTGCCTAATTCAGTTCTAGCAGTCTTTTAAGATTTAGTTCAAATCTCACTTCAAGTGTGAAATTTTGCCTTGACTACCCCAGCTGGAACCCAACTCATACCATTTGTTGGGCAATTAATCATCCTGCTTTGTCTTAAACTATTACTTCAACTTTTGTAATGCCGGTTCATTTCTCAAAGGGATGAGGCCTGTCCACTCAGACTGACTGCTTCAAGAGGGCAGAGGCTAAGTTTGGAAATGTGCTTTGACTTGATTTACTTCTTTTTTTTTTTTTTTGGAGGGGAGAAGGCAGGGCAATTGGAGTTAAGTGACTTGCCCAAGGTCACACAGCTAGTTTTTGGTGTTAAGTGTCTGAGGCTGGATTTGAACTCAGGTCCTCCTGACTCCAAGGTCGGTGCTCTATTCACTGTAGCACCACCTAGTGGCAACTTCTTAACTTTGGAGCCTGCTTCCCTTCCCACTCTCAGGGAGAAAAAGCTCAGCTCTCCCCTCTCTGGGAATTCCCTGTTTCAACCTCCCATCTCTTCTGCTCTTACCTTCCTGTTCTAGATCTTCCTCATCTATATCTTCCTCTTCTTCTTCCTCAGGTTCCTCTTCCTCATCCAAGGTAAAGGACAGGCTAGAAATCTTCCACTTCTCTTCCTTCTTGCATTCCTTTTCTCGAAGTTTCTCTAGCTTTCTAGAGGGGTTTCTGCCAGGCTTCAGCCAGGGGCCTCCATGTTACCCCTCCCTTGTGCCCACCTCTCTCAGGGCTGACAGAACCTTCTCATGCATAGTTCCACCTGTGCTGTCAGAAATGTCTCCTAAGGGAGCACTAATAATAAGTGCTATCCAGAGTAGAGTCAGGGAATTCTTGGGCAGCTCTTTGCATCAAAACTGTGATAAAGGGTAATGTGGGGGCCAGAGAGGTATATGGAACGAGAATTGAGAGTAATCAATTTTTTTTCTTTTTGGAGGGGGGAAGGCAGGGTAATTGGTGTGTGACTTGCCCAAAGTCACACGGCTAGTGTTAAGTGTCTGAGGCTGAATTTGAACTTCTGACTCTAGGGCCAGTGCTCTGTTCACTGCACCACCTAGTGGTCCCATGTCCTCGATCTTTTAAGAAGGAATCAAGGTTGAATTTACTCATAAGAGAGGAGAAATAATGGCTAACAGGTAGACTTAATGAATATAAAGAGATTGAATATCAAAAGTTAGTTTTTCAAGGCCTAAGGTATATTAACTAAAGTTTTATAAACCTGTCTGAATTCTGGGAAACCCCAATGCTTGCTGGTAGCATGTTTCTCCTGTGCTAAGGTACAGCCCCTTATCCTGCCCCCAGTGGGCAGCTGAGGGGTATCTTCCTCTACCCCTCCCCCACCACCATTAGTTGGTATGAGGATGGCCAGGACACCTACAGCTGAAGTTCTTTAGACTCCTCCTTTTTAGCCAGCTGTTACACCGCCCCCCCCACTTCCTTACCAGTGCCTCCTTCTTGGCCTTCATATCGTTCAGGGTTACAAGACCTGGGAGATAAGGAGGGCTGGTAAGGAGCAAGAATTGAGAGGGCTGAGGCGATGGGGAATGTCAGGCCAGACGGAGCAACAGAACAGATGGGAGCATAAGCTTTTAGGGCTTGGGGCACATCCCCTACTCACCCACAGTGCTGGACTTGAGCTCAGCCTCTACAGCATCATAATGAGCTGAGAATTTCTTGTCAATGTTTGACTTCATGATGTTATCCTGCAAGGCTGAAGGGAACCAGAGGCAGTCAGGGTTACCAGAGAGAACTCTGGGAAAGTGGCAGAAGGATTAATGGAATCAAAGTGAAGGAAGTTCTCATTTCAGCTCTGCCACTGACTTGCTTAGAACTCTGGACAAATCCTTTTCCTCCTAGGGAACTCAGTTTCTTTATCTGCTAAATGAGGGCACCAGACTCTCAGAGTTCTTTCCCGCCCCCCCCCCATTCTTTTTTTTTCCCTGAGGGGATAAGGCAGGGCAATTGGGGTTAAGTGACTTGCCCAAGGTCGAATAGTTAGTTAAGTGTCAAGTGTCTGAGGCTGAATTTGAACTCGGGTCTTCCTGACTCTATTCACTGAGCCACCTAGCTGCCCCAGCTCTCCCTGATTCTAACGTCTGATTGTCCTTGTTCCTGCCTCAGAAGAATGTACACCAGACCATCCCAGGGAACAATAGTCCCTCTTCCTCCTGAAAATTGCTGTGAGGGATGAGGGTAGGATGTACAAAGATTCTGGCCCGCCCAATCTCTGACTGAGAACACCAAATGCTACTTTTTGTGGCCTTTTGGTCCCCAATGCCTTGTGTGTCCTTCATCATTCTTACATACACATTCCAGTGAAGTGGGGTCAGAGAGATAGAAAGGGAGGCAGAGACCACAGGCAACTGGTCCTTGGCCAACTGTTTAGTTCTGGTGATTCTATTCCCAAAACACCTGCAAAATCCATCTTCTCCCCTCTCAGCCAGGCAGCACTCACAGCACCTTCATCTCCCTCCATAGAATGCAATCTGAAAGGCCAGAACTGTCTCATTTTGGCTGTGTACCTCCAGCACTGAACTCAGTGCTGAAAAAATGCTTGCTTACCGACTGATCACTTCCCACCTGGATTACTGAACTTGTTTCCTATTTTCTCTGCCTTCATCTTCCACACTGCTGCCAAATGACTGTGCCTAAAACCTAGTTCTGATCACGTGTACTTTCATGCTCAAAAATCTCCAATGGCTACGTAGTCCCTCTACAACAAACTAGGAACTCCTCGATCTATCACTTACCCCCTTCCCTAACCTATTTCCCATCACCCCCCACCCCCACCCCCAGTCCAGACAAACTGGTTGTTCCTAGAATTCCCTGCTCCAGCTCTGTACCTCTGACATACCTAGAACAGACTCTCTTCTCATTCCTGCCTCTTAGAATCCTCAGCTTCCTTCCAGGTTCAGTGTTTTGTCTACTTCCACTGGGAAGCCTTTTCTGATCCCCCTACCCCCCAATTGTTCATTGTCTGCTTCTGAAAGTTATCTCATATTTACTTATCTGTGTGTATTCCAGAGAGGTAGCAGAGTGCTGGATTTGGAATCAGAAAGATTTGACTTTGATTCTTGCTTTTTAGACTTACTAGCTCTGTGAGCACAGACAAGTAGGTTAGGTTTTCTAAGCTTCAGTTTTCTAATCTGTAAGATGTCAATAATGATGCTGGGGTCCCAACTAGGTTTTTGTGTTAGCCTGAATGAGCAGATTCATGAAAAGGGCTTTGTCCTATTAGGATTATTAAGGTAGGAAGGCTCTGTTTGGGTCCTGCAATGTCTGTCTGTGACCTGAGAACCAGAACTAGAGACTTGGCCATGGGATGACTGAGTTCTTTAGTCACATATCCCATGAACGTTATGTATTAGATGACAGCCTGTGTCATTAGAAAGAGTGACCAGACTGGAAAAACTCAATTTTATTGATTATTTTTCCCGTTAATTTTGCTGGTAGCTGAGATAAATTAAGTGAATACAATTTTCAGTATTAGTAAGTCTTAGTAGAAACGTATACTAGAACTGACATGAAATGTACAGTAGACTAGACAGGTCAAGTGGAAGTCAACATGGCATGAATATTTTTTTTTGTTGTTTTTGTTTTTGTTTGTTTTTGCCTTTTGGAGGGCAATTGGGGTTAAGTAACTTGCCCAAGGTCACACAACTAGGATATTTTTGTTTGTGTGTACGTTAAGTGTCTGAGGCCGGATCCAAACTCAGGTCCTTCTGACTCCAGGGCCGGGGCTCTACTCACTGCATCACCTAGCCGCCCCGATGGCATGAATATTTTAAAAGTATATAGTCCCAGTGGCACCCCTCCTACAATCAAGAATACTTTGAATGCTGAATCATGATACTCCTGCTGACTCAGGGGAACCCATTTTGTGCCCTGTTTACTCCAGTCTTGATAAGGGATCAATTAAAATGCTGTAAGAATATAGATCTCTGGCTAGACAACACTGAATGCTGAATCTAGTTAGCTAAGAAACGGAAAATAATAAATGGTGGGGGGGATGTGGAAGACTAGGGACACTAAAGTACTGTTGGAGAGCAATTTGGAACTTTGCCCCAAGGGCTATCAAACTGTGCTTAATACCCTTTGGCCCAAAAATACCATGACTAGGTTTGTACCCCAAAGAGATCAAAGAAAAAGGGAAAGGATAAAATATTTATAGCAGCTCTTTTTGTGAAGTTGGAAATTGAAGGGATATCCATCAAAAGGGGAATGGCTAAACTAGTTGTGGTATATAATTGTGATGGAATGCTATTGTGCTGATGAGTAGGATGCTTTCAGAAAAGCCTGGAAAGATTTACATGAACTGATACAAAGAGAAATGAGCAGAACCAGGAGAACAATTTATACAGCAACAGCAATACTGTAGAATGAGCAACTGTGAATGAACTAGCTACTCTGATCAATACAATGATCTAAGACAATTCCAAAGGACCCATGATTTAAAAAAAAAAATGCTATCTACCTCCAGAGAGACAACTGATGAACTAAGTATAATTTTTTCAGTTTATTTTTCTTGTCCTTTTTTTGGCAACATGGCTAATATGGAAATACTTTTTGCAGGATTTCACATGTGCAATCCATATAATAGTGCTTGCTTTCTCAAGGGGTAGGGAAGGGACTGGAGGAAGAGAGAGAATTTGGAACTTGAAATTTTTTTAAAATGCTAAAAATAATTTTTTTAAACAAATGCTTTATTAACTTCTGTTTTACATCATTCATTTCCGCCATATTTTGAGTTACAATCATTTTCCCCCCATTATTCCCCTACCCAACCTCCCAGAATAGCAGTCCCACAAGATATCGCTTCCTCCAATCCGCTCTTTCCCATACCTTCTCCCATACCCCCTTCGACTTTTCCATTAGAGGAAGGTGAGTCTTTGTGTCCCAATGCCTGCACATCTTATCTCCCTATTACAAGCAAAAGAGTATTAATAATAGTATTTATATATATATATATATAAATAAATATATATTCATAAATATAAATATATATATATATATATATTTGAAACATTTAATGTTGCGACCTCGAATTTCAGATCCATTTCCTTCCTCCTTTGTCACCCATTCCCTCTTGGGAGATAAGTGATTCAGTATATGTTGTACATGTCTAGCTATGCAAAACATTATCATAGTAGATATATTGTACAAGGCTGCTTATAATTCCTCCCACTCATCCCACCCCCCACCTGGTCCATTCCCTACATGATCCTGTCCCTCTTCTATAGTGGGTACTTCCAACCTCCCCTCCCCCAAGGATGCCCTCCCATCCATCATCCCTCCTCTCATCCCCCTTCCCCCTATTCTGCTGCAGGTTGAGATATCCCATTTAATATGTATGTCATTTTCTCCCTGAACCAAATTCAATGTGAATGTGGTTTTGCCTTTTTAGCCTTCCTTATTCTCCCCCTCTTTTGCAACCACTTCCCCTTGCTTCTTCTACATGGGATAGTTTACCCTACCCTGTCTCTCCCCATCTCCTCTTGTCACTTTCCTCTCTCACCTCATAATTTCATCCCTTGAGTATCATCCCTTCCCAACAAATTCAACCTATGCCCTCTATCCATATATAACTGTAACCATATACACACACATTCACATATGTATTCATATGACCACACACCCTTCTTCCATTATTTTCATAGTGAGAAAGATATCATCAGTCACAGTTATTGCTTTTCCATATAGGAATGTAAATAGTTCAACTTTGATAAGTTCCTTTTGGTTTCTTTTCCCTGATTACCTTCTCAGGCATCTCTTCCTTCTTGTGTCTGGATGTCAAATTTTCTATTCAATTCTGGTTGTTTCCTCAAGAATGCTTGAAAGTCCTCTATTCCACTGAATGACCATATTTTCCCCTGAAACAAAATACTCAGTTTTGCTGGGTAGGTGACCCTTGGGTTCATTCCCAGCTCTTTTGCCCTCTGGAATATCATATTCCATGCCCTTCGATAAAAATAATTTTTAAAGAAAGGGGAAAATACTATATCTGAAAAATTAACCACTCAAAGGGGCAGAATTTTTTAAAAGAAATCTTTTTAAAATTTTTTTCCAGTTAAATGTAAAACCAATTTTTAACTTTTTTTTTTTCAAAATTTTGAGTTCCAAATTCTTTCCCTTCTTCCCTCCCCTCTTGAGATGGTAAGCAATTTGATATAGGTTATACACGTACAGTCATGCAAAACGTATTTCAATATCAGAAATGTTGTAGAACATAACAGAGACTAAAAAAAAGAAAAACAAGTTTAAAAAAGTACACATTAATCTGCATTCAGACTTCATCGGTTCTTTCTTTTTTTTCTTTTTTTTTTTTTTTAAGCAATTGGGGTTAAGTAACTTGCTCAAGGTTACATGGCTAGTCATTATTTATGCGTGGGTGCTCATTTTCTGAGGCCGGATCTGATCTCGGGTCATCCCAATTCTGAGGCCGGCGCTCCTACTCACTGCGCCACCTAGCCGCCCCTTTCATCAGTTCTTTCAATGAGAGGTGGACAGCATTTTTTTCATCATAAATCCTTACTGTTTTGGATTACTGCATTGCTGAGAGAATAGCTAAGTGATTCACACTTGACTACTGTACAATATTGCTGTTACTATATACAATGTTCTTCTGGTTCTGCTCACTTCACTTTCTATCAGTTCATATAAGTCTTGCCAGGTTTTTCTGGAAGCATCCTGCTCATTTCTTATAGCACAATAGTATTCCATCACAATCATATACCACAACTTGTTCAGCCATTCCCCAATTGATGGACATTCCCTCAATTTCCAAGTCTCTGCCATCACAAAAAGAGCTGCCATAAATATTATTGTACATATATGTCCTTTTTCTTTAAAAAAAAAAAATCTCCTTGAGATACAAACCTAGTAGTGGTACTGCTGGATCAAAGGGTATATATAACTTAATAGTCCTTTGGGCATAATTCCAAATTGTTCTCCAGAATGCTTGGACGAGTTCACAACTCCATCAACAGTTCATTAATGCCCCAATGTTCCCACATCCCCTCCAACATTTCTCATTTTCCTTTTCTGTTATCTTAAGTCATCTGAGAGGTGTGAGGAGGAACCTCAGAGTTGTCTTAATGTGTTTTTCTCTAATTAATAGCTTTGATTTCTTCCACTGAAAACTGCTGGTTCATATCCTTTGACCATTTATCAATTTGAGAATGACTTGTATTCTTATGCATTTGACTCAGTTCTCTATATATCTGAGAAAAAAAGATCTTTATCAGAAACTTGCTGTAAAATGCCCCCACCCGGGGGAGCGGAGCCAAGATAACAGAATAGAAACAGCACTTCCAGCCCACACCACTTCAAAATTATGTAAAAGGGGAACTCTGAACAACCTCTGGAGCTCCAGTACCCACAGAATGACAGAGAGAAGCTAACCTCCCGCTGAGGACAGCCCAGCTGCCCAGCAGGGAACGGCCAGCCCAGAAGCGCGTGAATCAGAGGTTTTAGCCCCAGGGCGGACAGACCAGCAGCTGGGTGGAGGGACCCCAGAACACCAGCAGCTGTGGTTTTTCCAGAATTACCAACACTTAGATGCCTAGGACAAAGTGAGAGGTTAGTGCCCTATGGACTTTGGGACCAGTATTTGGGAACATCAGCTTCTTCCCCTGGGGGCGAAAAGCCACTGAGGAGCGGTGGCACAGAAGCCATTTTGCAGCTTCAGTTGCAGCTTCAGCTCTTGGCCTGCAGATTGTAGGGGGATTTGGTGATCAGTCTGGGGGTAATCGCTCTTGCTTTAACCTCCCTGGATTTGGATTGCGGTCTGGGGTGGAGGTCTTGGTGTGTGTATCCAGCTTGCCAGAGTGTGTGGGGGCTTCAGGAAGGGCACCCAACTAATACCTCTGGAAGTTGAGAAGACCCCAACGTTTGGGATGGAAGCTCCCCTATCTGGTGGCAGAGTCCTACTGTGGCAACAAGCCCCAAAGTCAAGTAATTAAGTGGCAACATGCCTAGGCAAAGAAAACAAAATATACAGAAAAATTCAACATTAGACTCCTATTTTGGGGGCAAAGAGGATCAAAGCATGGAACAGGAGGAGGATTTTAAAAACCAAATAAGAGAAGTAGAGGAAAAATTAGGAAGAGAAATGAGAAGGATGCAGGAAAAGTATGAAATGAAAGTCAACAGCCTGACTGAGGAAAATAACACCTTAAAAAACAGACTAAATCAAATGGCAAAAGAGGCTCAAAAAGGCAATGAGGAGAAGAATGCCTTA
Source organism: Gymnobelideus leadbeateri (assembly GCA_011680675.1). Lineage (NCBI taxonomy): Eukaryota > Metazoa > Chordata > Mammalia > Diprotodontia > Petauridae > Gymnobelideus > Gymnobelideus leadbeateri. The sequence goes on from WOXC01006964.1 coordinate 112,358, forward strand.
AAAAGCCGAATTTGCCAGATGGAAAAAGAATCTCAAAAGCTCACTGAGGAGATTCATTCCTTCAGAATTAGACTGGAGCAAATGGAAGCTAGTGACTTTATGAGAAACCAAGATGCTGTTAAACAGATCCAAGCAACTGAAAGAATAGAAGTCAATGTGAAATATCTCATGGGAAAAACCACTGAGCTGGAAAATAGATCCAGGAGAGAGAATTTAAGATGATCAAAGAAAGAACCTAGAAATCATCCTTCAAGAAATTCTCAAGGAAAATTGCCCTGATGTTTTAGAGCCAGAGGGCAAAATAGAGGTTGAAAGAATCCACCAATCACCTCCTGAAAAAGATCCCCAAAAGAGAACTCCTAGGAATATTATAGCCAGGTTCCAGAACTCCCAGATCAAGGAGAAAAACTACAAGCAGCCAGGAAGAAACAATTTCAATATTGTGGAAACACAATCAGAATAGCCCAGGACCTGGCAGCTTCTACACTGAGGGATCGAAGGGCATGGAATATGATATTCCAGAGGGCAAAAGAACTGGGATTGAAGCCAAGGGTCACCTACCCAGCAAAACTGAGTATCTTGTTTCAGGGGAAAATATGGTCATTCAGTGGAATAGAGGACTTTCAAGCATTCTTGAGGAAAAAAACAGAGTTGAATAGAAAATTTGACATTCAGACACAAGAAGAGATGCTTGAGAAGGTAAACAGGGAAAAGAAATCAAAAGGAACTTATCAAAGTTGAACTATTTACATTCCTACATGGAAAAATAATAACTGTGACTGATGTGACTGACTTTCTCAGTATGAAAATAATTGAAGAAGGGTATATGGGCATATGAATACATATGTGAATGTGTATATATATGTTTACATGTATACATGGATAGAGGGCACAGGTTGAATTTGATGGGAAGGGATGATACTTAAGGGGTGAAGTTAAGAGGTGAGAGGAATGTGGCAAGAGGCGATGGGCAGAGACAGGGTCGGGTAAACTATATCATGTATAAGACATAAACTATATCAAGTATAAGAGCCAAGGGGAAGTGGTTGCAGGGGAGGGGAAGAACAGGAAGGCAAAAAGGCAAAACCATATTCTCATTTAATTTGGCTCAGGGAGAGAATGACATACATACTAAATGGGATATCTCACCCTGCAGGAGAGTAGGGGTAAGGGGGATGAGAGGGGGGATGATGGAGGGGAGGGAAGGCTCGGGGGAGGGGAGGTTGTAGGCACCCACTTTTGAAGAGGGACAGGATCAAAGTAGGGAATGGACCAGGTGGGGGGGGTGTGATGGGTGGGAGGGAAATCTAGCCAGTCTTTTACAATATATCTGCTATGGTAATATTTTGCATAGCTATACATGTACAACATATACTGAATTGCTTATCTTCCCAGTGGGACTGGGTGACAAGGGAGGAAGGGAATAGATCTGGAATTAGAAGTATTAAAATTAAATGTTTCAAATATATATAAATACTATTATTAATACTATTTTGCATGTAATTGGGAGATAAGATGTGCAGGCATTGGGGCATGGAGATTCACCTTGCCCTAATAGAAAAGTCAAAAGGGGTATGAGAGAAGATATGAGAGAGAGCAGATTGGATGAGGGGATATCCTGTGGGACTGAGTGGTGGGTAGGGGGAAAATGGGGGAAAATTGTAGCTCAAAATCTGGCTGAAATGAATGATGTAAACCAGAAGTTAATAAAGCATTTGGAAAATAAATGAATGAATGAATGAATGAATGAATGAATGAATGAATGAAAATACCTCCGCCCCTTCCCCCCCAGATTTCTGCTCTCCTAATTTTGGCTTAATTGGTTTTGCTTGTACAAAAACCTTTTAATGTAACCAAAAGTATTAATTTTATACCCCATAATGCCCTCTATCTGATTTGGTCTTAAATCCTTCCCATTAGCCATAGATAGGTCAAGCAAACTATTCCATGCTCCCCTGATTTGCTTATTCTATCACTCCTTATGTCTAAATCATGTATCCACTTTGACCTTATAAGGTGTATGTTGGTCTATACTTAGTTTCTACCAGACTGCTTTCTAGTTTTCCTAGAAGTTTTTGTAAAATAGTGAGTTTTTGTCCCCAAAGTCATTCACTACTGCATAGTATGTACCTAATCTATTCTACTGATCAACCACTCTATTTCTACCAGACTCTTTTGATGATTATTACTCTGTAATACAGTTTGAGATCTGGTATGACTAGGCCACCTCCCTTTCACATTTTCCCTCACTGATTCCCTTGATATTCTCGACCTTTTGTTCTTCCAGATGAATTGTTATTTTTTCTAACTATAAAATAATTTTTTGGTAATTTTATTGGTGTGGCACCGAATAGATTAATTTAGGCAGAATTATCATTTTTATCATATTGGCTCAGCCTACCCATGGGCAATTAGTATTTTCCCAATTATTTTGAGCTGACTTTATTTGTGTGAAAAGTGTTTTATAAGTATTCATATAGTCCCTAGGTTTGTCTCAGCAGGTAGACTGCCAAGTATTTTATATTGTCTACAGTTATTTTAAATGGAATTTATCTTTCTATCTCTTGCTGCTGGACTTTGTTGGTAATATAGAAATGCTAATGATTTATGTGGGTTTATTTTATATCTTTCAACTTTGCTGAAGTTGTTAATTTTTTCAACTAGTTTTTTAGTTGATTCTCTGGGATTCTCTAAGTATACTCATAATGTCATCTGCAAAGAGGAATAGTTTTGTTTCCTCACTGTCTATTCTAATTCCTTCACTTTCTTTTTCTTCTCTTATTGCTAAAGCTAACATTTCTAGTACAATACTGAATAATAGTGGTGATGATGGGTATCCTTGTTTCCCCCGACAGAGGGTCATATTTTAACCACTGTTTTTAATATATCACATAAACACAGTTATGTCCCAAAGGAGTGGCAGTTGTTTCCAACTATTTTAATTTACAAAAAAGGTAATAAGGAACCTGCCCTCCACCTGAAGATCTATTTTTCTGGGTAACACCATAGGTAAAGTTTATGCTTCCATCCTGTCTAAAAGACTCCTTAATTGGATTATGAGAAATTGACACATCAACAGGAATCACAAGGGCTTCATGCCTACTAACCGCTGTATTGAGCATGACTTCTTATCACAGTCCAGCTTGTAAAGCCAAACAGTGTGAGGTGGCCTGGCTCAATCTAAACAATGGCTTCAGCTTAGTGCCACACAAGGCAAAGGCAATATGGGTAGCACTAAAATGAACTGGTTTGCAGGAAGAGGTGATTAGCATTATACAGACTCTATTGGGCCAGTAAGACTCCTATCCATACCAGAGAGGGCCCTAGCACATGTGGACAATTTAGCCATAGTGGCTGACACCCTTGGCTACCTGATTAAAATGCTAGACAACATAAATGAGGTTGCCAAATGGACAGATTACATTTTAACAGGTCCAAATGTGATTGATTAGTGATTGATGGCTGGAAGAAGATTACCATACAATCCCAAATACAAAATTAAGAGATCTCAGCAATGAAGAAAACACCTATTCTTACCTTGCAATCCCCATGGGGTTTCACACTGCAAATTCTGCCAATGATACCATTACTAATATGACCTTGTGAACAAGTTAAAATGGTTCCTTGGTGGAAAGTAGAAACAATAAATACTGTCACCCTACCCTATGTCTTGAGCCATCTTAAGAATGGTATGGTTCCCAAGAATGTCCTCAAACTCTAGGAGAGAAAATTTTAAAAATGACAAGAAATAACTATATCTCCCTCAAAGAGTAAGTATGGACCCCCTGTATTTCATCTATAAAATGGAATTAATCTGATATCACTAGTTATAGCAATGATATCAGTCAGGTGGGTCACAGAGTGAGGATTCTGACATTAGTTGATTTGGGCCAACTGTCCCACTGTTCTTAGTGATACAGTGAGGAAACAGCATTAAACATGATCCTTGACCAAAAGACCTGGCCTTCTATTTAAATAGCTCTACCAAAGGAGGATTTGGATGTGATGGCCCAGTGGCATTCAATATCTGGTATCAGACTCTGGATGACTGAAATAGAATGGACTAGAGAGATTGGGGGTAGGGGGGAAGAAAACTCTCACCTAAAATCTCAACTGAGTAGAGTAAAAAATGGTAACTTGGCACTATGGCTGACTTACTTGGCCCTAGAAGGAGTAGAAAAATTTGGAATATGCACTTTACTTTAAACAGCAGCTTGTCAGCAAACCTGATCAAGGTATAGTATATTGCATAACCTCAATGGCTTGTGGCCTCAAACTTTTTTGTGAGGGAAGGGTCTTTTACCTGATTTTTGAACTGGTGATTCATTCACTGAGCCAGACTGAACTGTGTCCCATTGAAAGGGTTCAGGAGATTTGATTTTAGGGACAAAAACTGTTGTTGGTGTGGGGCATCAAATGAAATGTTCCTACACATGCCGTCTACCACTATGGCCCTCAACTGAGTGGGGCTATTACGTGATGGTACAATACTACTTCAAAAAGACTTATTTAAGCTATCAAAGTGCCAGAAAACACTGAGATGGAGAGGCCTTAAGAACAGAATTAGACAATAAAAACTGTACCATCACTGTCTTCATTACCATAACCTCTGAAAATAGATTCTCTGCCTTCCAAATAGCCAGGGTTGGCAAAACTGAGAAATATTTGATAGTCTGTCAACCTCTGGTTTGGGAAGGTTACCTGACAGTGATTGCCCTAGGAGAATGGTATCCCTCTAATGATGTGTTATTTAACTTAAAAATCAGTCCAAGGTAGGCTAGCTTGATAGGATAGGATCAGATGGAGTTGGGACATGTACACTGAACATACAACAGAATTGAACCCAGAATGATCTCTTGAGAAGAATATAATGAGAAGCAATTGACTCTTTATTAATTTATATACAATGTATCATGTTTCTTTGTAATCTATTTTCAAATGGAATTGTACAACAATGTTTACTTCTTTAGATTTTATACCTCACTTCTAATACTACCAAGTATGTAATTATTTATCCCTGTAAAATAAAATATGTGATCCAAAGTGCCTGTATGTTTGTTCATTTCAACATTTGCTGAATAAAGTAAAAATATCTGTTGTAGAATCTCATCCATGGGCAGCAGCAGCCCAAGGCCATCTGATCCAAGCTTGACCTGAAGAATCCCCTCTATGACAGCCCCAGCAAGCAGTTATCCTGTCTTCACTCTGAGATTGCTCTAATGCTGAAGCCAGAGGCATAGAAATGGAATTGGGAAATACAATGTACTAGAATAGAGATACCAGTAAGATGTGGTTTTCTAAGCCAATCTGCAGCCAGGCTCATTTGAGTTGGCTGCTCCTGCTCTACCAGATAGCAAGTTGTTCTTTACATCAAGCCTAAATTCAAAACTCCCACAACACCCAGTAGAAGTGAAATACTTCTTGCTTTGACTTGAAGAAAACTATCATATCTACTCCATCATACCAGGTCCAAGTCTTCTCCAGGTTAGACAGGTCCAGTTCTTTAAACAACATGTACTTGAGGTCTTTCTCCATACTGGCTATCCTCCTCTGGACAATTTCTTAGTCATCAGCCCTGCCTTGAAAGAGGCCATGGGCACAGGTAGTGGTGGTGGTGGTGGTGGTACTTAACCAGCCTGGCTCTGGAAAGCCACTGTGGAAGTCCACTAAACAGACAAGGGAGTGAATACAACCTTCCATGGCCCATAACATCTAGCCAGGGTTAACAGTTAACCCTGACCATTTTCTTTGCTAAGCACAATGCTTCTAAACCTGGGTACTCTGCACCTTTCCTTCTTCCCACCTCTTTCTCTGGGAGCTGGAATCAAATCAATATTGTCATTGCTATGAGAAAGTGCATTAAATCACCTCCCCTAGTGTTCCAACCACCTTCTTAGGATTCCCAAATCAAAACAACCCCGCTTGCCTGCAACTGTCCTATAGAGTATTCCCCCATTAGAATGTAAGCTTTTTGACAGTGGAAACTGTCTTACTCTTTACCCTCTCTCCCCTCAACATATATTCCCCAAGGGCAGGAATTGTTCCTTTTTTGTCCTTACATCCCTAGACCAGCACAAGACTTTGCCCATAGTAGATACTTTAAGCAATTTTGTGAAATAAAATGAACTAGAGTTGGGGGGTAGAAAGGTATGCCTAGGCATTGTCCTTGGACCTCCCTGCCACCCACTGACGACTTGGTTACAAGTATATATAGTAGTAGACATATACTATACAAAGTATAAAAGTTTTCCTAGTTCTGGCATTAAGGGCATCTCCAAATACAGTGGAAGTAGAATCTCTATTAGCCAAATACCTGAGCCACACCACATAGAGTGAAAGTCAGAGTCCAGCCCCAAAGAGGGAAGGGGCTACTTCCACAGAGATATATGGACTTCAGTTTCCTGGAGGGGAAGGCTTAACATCTGTGAGGCATCTCCTGGCTCTCAGGAGAGGAAGGGACCACATGTCCCTAGAAATGGCAGTGATGAAATCCTGGGCTAAAGAAGTTATTGGAAAATCAAGCAGAAGAATCATGGGACCAGGTGTCCTGGATACAGGAGGAAGAATTCCATGAGCAAAGGGAAAGAGATGATAAAAAGAGTTGGTAATTATATTGCAACCACCTTGGAAGTAGTTGCTATTCCAAAGGAAGAAACAGTGGCAGGCAGAAGTTAACAACTGATCCAACATCACTGCAGTTACCAAGTGTCTCTGCCTCCAGGGGCAGGGCTCTCTGCTGCCACCTCGGGGCCACGACGTGAAACCTGGCGTCAAAGCTGTCAAAGTCCAACAGAAGTTTGGACTGGAGATCCCTGCTGGCCCTCTACCGACTTAGAAAATCACATGCTAACACAATCTATATTTTATTGTATTTTTTTTTTCGCGACATACTTCCCAATGACCCTTTCATTTTGTTCAGCTCCATTCGCATTAGCGGGAGTTATTCGGATCTCGGATAGTGCACGCTTATGGGAGGCTCTAACTTTGGTTGATGTTCGGCTTTTGCCATTGCAGGTGGTACAGATGTTCCGCCAGAGAAGAAAGGAGGGCTGCTTTGGGTCGGTTCATAACGTGTCGTTAGCCTGGGCCCCGAGGGTGCTCGCTATCGCTTGGACAGACCTCAAGTTCTGTCCTCTCCCTTGGGTGGCTGCCAGGCTGGGCGCCCAGCCAGGTCTCGGTGTCGCCCCTCGGCCCGAGACACAAGAAAACCGCAACGAAGCGGCAGATACACCAGGTGGGCCTCCCAGACTCCGGTTTCGCGCGTGCAAGTTCAGACTCGGACGCAGAGACCTCGCGGAGGACGCAGCGCCTCGAGCTCCCACCAGCCAAGGCCTCGGCCAGCGGCCAGCGCGCATGCTCGAGAAGTGCACCATGCCTTTCCCGAGGCTTCCCTTCCCCCTCCCTCTCCCCTCACCTCAGTGATCCGCTGCTTCACCTGCTCTATCTGCTCCCGCTGCTTTTCTCACTTCTTCATGAGCTGCATGGCGCGGCCCGCCTCACTGGCGGCACCCTTGTACTGAGCCATGCCAGGAGCAGACGAAGGTACCCAGAGCCAGAAGGCAGAGGAAGAAGTCTGGCACTTTCCACCTGCTGCGGCCGACAGGCCCGTAATGACGTCACTGCGCGGGCACGTCAGCATCTCGGGAACAGCCGCTGCCGCTACGTCGTCTCGGCTCCGCCCGGGAGGCCTTGCGGAGCACATGACACAACGTCGTAGCCCACCTCCCCGCCCCTCCTCCTGAAGAAATGGCCACAGACTAAGGGACTTTTCAACAGGCTTTATTGGGGACTTGTTTCTCCTGTCCAATACACAGTAAGCGGAAGTCACACAAAGTCACTTGTCAAGATTTGGTCCCGCCCCCCACTTTCCGTGGGGGTGGGGGGTGGGGGTGGGAGTGGGAGGGCAGGCCATCGCAGGAGTTTGGTCCCTTTCCCCACCTCTTTTTGTAAACTTTCCCTCGGAAAACTGTTTGTCTGCTCCCCCATCACGTGGCCATTACACTGGGGAAAGGGACTAGGAAAGGGGCTCCCTTTCCCACAAATAAGGGGAAGATTAATACAGCATCGACAGTACGGGGCAAGGGGTGGGGTGGGGCACGAAATTTGTTTTCTTCCTTCTCCTGCGGGACAGTAGGGAAGGGGGAACAAGAGGGAGGGGGCATCACTATGGAAAGATATATTAATAAGTTAAAATAAATTAAGGGGAAAGGGGCTGGAAAATACAATTCAGTGCAGCAGCAGCTTTGTGTCCCATACCCCCCTCAAATTCCAGCCCAGCAGAGAGTCAAGACAAAGGATAAGTGATTAGGCTGTTAGAGGCAGCAAGTATATGCACGTTCATGGGAGAATTGAAACACAGGGACAGACTGGGCAGTCGACATGGTAGGGAAAAGTCTGCTTCTATCTTTCATTCACTAGGCCCCCCCCACCAAAAAAAAAAGCACCATAGAGGTAAGGAGTTTGGGAAAGGGGGAAAAAGGGCTGTAAGGATGAGCAGAGCACAGAAATGATAACGTTTATGTGGTGGGGGCCAGGGGGAGGGAGGCAACAAATATTGGAGAAAATAGGGTAGGGGGCAGGGAGAAGAAAGGTACCCCAACTGCCCATCTTTCACTGCTAGGATACGGTTTGATCAACAAATGGAATGAATTAGAAGGGGTCCTAACAGGAAGGTACAGAGGAATAAATAAGAGGGCAGGCAGGGGCACATTACTGATTTAGGCGTCCTATCCAAACCTTCCCCTTGAGCCCCAAAGTAGAAAAAAAATGAGAGAAGAAAACTTGGTGCTGAGGGAGGCAGGAGAAGGTGTTGAGGGCCTAATGGGAAGGGGATTACTTCCTGCCATCACTGCTCATCCTCTCCAAAGACGTCATTCTGTTTGCGCTTCATGTTTTCAAAGTCAAAGTCTGTCCCAGCCATGCGCTTGTAAATATCTTTGATGTCGTTGCAGGTTGTCTCAAAGTGAGTGGTGGCATCATAAGAACAGGAACAGAATACCTAGAGGTAGCCATACTCAGAAGCTAAGAGGAGCCCTATCACCCCCACACCACCACCTCCCACCTTGCCTTCAGTCTGGGTCAGGACTAATCCCAGCGTGCCTAAGGGGGAAAATCAACCTGGACAAGTGGCATGGAACACTGGCAAATGGTTACCTGGCTTTCCAGTCCGTTGTCAGTTGGTTCATACAAGTCACTGATGGCCACAAACCTAAGGAGCAAAGAGAGAGTTGATCAAAGATGCTCTCTACTGGGATCAATACATTCCCTCCTAAGACTCCCTCCTCCCCCAATCCTAGTTCCCTGGTCCCTCACACCCTGACAAAGTCCTGATGGAGGGAAAGGAGATGAGGACTTTGTAAAACAGACCTGGTCCCCTTGAAGCCTCCCAGTAGTCACTCCAGCCTCTTACTTTTGGTCAATGGGCTCCAACAGCTCCAGCGCTGGCTCAATCTCCTTTTCAGGCTCTGCCGTCTCCACTGTGGTGCTGACAATAGCAATGTACTTTCCCTGGGCAGCCACATTATGGGCATAGGAGATCATGCACACATAGATGTCTTAGAGAAGAAAAGTGAGTTAATGGGAATCGACCCCCCAACTCTCCATCTATAGCTATTGCTAATCTTACAGCTCTGTTCCATACAAATTTCTATATGGATATGATAGGGTAGAAAATTGGCTAAGGGGCTAAGTCATGGATAACGAAGAAAATATCTTTGAATGATTCTGTTAAGCATTCTGACCTGTAAACAGATACATGTTTAAACATATTCCCTGGCAGCCATAGTTACAGGTGTTGGGATCCAACCAATCTATTTGTATTCAATTGATAACCAAGAGTTGATTGTTCCTATCTGTTGGATGTGTGTTACCTACCATGAATCTGGTAAGGCAAAGTATCTCCCCCATGAGGCAGGTAAAAAATGCCTAGTCTGATAGAGGGAGAAGTCAGATACAAAGAAACTCAAGTGATCCAGCTACAAGAAAACAGCCACAAATGCTCACTTGCTTACACCAGCACTTCCCACCTGATTTCCTGTTGACCTGATTCTGGGGAATGATGATTTGGCAGGAGTTGGCATCATTGGTGTTTTTGATGGGGTGGCTGAGGATACAAATGACTCGGATGACCTGGCCAGCCTTTCGAACACGGTCAGGGATGTAGCTGGGGTCACAGATCAGCTGCTTGCAACGGGCCACCTGGGGGAGAGGAAGACAGCAGCACCCTGACCTGCTGAGCTAGGTATGTCAATAAGTCTTTTCCATGCTCAACCAGGTCTCTCCCATTGGACAAGGATTTGAGAATGGCCAGATGTAAGAGGCTAAGTAACCTCATTAAGCCACAGAATAAGCAAACCTAGGCTTCTGGGCTCAATAGCCAACTCTAACCCCAACCAATTAAGAAAATTAGTTGTTGACAAAAGAAACAGTAAATTCCTTGAACTGACACCATCAGTTCTCTAGTCTCAGTGATCAACTTTCAACATTTTTGCAGCTAAAGCATTAGGAACTCCATGTGGGCAGGAAGCTTGACATAGTGGTTTATTCTTATTTCAAAGCCCAGGCTCCCAACAGCATCCCTACCTTATCTCTCCCCAATACTTAGAACCTAGAACTGGTGCTGTCATAAAAATCAACAGTACCTAGAACCCTGCTGTCCCAAGGGGAAAAAGTGGAACCAGCTTTGGACCCAAGACTAAGTGAGGCTGAATGTTCCATACAGAACCTCTAGAACCTCAACTCCTCATCATTTCAAACTTGTCAAAACCACCTTTAGTCTTTTGACAACAATGGGGAAGGGGGTGGGAGAGGGAAGAGAAGTGAAAAAATGGGAGCAAAGGGAGACATCCAGAATGATCCAGCTTACCTCTCCCTCTGACTTCACCCCTACCACCTTTCCATTCTCCATGATGATGTCATCCACAGGCTTGTTTAGCATGTATGTCCCACCATAGATGGCACTCAGTCTGAGGTGGGGAGGGAAAACAGTGGTGAGAGCCCCTCTGTCCCCAGCAAGAAACTCTCACCCCCAGGCTGATCTAGAAGACTAGGTTGTCAGACTAAGTGTGACTTTGGCTCATCCCCACTCTAGTGCTCAGTTTCTCCAACTAACATAGGGAAAATCAATAATGCCTGTTCTGTTTAGTTTGGGGTTTTTACAGGGCTATATTTTCATGAGGCCATGTTAACTTCTCTCTCATACATGCACATGAACAAAATTCCAAACTGGAAACCGTGGAATATGAAGAGCCTGCAAAAGCAGAACTAAAGCAAGGCTTTGGGTATTGAGAACAGAGCCAAGAGGTAGCAATGAAAGATCATCCTGGGTTCAGGGCTGGTAACTTCCTTGGCTGGGTAATCACTACTACCAAACTTGCTATGCTTCAGTTCTCCCCAGCTGAAAAATGGCCTGCTAACAATAAAAAGAGCAGCAGCAAAACTGGGGAATAATTCCCTGTACATGCCTACTGTACTCCTCCCCTCCTCGCTCACCTTGCAAATCCCTGGGGTAGCTCGCCCAGGCCATAGAGAGGGTACAGGTATGGGCTCTTCCCATACCGGGCCAGAGACTCGCTGTAGAGTTTGATTCGGTTAATAGTCTCAAGGCAGGGCTGGTCCAGGTAGCTAAAAGTGAGAAGGAAAGAAGGGAAAAAGAAAGTTTAATAAAAAAAACTGTGGGACTATTCTAGAACATGGCCAGTTAAAGAAGGGGGCCTGTAAGCTAGTACAGTTCAAGGTCAAGCAAGGGGCCTGAAGGGAAATGGAGGAATGACTTCTTACTCATCAGTTCGGTAGAGTGCCAGAGCATGGCCAGTGAAGTCAATAACATCTTGGCCCAAGTCAAACTTCTTATACACATCTCGCATGGTTGTAGTCTGAGGGTCAACACCCTCAAAGCTCTTGGGGTCATTCTCGTCGAAGTTTGCCACAAACACCAGGAACTTTCTAAATCGGCGTTTCTCAAACATGCCCATCAGATCTAAGGGAGAAAGGAGTTTCTTTACCCACTCACCGTTACCCCACAGTGAGAAGGGGGCAGAAACTATGAATGGATTAGAGATAAAAAGAACACTACTACAAAGCAAGAGGCTTCAGGTCTAGTCTTGTTCTGCTAGTCACTGTGGGATTTCCAGGTCTTAGTTTTCTAATTTATAAATCCCACCTTTCCCTACTACCATGGGAGATAATCTACTCAACACTGGAGGGAGCCCTAATGTTGGGCACAGCTGACCTGGCTGAGGATTAGGAGAGAATACCTTAAAATACACCTTGAACTTCTGTGACACACTGGTTCCCAGGACCCTACTGAGTCCTTGCCTTGACCCTTATGTGCAAGGGTCAGTGTTATGTATTGATAATCAAATCAACTCTAACTCTAACCCTAACTCTTACCCTACTCTTTCATCACAAGCTCTGGAACTCCCGTTCCACTGACAAATTGCCCTTCACATTAGACCTGTGTCCCCCTCTCAGGAATTACTCTGCCATTTCTGTTTCTGTCTAGGGCACCAATATCCTTCCAGTCTTCAAAGACACTGTCCTCCCCAATTCTCCACTCCCCATCATCCCACAAAGCCAATCATGGCTTAATCTTGCTGTTTCTAGCTCTACAACATCTCTCATGCCCAGGCCCTCACCACCTTATCTGGACTACAGTCTCCTAATCAGTTTCTTGGACAAATGATCAAGGTTTGACCACATCATTCCCCTGCTCAAACTGCAATGGCTGCCCATCACCTCTAAAATAAAAGTCTGGCTTACCTCATTAACTCCTCACTGCCATATTTTCTACCCCTGTGCCTTTACACACACATGAAACCTTTCCTGATTCCCCCCCAAATTATAGTGCCTAGACTTCCTCCAGAAATTCCCTTGTAGTTTTTCTGCATATGTCTTGTGCTTCTGATAACTGCTGGCTTAACCCCTCTGGAAAGCACCCACATCTAAACCTGAGTTCTGTCAATGGGTAAGCTCTGTCTACTTCAACTATGAGACTCCCTAGTATACCCTTGGCTTTTTCCCAGTGTCCCGGACAAGTCACTTCCCCCATCTGTATGGTAAGACCAGTCAACCTTAGAGCTCTCAGGGGTATGACAAGGCTCTCCCCTTCAGCCCTGGTAACTGGGATGAAAAATGCTGAAGATACTCACTGGAGGCTAAGGCTTCAGTCTCAGTAGATGGCACCTTGTAGATCTTGCCCCCCTTGTAGACAAAGCTACCTTCTACCACTTTAAAGTCTAGGTAACGAGTGACTTCTGTGTATAGCAACATCTTCACCAACTGGCCTATGGAGAGGAAAAGAGATATCTCCATATGTATAGCCCTTTCCCATTCACTTGTTTGCCTTTGAGTCCTTTCCCCAAACTCATCCACCGGGTCCTTCCTATACCACCTACCACCAGCTATATCCTCCCACTCACCATTGGCCATGAGGAATTTGGGGATCAAGTCCACATTCCAGTCTCGGCCCCTACCCAAGCTTTCAGGAGGCCCTTCGGGCAGGTCAAACCGTTTGAACAACTACAAGCAGAGAGAGAGAGACAGAGAAGGGGAAAAGGGAGGATTCATTCAATGTCAACCTCACCTCCAAAACCCTCCCATAGAGGTAGAGGCTTTGAAGAGCTGATCAGGCCATGGAAGTCAGACTATAAAGGACAATGGAGTCTGGGAAAAATAGAGCAGGTTACCTCACCTCTTCCAAGGGTGTGATAGAGGAGCTTTCCCCCCCATAGTAAGGATTCCGATCCATGTGCAACACCTTCTTCCCATTCACAGACATGATGCCAGAGAGAATACATTCCTGGAGGGGAAGACCGCAAGGAAGGAGGGAAAAATGTGAATTTACCCTCTCCCCAAACCATCATAGAAATCTCAGCAGGTCTATTCCTTTACCGAAGGGGAGGTGGGGTAGGAGAGCCCCTCCCTTTCCCCCAATCAGACACACAAAATGTTGGATAGGTTTCCATCCCTCTGTTAATCTCCTCATGGCGCAGCTTTTAAGGGAAGGCCATTTGGGCTCCAAGGTGAAGGCAAGCAGTGGAGAAACAACTCCCCCTTTTCCTGACTCTGACATCTCATTCCAGGAAGCAACAAGAATGTCGACAAACAACTACAGAGACCACAGGAGCAACTGGAAACAGAGAAGGGCCACATTACAAGGGCCCTACCCTAGGCCTACTCTTCCTAGCTCAGGGAGAAGCCCATTTCACACACTCTCCCACAGTATTCTCCCACAACATCAGTCCATATTTATGTGGTAGGGTCAAAGCAACCCTGCCCATGCCTTCAGGATACCATCTTGTAAGTGACTAGATCTAGAGCTGGGAGGTACTAATTTTACAAATGAGGAGACTAATGAATAGAAGATGGAGTAAAATGACTAACCTAGGTCACAAAGCTATTACATGTCTGAACCTATGTCTGTCATTTATCTATTACAGGGTTAATGAGCTGTCTCATACCTCCACCCAGAGGAAGGGAAAGTGGGTAGGATTATTTTTGTCCCCTACCTTGTGGTAGGAGACTTGGGGATAGAAGCTTCCAACCACTACTGTCAGAGGGTTTGATACTCTTATCATTTTGGAGAAGGAGGGGAAGACCGAAAGGAAAGGGGGAAAAATGTGAATTTACCCTCTGTGGTAGATAATCTGTGGTCCTGTGGGTAGGTCTGAGGCCAACACTCCAAGAAAATGGGAGGTGGGAGGAGGGCTGAGGAAAGGACTATCTGTTGGTGTGAAATAAGGTAGCCCTGATTTGGGGGAGACTGGAGATAGAATGAGAGGAAGTCATATAGGGATCACAGGACACTGAGGCCCCACATGTAGGGGAAGAAAGTCATGATGGCGATGGGCTGAAAGGGTGGGGGGATGAGGCTACAGTTTCGGGGGGGGGGCTGGTCTTGTGGTGGGGAGAGAAAGAGCCTAATCTTTTTTGGGAGGGTCAGCCTTTGGGCCCGGGGAAAGGGAACCTAGGCTTTGGATGGGGGAGGGGGGGCTCCTTTTGGGGGGGGCAGCTCTTTGAGCTTGAGGGGAAGCGGGGGTGGGGTGCTGCATTCCCATCGGGGCTCCTTTCAGTTGCGGCGCCGCGTCCCAGTCCCAGTCCTGCTTCTGAGCTCCCCAGTGTCTCACCCCCATCCCCGGCTCACCGTGAGGCCCGTGCCCAGCACGATCACATCGTACTCCTCGTCCATGGCTCCGCTCGGCTGGGTTCGGCTGGTCTCCGCTTTCCGGCTTCGCTCCACGCTCCCGCCGCCGCCGCTGCTGTTACCGCTACAGCAGCCGCTGAAATGGACCAAAGATGGCGGGCTCAGTGCCACCTTTCCACTAGCTCCCTCCGCTGTTCCAAAGAGTCCCGACTCTTCCATGCTCCCGACGCCGCCCTGTCACCCTGTGGACCACGCCTGACCACAGATGCGGCCAGCTGGCTTCCAGAATGCTTGGGCTAGGGGCTGCGAGGTGCCAGGTCCCACTTTGGGAATTTCTTCATTTCTGGGGAGGGGGAGGGGAGGGACGAGAGGCTGGGGGGGGGGCCGTGAAGAGACCAAGAGAAGGATCCATCCGCGCCCCTTCCCGCATCTTCTTCCCGCATCTTCCTACCCACGGAGATGCTGTGGGGAGGGGCTGATCTCAGGAGGGAGGGGCTGATCTCAGGAGGGAGAACCTGAGGGGAGGAACTGCCTGGGGAGAGTGAAGATGGGGAGTGCTTCGGAACAAGAGACCCTTCACTCTAGCAGGCAGTAGGGTCAACCAAAGCACCCTTGTCCCCATCACCGCCAACAAATGGGGGAAGCGTTTCCTCTTTCCCTGGGGGCGCAGGTGCTAGGAAGGGGGAGGGAGGATGCTCCAGGCCTGGGTGGGGCATGTTCACAGAATCCTCAAGCCTTCTGCCGGAGAGAGGTTATAGCCGCCGTCTTCAGCACCCCGCACCCTCCCATGACTCAGCTTTGTCTTCTCCCATTCTGTCCCTTCAAATTCCTTAGGGGCTAGGCCTAGGCCTAGACCAACCAGTCAAAGGTAGCTTTGGAGGGCCAAGAAAGACACTTTGCTCCCCTGTGCTTAGGTATCCTCCTTCCAGGTTCCCTAACACCCGCAACCTTCAGGCCCAAACCCCATCATTTACCCCACCAATTAACTATTTGCCTTGCCTCTGTTCCCAGGTCTGGGAGAGGTGGCACTCAGCTACAGCTATCCACCCATTTTACTCTAATTCTTTCTGCCCACAGTGTCCCCGACCCCTTCTCAGAATCCTGTTTTTAAATGCACAAAGCATTACAAAGGAAACCAATTAAAGCGAATAAATATGCTTTTTTTTTTTTTATCCCGTCCAATTTTAAAAGGCTCCTTGAATTGTATCAATGACCCCTGGTTAAGAACCTTTGTTTTGGCTCCACACTCCCATAACCCACGGTCATAGAGCAATGGGCTTGGAAACAGAAGACATCTCCCCGAGTTAAAATCCTGCCTCAGACACTAGCTGTGTGACCCTGGACAAGTCACTGTTTGCTTCAATTCCTCTTCTATAACATGAGCTGGAAAGGGAAATGGCAAACCATTTCAATATCTTTGCCAAGAAAATCCCAAATGGGATCATGAAGATACTGAACAACAACGGATAACCCACTGGTGAACTCCCCACCAATGCCTAGGCCAAATGACTTGTCCTCTTTGAAGCAAAGCCATTGCACTGTCAATTGAAATTGTTATTTCAATTTCTCATCACATCCAACTTTAGTATTACCAAAGACTTAAAAGACAAAACAATAAGCAAGTTTCAAGCCCACCTTGAGTTCCCTTCCAAACTCAGGACTTCTTGTTTGTCCTTCATTCTCAAAGAGGACCATGACATCAGGAAGGTGATGTCATGACATGTAAGTCAACTGGATTTAAGTGAGGGAGGGCTGTGCAAAGTTACCAGCCTCAATTTCTCCTCCAGAGCCATCTGGGTCCAGTGGCAAGATACAGCTCAGGAGCACTAGAGATGGCCCAGGATGCAGTGAAGGGACCAGAGCCTTTTTAAACTAAGGTCTTTCAGTTTGACTGAGGCAACACCGATTCAGTGATTAAGAATAGGTAAGAAAGGAGGCAAATGGCCTCTTTTACCTAGTCAAAACAAAACAAAAAGTAAGTCTGGGAGGGGAAGACACTCCAGGTTTCTGACCAAAACAGAAACAATTACTATACACCCTCAGAGGCATCCAGGCCCAAACGATGACTAAAAGAGGCTTGAGCTGGGACCTATAGTTGACCAATCAATGAGAGCCAAAGTGATTTGGGTTTAAGGAATGGTCCATAAAAAAGAAATCTAATCCACAAACCCCAAGATATCTTGCTAGTTTCCAGTCATCAAAATTTATATTCCTTTGGGCAGAGCACTTGCAGAAAAGGGTTAAGATACCCTATGTGGATAGAAGGAGAGGAGGGAGAACAATTAACTCATAACCCACTGGTGAACTCCCCACCAATGCCTAGGCCAAAAGATCTGTCTTCTTGAAGCAAAGTCATGCTTAATACAAATAGACCACAGCATCGTCAGGGAGGCTTAGTTGAAATTTTATTTCAATTTCTTATCACATCCAACTTTAGCATCACCAAAAAAACTAAAAGACAAAACAATAAGCAAACAACAAAAGAGTAAGTTTCAAGTCCACACCCCCTCCCCACCTTGTGACCCCTTCCAACCACTGGACTAATCCCCAGAATACATCTAACACAAAGAAGCAGCTAGACCGAGGGCAGGGATTTAGGGAGAATAAATAAGGGTAGGCTGCCAGCAGGAAGGAAAGTGGCCTGGATACTCCTTTCCCACCTTGGGGCACTGCCTCAAGGTATCTCAGAGACTAGCCTCCAAGACTTTCACTGGGGGTATTGGTCAGAGGCAGACTCTGGTTTTTAGGGAAGAGTAACGACAGGTTCTGGGATAATTGGGGGTGGGAGCAAGAGGAAATAGTTATAGGGAGGCCTAGTGGCCGAGGAAGCACAAATGAGTAGTAGCCTGGCAGCCCTTCCAAGGGAAGGAGGCAAAGTCAACACTCCCCCTCCAACCCTTCTGGCCCTCCCACATGACTGAGTGAGGTCACTCCATCAGGGGCACAGAGAGAGTGCTCCCCTTGTGGTCATCAAAGCGATCCATGGTCTTGAGGTTAAGGATCATGTGGAGCCCATAGGTGAAGATGAAAAGCATGATGAGAGAGGAGACCAGCCCCATCCAGATACCAGGGGAGAAGAAGCTGGCGCAGTCACTGGCATAGGAGAAGTTTCCACCAGACAAATTAAAGGCCTGAATCTTGAAGGGAAGATAGAAAATTAAGAGGAGAAAGCAAACCACCAAGCACCTCCCAGGTCTATTGAATCCAAAAGGAACTGTGGAGGGGACGTCCTCCTCTCCCTTCCCACCCACCAGAGCCAGAGTTCAGCAGCCTTTACACCTGTGACCAACATGGTGGGAAGGGGAGGGAAGAACTGGAGAGGTTTTTATATTCCTGAATATCTTAACCAGGCTATGTAAAAGATGTAGTGTAGGCAGGAAGAAGGGTATGAATACTCTTTGCTCTCACAGCCAAATTCTGTGCCACTGTGGCCATCATTTACCAATCTGTCTTTGAGGTTCTCCATGAAGATATATACCCCCTATTCCATACCTCCCTGGAGGTTCAGGCTTCCTTTCCACCCCAACCTCTGCCTTTATATGCTTAAAGTTTTCACACGACTTCATCTTCCATGATAACACTCCTCATACCACCCACACACACACGCGCACGCACACACACACACACACACACACACACACTCTCTCTCTCTCTCTCATACTCTTGATCTCATTCCCATGTTCTACTTAAATGATCTAGGACTCAAATTCCTCTCAGCCTACACAATCTGATTCTTGTACCCACCCCCCTCTTTACCTTCAAGGGATTTCCAGTCATTCCACTCCTCCTAGCTTTCTTACTGCATCACTACCTACCCCTGCTTTAGTCTGAGGTTCCTCCCTCATTTATTCAGTTTAACTTTGTGTTTCTCTCTGCCCTCAAATCTCTAGCCCCTTCCCAGTTCTCTCACTATTAATGTCTTTCCAAATTCCAACACTAGCTAATTTTTGTGTTGTGTCTGAGGCCAGATTTGAACTCAGGTCCTCCTGACTTCAGGGCCAGTGCTCTATTCACTGTACCACCTAGCAGCCCCAATTTCATGTCTTCTAATTTCAATTGAGCTCTCACTACCAAAGAACAATCCTCTTATTCTTCCTCAACTGCCTCACTTCCACCTCTCTTCCCACTTTCCATCCCTTAGCAGAAGACCTCATGCATCATTTTAAAGAGAAAATGGATGCCATTCATTGTGAGCTTCCCTACATTCCTTAATTCTACAGGTCAGATCCCCTCATCATCCTCCCCAACCTCCCTCCCCCTGCCTCAATCTGTGATGAAAAGGTGGCACTTCTCACCAAAGCCAACCCTTCTATTTATGCCATTGATCTCTTCCCCTCTTTAACTAGGAATGTTAGCAATTCCTCCCTCACCAGAACCTAACATGTACTCCCCACCCCCTGAGTGGGCTGCACCATCTGTGCTCCTTTCACCCTACCTGGAAATTCTGGAAAGTCACATGCCAGGCAGAGGAACTAGGCGAAGACATTAGAAGCCCTTCCTTTGAACGTTCAGTGCTAACATACTGGCAGTGGAAGGAATAGATGCTAGGTGCTGTGATGTGTGAAGAATTGAAGACAACAACTGAGTTGTTGGTGTGGATCTCAAGTCGATCCATGGTGAACCAGCTTCGGGCTGAAACGGGGTAGAAATGACTGCTCAGGATAAACCTGGGAGAGAAAGTCAGATGATCAGTAGAGGCTGTCCAAAGCTTTCCTGATCCCACCACCTCGGCCTGCAGCACTTACTTGATGGTCAGGAGTGGGCCAAAGAGGTTTTCATATGTCAGCACAAGCCTGGGAAACAGAGGAAAGAAAGGGCTTGTCAGTTTTACCAGCCCTGGGTGTCAAAGGACACCTCTGTCACATAGACCATGCCCCAAGTGTTCAGTGCCACTGAGAGTGAAGGTTTCATATGGTTCTCAATGTCTACGCAGGAATTCAGTCAAGCTCACCCACACAGCAAGCTGAGAATGGAGCTGGGGCTTGGACTCAGGATTCAAAACTCTTAAGTCATAGTTCTAACTCCCATTGGCCCAACCATCTTGTTCAAAGAAAACTGTGTGAAGATGATAGTGAGTCAGGGCCTAGAGGAGGAGCCCACATGCGACTAAAGACACCCCAATAGAGCTCTAAAAAAGGGAACAATGATAAAGAAAACAAACAAAAATCTATAAACTCCCTCCATCCAGGGTAGATTGAAAGCAAAGCAACATGGACCAAGAGGAGGAGATAGAACCAATGCACTATCTGGGAAGCAAAACACTAGATATGAAGCAGGAATCCTGCTACCAATACAAACATCATCTAGGTTGGGCCTGTCCAATTAGCAAGGGACAAACAAAAGTCAAGAATCCCAGAAGGTGGGCCCCATCTTAGCCATCCTACCTAGGACAAAGTAGGGCCTGCTCACAATATCTAAGAGAATTGAAGGCCTGACCGAAGCACAAAAGCCCAATCTAAAAACTGAGGTGGTGCAGTGATTAGAGCACCAGCCCCAGAGTCTGGAGGACCTGAGTTCAAATCCGACCTCAGACACTTGACACACTTACTAGCTGTGTGACCTTGGCAAGTCACTTAACCCCAGTTACCTTGCCTTCTCCTCTCCAAAAAAAAAAAAAAGAACAAAAACCGAGGTAGGAAAAAATCCTGACAACGGGGGCAGTTAGGTGGTTCAATGAATAGAGCACCGGTCCTGGAGTCAGAAGTACCTGAGTTCAAATCTGGCCTCAGACACTTAATACTTACTAGCTATGTGACCTTGGGCAAGTCACTTAGCCCCAATTGACCTGCCTTCCCTCGCCAAAAAGAAAAAAAAATCCTGACAATGGTGAAGAAGTATATACTGAAAGGCTTGCCAAGAAGGAAACCTACAAGAGTTAACTTTTAAAGTCCAAGTAGAGCCTCAGAAAAAAACCTCCTGGTCATAATAATAAGAGCATAAATTTATATAGTGCTTTAAGGCTGGCCAAGTACTTTACAAACAGCTAATTTGGTATTATTATTATCCCCATTTTACAGGTGAAGAAATAGAGGCAGATGGTTAAGTGACTTGCCCTGGGCCACACAGCTAGTATGTATGGGCAGATATGAACTGGATATTCTTGACTTTCAGTCCAACATCCCCTCTGCCACCTAGCTGCCTAAGTGGTATCTATCTTTCTTTTCTTTTTGGAGGGGGAACGCAAGGCAGTTGGGGTTAAGTGACTTGTCCAAGGTCATACAGCTAATTAAGTGTTAAGTGTCTGAGGCCAAGTTTGAACTCAGGTCCTCCTGACTCCAGGACCAGTGCTCTATTCACTGAGCCACCTAGCTGCCCCAGTGGTATCTTATCTACAAGTCTATGTAAAAGAGAAAGGATGGAGGCCTTTCTAATGAGACCAAGGCTAAGCCAGAGATGTCCATTAACACCACAATCATTTAACATATTAACAGGAAAATGATCTAGAACCATAAAAAAAGAAAAGGAAATGGGAAAACAAAATTATCACTTTTTGCAAATGACATGAGGGAATCCCAAAAAGCCAACTAAGCTAAAATAATAGCTTCAGCAAAGTTGAAGAATAGAAAATAAATCCACATAAATTATCAGCATTTCCCTCAATTACCAACAAAATCCTGCAGGAAGAAAGAAAAAGATTAATTCCATTCAAAATAACCATGGAAGATAGAAAATATTTGAGTCTGCCTACCAAGATCCACATAGGAATTGTATGACACAAACAAAAAACATTCACAGAAATTAACAGGCTCAACAATTGGAGGAAAATTCAGTGCCATGTATACTTTCAAAAAGATTATCTTAAAAGAGCTAGAAAAAATAATGAAAATGAATCTATAGAGAAACAATGGAAACAGGGGGAAAGGATCAGATCTTCAACTATGCTACAAAGCATCAATTATCAAAATGAACCTCAACTCAGTATAATACACTAGGTACACAGTGTCCAGAGGCAAATGAACGTATTAACAGTGTCTTAGAACATGTGAAGCCTAACGCTGAACTCCAAGGACTCACATTTTGATAAGACCTGCTGGGAAAATTAGTCAGCAATCTGGCAAAAATTAGGATTAAAACAATGCCTCTAGTTCCATGCCAAGATAGGTTTCTAAAGGATACACGAGACATAAATGGTTACAACATAAACTACTTGGAGGGGCAGGAAAGCTGCCTTTTGTAGATATTGACAAGGATAAGGCAGCTGCCTTTATGACCAAACCAGGAGAGCCTCACAGAGTTAAACTGGACAATTCTGATTGCAGAAAAGGTTGTGCACAACAAAATTAATGCAGTAAAAATTAGGGTAAGTTAACTAGGGAAAAATTCTTTACAATGTTTCTCATAGTTTTTATATCCAAATTCGAATTTGCAAGAATAAGAGCCACTTTCTGACAGGCATATATTTATGGGCAATTTTCTTAAAAAAAAATTTTTTTTCAAGGAACAAGCACTTATTTATTCTAATTGCCCCTGCCCCCAACCCTTGTAACAAATATGCAGTTCCCCAGGCAAATTCTCACTGTTCATATCCCCCAAGTCTCCATCTTCAGGAGGGGGTAATATGCATCATCATTCTTTCCCTAGAATGGTGCTGACCACTACACTGATCATAATTCCTAAGGTTTTCAAGATTGTTGGTCTTGACAATGTTGTCCTAAGGGCAAGTCATATACATGTAGTCTCTCTTAAGTCTAACCCTTTCTCATCCATCATGTGAACAGAACCCAGGCACAATGACCTCACTGGGTTGTTTGTGAAATCCCCGTCTCTGCATTAAAAGGGCTCTTTGAGGCTGCCTGGGCCAAGCCATCCATGCCTGAGCAAGAAGCCACACTATAACCCAGCTGAGAAGTAGACACAAGGCTTCTGCTTCCAGACCCCCTTAGGCTCTTCTTAGAGCCAACTAGCCTCCTCTCTAGGCAGCCCATGCTGATGTTGGATGGTTAGTAACTGGCTATCTTTACATCATTGAAAGAAACCTAAATTTGTCTCCTTGATTTCTCCCCACTGCTCCTGTTCCTCTGAGGCTAAGCAGTAGAGCTCAAACAATCCTCCTCAATGTTAGCCTTCACATATTCTAAGATACTGGTCTTAGCTTCCCAAGTCCTTTCACTGTTGTGTTCTCTGGACATATATCAGCTTCCTCACATGTGCCCATAGCTGCTCAGTCTTTGGGATGGTCTCCGATGGGGCTGGGCCAGGCTGGTCACCCAAACAGCCTGCCCTGCTTCCCTGAATGCAGTTTAGGATTGTAACAGCTTTCCTTGCTTCTGAAGTCCACTGAGAGCTGTTAAACCCACCACAAAGGCCTCCCTCCCAATTTCCCAGTGAAAAACAAAACAATGACCTACAATGGATCATAGCCAAGATAGTTTCATTACCAACACCCTGTATTTGTATGCTGTGAAATGATTAGAAGAAGGGGTGGCTAGGTGGCGCAGTGAGTAGAGTGTAGGCCCTGGAGTCAGAAGGACCTGAGTTCAGATCCAACCTCAGACACTTAATGCACACACAGGCAAAAACCTAGCCGTGTGACCTTGGGCAAGTTCCATAACCCCATTTGCCCTCCAAAAAGCAAAAAAAATAAAAGAAGTCTCAGGAGGAAAAAGGAAATGAACTAGGAGACTAATGAAATTGAAGGCTTCCAAGTATTCCTGTTGAAAAGATCAGTGCTGCAGAGAAACTGCAGAAGTTCAAACCCAGGAATTAAAAGAAAACTCAAAAGGTAAACATATAAACAATGATAAAGGGTAGCTGGGGGCATCACAGTGGCCAGAGCAGTAGGCCCGGAGTCAGGAAGACCTGAGTTCAAATATGTCCTCAGACAATGGCTAGCTGTGTGACTCTGGGCAAGTCACCTCACCACTGACTGCCTCAGTTTCCTCATCTGTACAAATGGGGACAATAATAGCACTTCCTTCCCAGGGTTGTTGTGAGGATATTTGTAAAAGTGCTTAATATGGTCTCTAGCACGTAGTAAACACTATAGAAATGTTAACAATTATTATTGTTATTACATTCAAATATGAGGAGATGATATATGTGTCTCCTCTAAACCCTATCATCTTCAGTGGTTATAGGAGGAATGTCATTAGACAAAGCCTGGGCATAGTGCTATTAGGCTTTGATGAACTGAATGGAGGGGAAGAAGAATACACTGGAGAAAGGAAGGTTAGAAGAAAAGATCTCACATAATCAGGGTACACAAGGCAGAGGTTGTGTGGAGAGGCTGGTCAGAGACACACACAGAACTGGGTACAGAAGGATATTTTACTCAACAGGGAAAAAGGAGGGCAAGGCAAGGAGGGGATGAGAGAATTAGAGAGGATAGTCGAAGGGAGGGATTAGTCCTAAACAAAACAAACTCTATGGCCTCTGGTAAAGACAAAAACTTTTGAAAGAATTAGGAACTCAGTATAAAGTATAAAATCAGTATAAAGCCCAACCCTGATTCCAGAGGACTCATGATGAAATGAGGCACCTTCTGATAAAGGTGAAGGACTCAGGGTGCAGAAGGAGACAAGGGTTTTGTTGGATAAACTGCCAAGGCACAAATTTGTTACCATATTTGTAACCAGTTTTATTTTTCTTTAGCTCTCAATTGGAGGGGGTGGGGAGGGAGGTTGCAGTGGGAGGGTGAGAAAGTAGATTTTTTATTGAGTGAAAAAATTAACACAGCTGTGTGACCTTGGGTAAGTCACTTAACCCCAATTGTCCTGCTTTCCCCCCTCCAAAAAGACAAAAAAAAAAATTCATAAAAATGATTAGCAACCATGATGGGCCTGGTCAGCTTGACCTCAATATGGAGAGCTGTTTCCACATGAAGAGATTGACCAAGAAATGAGACAGTAGTAAACCTATGGCCTCAAAGGTCAAATGCCTAAAGTTTTGGTAAAAGATACTAAGAATTATAGATCCTGCCCCAAGGGGACAAATTTGACCCCACTGATATAATGAAAATTTGGTGTGATAAAAGTCCATGTCTTGACTATTGTTCTGAATACCTTATTCAAAACAAAACAAAACAATAAAAAAAAAAAAAACAGAAGAGGGAAAAGAGGGGTAGTGGTTGGAGGAAGGATATTAAGGAAATCCAGAAATCAGAGATAAGGAAAAATGTTTGGTTAAAGTTCAGAGGGAGAAAGAATGATTTTGTGGTTGGAATATAGTACTAACTCCTTGAACAAGGGAAAGAGGGAGAGGGAGAGGGAGGGAGGGAGGGAGGGAGGGAGAGGGAGGGAGAGAGAGGGAGAGAGGGGGAGAGAGGGGGAGAGAGAGGGAGAGAGGGGGAGAGAGAGAGATATGAGCAGTTTGAAAAAAAAGATCACAAGATGAGCCCAGAGGCCCAACAGAACAAGGATGGAGAGCTCCCAGTTATCCAGCCATTTGGCCGGGCAGTCAAGGATTTTCTTTAGCAATGATTTCATCCTTCAGAAGGCAGAGAAACCAAGAAGGTAAACAAGAAATCTAATTCTGTTTGCTGTGGGAGCAGCAATGAAAATCTGAGGGGTGTGGCCACTCCATCCTAGGATTTATGACAGAGAAGGAAAAGGAAAATGTGCCATGAAACCTAGACTTTAGGAATGCTTATTTCACTGGGTTTAGAGGAAAAAAGGGTATCAGCTCAGTAGGGATGGGAGAGACTCAGGAATAAAATTTTGAAGACAAAAAAGGAAAACAATTCCCAATAAAGAGAAAAAATGGGATTTGTCTGAAGAAACCAATATGTATGAACAGAGAACCCAACTTAGCTGGGTTAAGTTAGAACTTAGTCTTGAGGTTGCAGGAGATGAATAGAAGAGTGTGTCAAAGTCCTGTAAAAACAGCATCAGGAATGCTAAAGCTCAGGATGAACTGAAGCTGGCGGCAAAAAAGGGACTTATTTTAGTTATAATGGGAGAAAAAGGAGGAATGAAGAATGGATAGGGCCTTTGCCTGGGGTGGATGGGGTGCTGAATTCTTTATTCTGTTTTCACCTAAGGGTGGGTTGAAGAGCCCAATCATGGTAAGGCTCAAGTAGAGGGGGCTCCGGGGAGACATGAGCAGCATTTAAGTTTTGAAAAGCTGTTCTGTGAAGGAAGGACTAGATTTTTCTGCTAGGCCCTAGAAGGCAGAAGCAGGCGGGGGTAGGGGGAGATTAGTTTAAGACGTCAATTTAGGCTTGGTTTCAGGAAAAACTTCCCAACAGTTACTAAAAAGTCAAATGGCTTGCTTTGAGAGATGCTACCTTCTCCTACTTGGAGGTCTTCAAGGACCTAAACACACATTACAAGGCAGGCACAGAGCAGCCACTGCAGTTCCTTCCAAATCTCAGATCCTGGGATTTATTCTCTCTTCATTATCTTGTTTGGGAGACAGATTTTCCCAATTTACAACTAGGTGTCTGCAGAGAGATAGATGGAGCAGTTCCTTATCTCACAGGGACCACCTGTCCCAGTGCTATCTGGATATAATAGCTATAGACATAGAAACAATGCCCTAAGAAGACAGGATGGTCCCTACCAACATCCCCCCTCCCCCCCAGCCCCGAATCAATTCCTGTTGTCAATGAGCTTGTATTAAATATCTGTTCAGCTGGTTTAGTGTCCCCAAAGGGTCAGGTGAATTAACACCAGAATTAATGCCTAGGACCTGGGTCTCTTAACTTCCAACTCAACCTTCTCCCCCTGCCCCTCACAGGTGCCCTCACCAACCTGGTACATATACTAACTTCCACTTGCCAGGGCTGCTTTACCCATGTTCAGTCACCCCACAGGCCTCTTCTCACTTGCCTGTGATGCTCTCCCCCATACCAGCTTCCTCCCAAAGCTCTTTACCCTAGCCCCCTTACTGGGCAAAGGAGCTGTTCCAGCTGGAGCCACTCAGGTTGAGTGTCGGGGTTCCAAAAGTGAGTGTAGTTAGGTCACGAAACTCCTTGTTATAGGTCACTGTGAAGTTCTGGGCCCAGAAGAGGATTCGAGGCTCTGTATCATTGTAGCTGACTGGGGGCAGGTGAGGTGGTGAGGGTGCTAGAGGCTCATCCTCACCAAGGAGGTGCCGTCCCAGACCCCCAGACACCAGCGACAAATCTCGAACCACCTGCAAAAGATATGCCTTATCTGGGAGAGCCAGCAGCAGACACATGATGATCTGCTCATTTCACCCCAGAAGCTCACCAGGTCTACAATGCGCCCACCAAGTGCCTCTTCCTAACTGGTCTGTTTTTGTGACTGGCACCAGCATTCTTCCAATGTGTGACCTCAGAGGCATCTCTGATCTCTCCTCTCTGGCCCCTAACAAATGCAGCTAAACCTGCCCTTCCTAAAGCCTTCTCCCATCTGCCCCCACCTTTCTACACCTTGAGATCAGGCCTAGGACCTCTACAATGCCTGCAAATCACCTCCCAACTGGATTCCTGCAAAAGTTTCCTCACTGGTATCCTTGATTCCAGTCTCACCCCTAAGTCTTTACACAAGCTACCAGATTAATCTTCCCAAGAGCAAAATTCTGTTCCCTTAAAACCTTCCAATGGCTCCCCATTGCTTACAGGATAAAGGCCCTCTATGATCTAGTCCCAACCTGCCTGATTTGCCACCACTGCCCTCCTTATACCAAACTGGATTTATTTTTCCATGCTCCTGACAAAATGAAATCCTAGCGGGTAGGGACTCTGGTGTCTGAGCCCTCCTTAAGGCCAACACTTCTCCACACACTAGGTGGGATAGCCAATACATCATTCCAGCTTACTTAGGCTTCTGGCCCAGCCTAGCCCTCTTCCCATCTCTACCAAAGCTGGTATGGCAGCTTACCCGGGAAGGCCGAACAGCAGTCAGTATGGCTGTATAGGGTACACCTTCTGACTTGAGTGTGCTCATCACCTGTCCAATAATCTCATCTTTTTTTTTTGGTGAGGGGGAGCAGTGGGGTAGAGAAAAGATGGTTAGATCATGACAGTGGCTCTCCTCCTTACACTCTCCCATCCCCTCAGACTTCCCAGAGGCACCTGCTACTTAAGGAGAGTGGATTGGCACTTGGATGGGGGCTCACAGGCCCTAGATTTTGAAGGGACTTTGGAGGACATTCAGTCCAGGTCCCTCATTCTTTTTTATTAAAAAAAAAAAAAAATTTTCCCCCAGGGGGAAAGGCCAGACAATTGGGGTTAAGTGGCTTGCCCAAGGTCACACAGCTAGTAAGCATTAAGTGTCTGAGGCCAGATTTGAACTCAGGTCCTCCTGACTCCAGGGCCAGTGCTCTATTCACTGTGCCACCTAGCTGCCCCCAGCTCCCTCATTCTTCATAGCAAACTTAGGCCCAGATAAGAGGAATCATTTGCCTAAAGCCACAAAGGTGAACAGAGCAGGGGTTCAAACCCAGGTCCTCAAGATTACCAACCCAGCCCATGTTCTCCACTTCCAAATGCCAGTACTCTGCCATTGGCAGACTGCCTGCAGGAAGACAGCGGGTAGTTTGGACTGCCAGGGAAGTCAGAAGAGCTCCACCAGGGTCTGTGGAGGGCTGAGGGGAAGGGCTCTCTATCCCAACTTACCATTGCCTGTAAGTACTTCTTTTGGAGCCATCAAGCCAGAACTGTTAGAGACAAAGAATGAGACCTCCTTACTTGCCTGTCTCCACCCAGAGGAAGAATCTGAATTGAAATGAAATCTGGAGAGAGTGAGAAAGCTAAAGGTTTCCTGGGCAAGAGAGCCTTTAGCTCTAAGCAACCAGAGACAAGTACATGCATATGCCCGGAAACTTTGTGTACTTCAGTCTTCCTTAAAACCCACTAGTCTGGAACTGAAGGCCCTCTTTCCCACAAGCTAGCAGTCTCCCTTTGCACCTTCACTGCCCATACTCTTAACACTGGCAAGGTTCAATCACATCTTTGCACTGTTCTTCCCATATGGAAGACCCCATTTCTATCCCAACACACCTCACAAGGTTTCTTTGAGAAGTATTCTTTGATCCCTAAAGCACTGGCTATAAAATGTGAGTGATAACTTGAACTTCAACCATCTATTGAAACATACTTTATTCTGAGCGATGATTGGGTAGAGAAGGCAAAGGGAGATATATTCATAAAAGAAGGCAGAGCTAAGAAAAGAGATTGATACAAGTTAAGAGAATTTTTCCTTAAACCTACTTAAAGGCAAAGCTCAGCTCTTCAGTGAAGGCCTGCTCTTGGCCCTCCTAAGCACTTGATGGGCTCCAAAGAGCCCACCTGAAATTTGGCACAGAGAATGGGAGCCTGTCCTCTACTTTCCCTGCAGAGTTTTCAGCAAAGACCTTGCTTATAAATACTGCCCTGGGTCCTGTGTCCCCAGAAAAGCCGGCTGTCCAGTACCTGGTGGTATATGGCAGTCTCAGGAGAAGTAGAGCAGGGAGGGTGTCGTTGAGCTTTAGCTCCCTCAGGGTGGCCTGGTCTACATGTAGAGGACTAGTTCCCAACTTGTCCTTCAGGTAAGAAGTCAAAGTACTGGCTGCATACCAGTCCACCGAAGGCAGGATCAGCGAAGAGGGAGCCAATTCCAGAGCATTCTGAGGATTGAAAAGTCAGGCAAGAAAGGGGCATACAAGTCCCTTTCCCTCCTAGGTCAGTCAGACACTTCCTCAGTATTCCTCCCTTCTCCCATGCTCTCCTTAACATTGGACTTCTCCAGCAGCTCTCTGGGGATTTCAAAGTGCACCATAATCTCTCACAGGACTTTCTAGCATGGAGCATTTCCTGCCCAACTCCTAGAGCCCTGTGGTCCAGGTCAAAAGCTGCTGCCGCCCCCCCCAATATTCCCAAACTCAACAGCATTCCCTTTCCCCCAAATCCCAGTCAACCAGGAAGCCAATAACACTGGTTCTTAGGAGTGTCCTTGGAGCCTGGAAGATAAGGAGTAAGCCCTTGATATTCCCATGTGAACAAAGGAATCTAATGGGGGAAGGGAAGGTGCTTTACCTCCAGATTAGAGAAAGCACTGTCTTGCTTGTTGCCAAACACACCACCATAGGCAGTGAAATCCTCCATGCTTAGCTAAAAGACAAGCAGAAAAAGAATCACCTTTAGACTTGAGGGTAATGCAACATTCTCCCAGAGGGCAATGGGGTAGGGAATGTGAAGGGAGAACCTATCCAGTCTTCCAT
Source organism: Gymnobelideus leadbeateri (assembly GCA_011680675.1). Lineage (NCBI taxonomy): Eukaryota > Metazoa > Chordata > Mammalia > Diprotodontia > Petauridae > Gymnobelideus > Gymnobelideus leadbeateri. Next base: position 142,605 of record WOXC01006964.1, read on the forward strand.
CCTCCCACAGGGCAGAGAAGATGATAGCACTATTCAGTGTTCATGGTAGTCCAAGTTTTCCTTCCCCAAGACAGGATCAAGCCAATGATCCCTGGGAGGATGAGACAGTGATCTAGTCACCAAACCAGGAAGAAATTAGCTGGTAGCTGACATACAGAGTCATCTCACAGACCATGTGACCAGGCAAGAGGAAGTTGGAAGGGGAGGGGAAAGAGGAAGAAAACAGAACAGGAACAGGCCCTGAGCTGCCCTAGAATTCCCCACTGCCATCTTCCCACTTTTGGGTAGGCATCTAAAAGGCCCTTAGAGGGGCAGCTAGTTGGCACAGTGAATAAAACTCAGGAGGACCTGAGTTCAAGTCTGACCTCAGAAACTTAACACTTATTAGCTGTGTGACCTTGGGCAAATCACTTAACCAACTACCTGCCTTCTCCCCTCCAAAAAGACAATGAATGAATAAATAAATAAATAAACAAACAAATAAATAATAAAAGGACCTTAGCTTGACTTAGAATGGAAAAGTGATCTGAAGCCTACCTATATCTGCTCCCTGGGAGCTCCTCTCTGGAGGGCTGAACATGCTGGGGCCCTATTCTAACTAGCCAGCACTTAAATAAATAAATCAGAGCATAAAGAAAGGCACCCTTTGAGAGTAGGGTAGAAAGCCCTCCCAATAGGAGAGGGGCCAGTATCACATTCACCAGGCACTGTACCAGCAATACAACATTAAGTCAATCAAGTCTCACCCTCAAGGAGCTTACATTCTATTTCCTAGGGAAAGACAACATGCTCCCTAGAAAGAAATACAGGGTTGCTGGATGTTGTTTGCAGTTGCCTCTAAACACGTGTCCCTCTTTTCACGACCTACCTTCAACCTACTCTTCCAGGTTCATCACACATGTACTCCTCCCATCAAACATAATCCCATCATCCCCACCCCCCCCCGCCCCGCCCCCATCACCCAACAGGCAAAGGTGAGGCTGGAGAACACTCCAGCCATGGCAGACAACTTGTGCAAAGGGAGGTATGGAATCAGGAGATGGAATATCACATGAAGGAAATAGTAAGTAAGCCAGCTGGCCTGAAACAGAGAATACATGAAGGGGAATAATGTTTAATAAGCCTGCAAAGGCAGGTTGGAGCCAGGCAGGGAATGGCTTTAAACATCAAGGCATTTTTAGAGACAACAAGGTCCATGATCAGACCTGTGCTTTATCAACATCGATTCAATTTGGCAGCTGTGTGGAGGATGACCTAGAGAAGGGAGAGTCTGAAGGCAGGATAAGGGCTTCCAGGCACCAAACCCATCCTGTCCAGCCAGCTCCAGTTTTTTTCAGTCAAGCCCAGAGGTGACTTTCACCAGGTCGCCTAGCTTGTCTTTGGTATACATACCCACCTACTTTCTCCCTTCTCCCAATCTAGCTGAGAACATTAACCCCATAGTGATCAAAGATGACTTTCACCAGCTCCATTGGCTTGTATTTGGTATACAAACCCACCCATTTTCCCCCTTTGCTTGGCAGAGAACATTAACAATGGATCTCTCCTGCTGATAATCTTAAGTGACTTTCATGTATTTCTCCTATGCTACTCTTACTCTTTTTGTCCTTGTTCTAGGTATGAAACTTCCTCTCCCTCTTCCTCACTGGCTAACATCTCAGGTGGGTGACAGGATCCCTTCTTTTTCTGCCCCACATCCATGGTTAGGGAAGAGAAAGGTCCCAAATAAGTCAGAACAAAGAATCATAAGGATGACTTAAGTCCTGAGTTATGACCAGTCGTAAGGATGACTTTCTAAGGTACTGAGTGACAGCAGGAGGTTGTTGTGGAAGGGGTAGGGCAGCATTTGAACACAAAATACCTGAAATCTAAAGATTCGCTTCCTGAAACTGCTGTAATCATCTGTTCAGCCTTCCTTCTCTCTATGCCTGGGAGTGGGGTGATGGGAATAGGGTCTTGCTTACTTTTTCCTGCAGAAACAGCAACACGTTTCGGGGTCCCTTCTCCAGGGCAGAGTCTAGGTAGGAGGAAAGTTGGATATCCGTAGTGATGTGACCTTCGTGGGCATTTTCAAGTGGAGCCCACAAATCACTGCCACAAGTAAAAGAGGATAACTGGTATCAGAGGCAGGGGAGAGGGTACAGGCTCCGTGCCCCATGGCTGTAGTTAGGCGAAGAGACCCCAGTTGAAACAGAATAGAGAATCCCCTTCCCCGCAAAGTTTGTTTCCCTACCTTGGAAAGAGATTCAGACAACAAACAACAGCCCTGAACCCTATCCACAGACCCCTCGGCTCCGGGGGCTGGTCTAGGAATCAGGGCGGAGAACTGGGCTTATTTCTGTTTTCCCGGCTCCACTAGGCCCCAGCCCCTTAACCTTGGCTCTCCTGACCCCGCCAGGCCCCGGCTTCTTTCCCCTTCCCTGGCCCTGCTCACCCGGAGCTCGACCAGAGCACCAGCGGCACTTGCTGCTCCGCATCCGCCGGCGCGGTGGCGAGCAGCACTGCCAGGAGCAGCAGCAGAGGCGGCGGTGACGCCAGAGGCCTGGCCGCCGACTTGCCAGCCATTCCTCCGGTTGCAGCAGAGAGAGGAAGAGTCACCATGACCGCGCAGCACCTTCGCAGGGCAGAGCCGCTCAGGTGACTTCAGCCGCCTGCCACTCTAGGCCAACCCCGCCCCCGCCGTGCTCTCCCATTGGTCGTTTTCGCCCTCCTCCTGCTCCTCTCCTCCTATGGACGCAGACCTTTCCTGACCTCTCCTCTAACTGACCCAGCGCTTCCCAGCAAGCTACTCCCATTGGTTCGGTCCCACTCTGTGGCCCCGCCCCTTCCGGGGCCATTATGCTTTCCAAGGCTGGGGCTGACAGGAAGTACCCCGCCCCTCCCCGAATCCCCATTACCAACAATTCTGATCCGGTCTAGATCAGCAGGGAGAGCTCTTTAAGCATCACAGAAAGGGAAACGGGAAGTGAAGGCGGAATTTCACCAGTTCAATGAATCACGTGCTTCCCCTGCGCTTTCCCAATGTCCTTTGCTGGCTTGTCTTCCGAGTTACGCCCACTAATTGTGGGTGTCCCACTGAGATCAACCTGAAATGTTTTCTCTTTTCCGTCTGTCTAGTTTTAAGGGGCGCATTGTCGTGTTGTGCGGTTTGGCTCGTGTGGGTTATGTGTGTGCACATGGTTCTGCCTGGCTGTGGCTCCCAGGGAAGCAGGGATAGATGCATCTCTAACGTCTTCTCTCTCCCCCTTCCCTTCAGCTAGGGAAATCTTGATTCTTGCTCGGAAAGGAAGTAGAAGTTTTGGGCGGGGGGAAGGGAGAGACAGAGACACTGTTCTTCCAGCATCATATCTGTCTGCTCCCTTAAATATTGTTATTCTAGAGGAAATAGTTTTTAGGTTCAAACTACACTAATGTCTCAGTGCCCCTGACGCAGTTCCACTATGAATATACTTATATATACACACACATAGCACATAATCTCATTTATCTAAATAGATTGCAAAACAGAAATCAGAGAAAGTATGCCTATGAGAATATATACCAAATGATACACAGTGCATGATCTCTCCCTTTAGGTGTGAGATAATAGCTCAACTGAGAGAGTCCCAAATCTCACCAAAGGGAAAAGCTTCCAGTGTAGCAAGCTAGAGATAGGGACTTGATAGAGATTGCCAACTCCTTCACATCAGCTTCTTCTTGGAGTCTTTCTCCATTTATGAACCTGAAGAGAAGTTGGAATCACTTCTCTCTTGAGGAAGGAAACCAGAAGACCCTAGATCTCTCTTCTCTGTAGCTCTCACTAACTTTGCTCTCTTCTCACACAGCTAAGGGGCATTGAGTAATAAATCACCGCTAATGAGGAGAGAATCCCATATCAATGGACTTGGGAGCTCAGGAAGCATTCACCTTCTGGGCCAAAACTCTTTGTATTCTTTTGCAAATATTGGCTGGGCAAGTCCAAAACCTGTAATGGTACAATATAAATACAAACATGAGTACTTTGAAACAACGAAAGTGATTTTCCTGGTATCCCAGATAACCAAGCTTTGGTGCAACTAGATTTGAAATAAAACAAATGCACATTAACAGTACATACATTAGATATGGCACCATGCAGGACATCATTTGGCAGGATATGACAGTGACAACATGCCTGAACTATGTACAAGACATACATTTTGAGAGTCACATGCATATCCATAGTAAATAGAAATAAATCAAAAGTTGCAAGTGTGACTAACAAAAGTAAAGCTAGCCAGCTGCAATAATTACACTATCAATAGGCCTATATGGAAAAGATAACTAAAAGAAGAAACATATAGCCAAAACAATAGACATTGTTACTATATGAACATAACACAAAACAGTCAAATAAACATAACAGGAAGGTAAGAAACAAACATACTCAAATATGTAGTAATTCATGTGTCTAACACTGAACATGCAATTACAAGCAAAGCTTGTTTCACATGGGCAATCTCTAGCATTGTCACTTAGTCATATCTTCAGGTTTACCTCATAGGATAGCATAACTTAGCCTGATGAGTGGTCTAAGAGGCCTAGTTCTCTTGTCACTAAATGATCTCTCTTCTTCCCAAATACACTAGGATGGGCTGACCATCAATATAGATTTGTATGTTTACATCTGGGCAGGCAGCTAGGTCAGGCTATCAGTATGTTTGAGTTCTGTGGGTTAAATTTGAGTCTCAGTAATAGTTATGGGAAGGAAAGCAGTTGAAAGGGTTCAATTCTCCTGCCATGGAATAATTATACTCACAGTCTCTCCTTTACTGGATGCATCACTTTCAGTGCCTATATCTGATGGGGTGCTTGGGATATATATGTTTGTAACATCAGTCCATGTCTGTAATATCAATTTGTAACATCAGTTTGTAAATGGGGTGCTTTGGGATCTATGTCTGTAAAATCAATTTGTAAAACTAGTCTGTAAAATCACATTTCCCCCTCCCCAGCCTCAGAGCATTAACTCTGCCCCTTCCCTCTGCCAGCACTCTGCCCAGCAACAACTCATGAACTGTTTATCTCTGCTTGGAACAATAACAAGCTACCTATGAATCCTTCACTAAACTATCTATATACATTTTAGCTTAGGCAAATGTTATCTCCCCTAGTAGAGTGGCCAGCTGCACCCATGAATCCTTCAGTGCCCTATCTATAGGGTAACTCCTTAGCCAATTATACCCATACTGTGTCTCCATTGGCCTTGGTTCCCATCATCCATCTTGTCAAACATGACATTGATGGGTAACAGACTAGGCACTCCTCAGTTGGCCTTGACTGCTGGCTGACTTAGTGATGTGTCAGGCCTAAAACCACACCTCCAGGTAGCCCCCACCTTGGGCTATTTCCCAGTGAATTATGGGCAATACGCCTGTGCAGTTGATATTAAAAGTGCATGTTCCTTTAAGCACTGACCACTCCTTAACTCCTCCCTGATCCCACCCTTACTCACCTAGTTAGCATAATTGACACCTGATTTACTGTCTTGACTCTTTAAAACTATACCTGTGATTTCTGTAAGTTTGCTGGTTCCATAAAAACTCTTGCCTGCTGTGCTGTACAGTGTAAAAATGAACTTTTACAATTTCAGCTTCCAAGTCTGCTTGAGCCTGGTGAATTCTTTCCAGACTGAATTGCAGGGTTTCTGGTCACTGATGTTGATCAGGGTCCCTGGTAGAACCTATTACCCTTCCCTCATCAATATCTGTGTCAGAAATTCTTTGTACAGATGGAGGACAGTCTCTTTCTCATCCTTTGTCTAGCTGAACGTCTATAAGTTCTTTCCACCTGCTCATTAGTTAGTTGAACTGACTCTTCTATGGGCAGTAGGTGGGCATGAATAGTTATGATAGAACCCCCTCCATTCTCTGAGACTGTTTGTAAATAGGCAATTTGGCTAGAATAAATAACTTTGTATGAGTTTCCATTGGTCACCTGATTTGTGAGTCCCTTGAATGCCAAGTTTTCTCAATAGAACTCTGTCTCCTTTTTTCTTGCAGTATCCTTTTCAAATATGGAAGACTAGAATCAGTTCCAATCAGTGCCAACATTCCAGTGAGTGTTGGAGAGTCTGAACAGACCAGGGCCACAGTTTCCCCTATTCTGTTGACACTGACAACTTCGTTTGAGAAATTTCAAACTCACCTGGATGTATTCCAGACAGAGATAGCCTTTATCACTCAAGTGATCACCCAGTTCAAGCCCTGTCATAAGATTTTTAAAAACTTCCCCCCCCTTTTTTTTTGGTAAGTTGTTTTCGATTTTTTTCTAATTACACATAAAGATGGTTTTCAACATTCAGTTTGTAGAAGATTTTGAGTTCCAAAGTTTTCTCCCTTCTCTCCTCCCTCCCCAAGATGGCATGCAATATGATATAGGTTATACACGTGCAATCATGTTAAATATATTTTCACTTTAGTCATGTTGTGAAAGATGAATAAGAACAAAAGGGAAAAAACATGAAAAACAAAAAAGGTGAAAATAGTATGCTTCAATCCATATTCAGATTCCATAGTTCTTTCTCTGGATGTGGATAGCATTTTCCATCATGAAAATAATTAGTTAAATAATTAATGAAAAATAGTCACCATCCTTTGGGATTGTCTTTGATCATTGTATCACTGAAAAGAATTAAGTCTATCATAATTGATCATTGCACATTGTACACAGTTACTGTGTACAATGTACTCCTAGTTCTGCTCACTTCACTCAGCATCAGTTCATGTACATCTTCCAAAGATTTTCTGAAATCAACCTGCTCATCATTTTAAATACCACAATAGTATTCCATTACATGCATATACCTTAACTTGTTTAGCCATTTCCCAATTGATGGACATTCCCTCGATTTACAATTCTTTGCCAAAGAGCTACTACAAATATTTTTTGTGCAAATAGGTCCTTTACCTTTTTGTTTTTAATCTCTTTGGGATATAGACCTAGGAATGGTATTGCTGGATCAAAGGGTATGCACAGTTTGATAGTTCTTTGGGCATAGTTCCTAATTGCTCTCCAGAATGGTTAGATAAGTTCACAACTTCAGCAATAGTGCATTAGTGTCTCACTTTTCCACACCCCCTTCAGCACTTATCATTTTCCTTTTCTGTCCTATTAAGCAATCTGACAGGTATGAAGTGGTACCACAGAGTTGTTTTAATTTGCATTTCTCTAATCAATAGCAATGTAGAGCATTTTTTCCATATGATTACAGATAGCTTTTATTTTTTATCTGAAAACTTCCTGTTCATATCCTTTGACCATTTATCAATTAGGGAATGACTTGTATTCTTATAAATTTGACACATTTCTCTATGCATTTGAGAAGTGAGACCTTTATCAGAAACACTGCGAAAATTATTTCCTAGCTTTCTGCTTTTCTTCTAATCTTGGTTGCATTGATCTTGTTTGTGCAAAAACTTTGTAACTTTTTAAATGAAAAACTTTGTAATGAAATTATCCATTTTGTATTTCAAAATGCTCTCTATCTATTGTTTGGTCCTAAATTCTTTCCTTATGAATTGATCTCCCAAGTAATCTATTCCTTGCTCTCCTATTTCACTTATGGTATCACCCTTTATGTCTAAATCATGAACCTATTTTGACTTCATTTTGATATATGGTATGTGGTGTTGACCTATGGCCAGTTTATGCCATACTATTGAAGAGGGAAGGGTGATAAGGAGGTGGGGGAGGGTAAGTGGTTCTGCCAGGGATGCACCCTGGCATCCAGTCTGGAAGGAATTCACCAGTCTCAAGCAAACTTTGAAGCCAAAATTGTAAAGTTTGTTGTTACGCTGTACAAGGACAGTGGGCTAGATTCTTATAGAACCTGCAAACTCGCAGAGGCCACAGGCATAGATTTAAGGTGTCAATTATGCTAACTAGGTGAGTAAGGGTGGGATCAGGGAGGAGTTAAGGAGTGGTCAGTGCTCAAAAGACCATACACTTTTACTATCAACTGCGCAGGTGTATTGCCCATGATTCACTGGAAAATAGCTCAAATAGCTCAATACCATTGCATAAGTATGTCTAGAGGCCTGATTCTTAAGCTATTTATGTGTTTTACTGAATCTGCTTAAGAGGAGAGTGGGTAGAAAGGATGCAAGATATTTGGAGGTATGTAGCCAAGGTAGCAGGATATGTAAATGTTTAGCCAAAATAAAGTTGGCTGCTAACAGCATTCTTTTTTTTAATTTTTAATTTTAATTTTTAATTTTAATTTTTTGGAGGGAGGAAGGTAGGGCAATTGGGGTTAAATGACTTGCCCAAGGTCACAAGGCTACTTTTTGTGTTAAGTGTCTGAGGCTAGATTTGAACTCAGGTCCTCCTGACTCCAGGGCCTGTGCTCTATTCACTGCACCACCTAGTCACTCCTATTTTTTTTTATGAAATGCTTTATTAACTTCTAGTTTACATCATTCATTTCCACAAGATTTTGAGTTACAAATTTTCTCCCCGTTTTTTCCCCCTACCCACCACCCCAAAATAGCAATCCCACTGGATATCCCCTCCTCCAATCTGCTCTCTCCCATATCTTCTCCCATATCCACTCCAACTTTCCAGTAGGGCATGGTGGATCTCTATGCCCCAGTGCCTGTATATCTTTATTTCCCATTTACATGTAAAATGTTAATAATAGTATATATATATTACACACACACACAAACACACACACACACATATATTTTAAACATTTGATTTTAAAGCTTTGAATTCCAGATTCATTCTGTTCCTCCCTTGTCACCCACCATTACTGGGAAGATAAGCAATTCAGTATAGGTTGTACATGTGTAGCTATGCAAAACATTTCCAGGGGGGGCGGAGCCAACATGGTGGAGTAGAAACAGCGAGTCCAAGCCATTCTGCCCCCAGATTTCCTACAAACTATGTAAAAGGGGACTCTGAACAACTTCTGGAGCCTGAGCACCCACAGAATGACACAGAGAAGCTAACCTCCCACTGAGGACAGCCCAGCAGCCCTTCAGGAAGGATCAGCGCAGTGGTCTGGGAGCCGGCAGCGCGCAGTGTGCAAAGAGTGGTGAGCCAAGCACAGGTCTGCCTGAGTCGAGTCCCGGTTTTAGCCCCAGGGCGGCAGGGCCAGCAACCGGCTGGAGGGACCCCAGAACACCAGCAGCTGTGGCAACTCCAGAATTATCAACATAGACATGCCTAGGACAAAGCGAGAGGTTAGTGCCCTATGGACTTTGGGACCAGTATTTGGGGAACACGTCGGCTTCCTCCCCTGGGGGCTAGAAGCTGCTGAGGAGATAGGCCATTTTGTAGTTTTCAGAGGCAGCTCCAGCTCCTGGCCTGCAAACTGTAGGGAGATCCAGCGATCAGTCTTGGGGGGTAATCGCTCTTGCTTTAACCTCCCTGGATCTAGATTGTGATCTGGGGTGGAGGTCGTGGGTGGTTTCCAGCTTACCAGAAACGGAAGTTGCCCCCCTACACACACGTTTGGGACGAAAATTCCCCTATCTGGCAGCAAAGCCATAGTGTGGCAACAAGCCCAAAAGTCAAGTAATTAAGTGGCAACATGCCAAGGCAAAGGAAACAAATTAAACAGAAAAATGCAACCCTAGTCTCCTACTTTGGGGGCAAGGAGGGTCGAAGCATGGAGCGGGAAGAGGACTGTGAGGTCAGAAGTCCTCCTCCAAAAGCCCCAGGGGAAAACATGAGCAGGTTGCAGGCCATAGAGGACCTTAAGAAGGACTTTAAAAATCAAATAAGAGAAGTGGAGGAAAAATTGGAAAGAGAAACGAGAAGGATGCAGGAAAAGTATGAAATGAGGGTCAACAGCCTGACTGAGGAAAACAACACCTTAAAAAATAGACTAACTCAAATGGCAAAGGAGGCCCAAAAGGGCAATGAGGAGAAGAATGCCTTAAAAAGTCGAATTTGCCAGATGGAAAAAGAATCTCAAAAGTTCACTGAGGAGATTCATTCCCTCAGAGTTAGACTGGAGCAAAAGGAAGCTAATGACTTTATGAGAAATCAAGATGCTGTTAAGCAGATCCAAACAAATGAAAGATTAGAAGGCAATGTGAAATATCTCATGGGAAAAACCACTGAGCTGGAAAATAGATCCAGGAGAGACAATTTAAAAATTATTGGACTACCTGGAAGCCATGATCAAAGAAAGAACCTAGAAATCACCCTTCAAGAAATTCTCAAGGAAAATTGCCCTGATGTTTTAGATCCAGAGGGCAAAATAGAGGTTGAAAGAATCCACAGATCACCTCCTGAAAAAGATCCCAAAAAGAAAACTCCCAGGAATATTATAGCCAGGTTCCAGAATCCCCAGATCAAGGAGAAAATACTACAAGCAGCCAGGAAGAAACAATTTCAATATTGTGGAAACACAATCAGAATAGCCCAGGACCTGGCAGCTTCTACACTGAGGGATCGAAGGGCATGGGATATGATATTCCAGAGGGCAAAAGAACTGGGAATGAACCCAAGGGTCACCTACCCAGCAAAACTGAGTATTTTGTTTCAGGGGAAAATATGGTCATTGAGTGGAATAGAGGACTTTCAAGCATTCTTGAGGAAAAAACCAGAGTTGAATAGAAAATTTGACATCCAGACACAAGAAGCAAGAGATGCCTGAGAAGGTAATCAGGGAAAAGAAATCAAAAGGAACTTATCAAAGTTGAACTATTTACATTTCTATATGGAAAAAACAATAACTGTGACTGATGAAATCTTTCTCAGTATGAAAATAATGGAAGAAGGGTGTATGGTCATATGAATACATATGTGAATGTGTGTATATATGTTTACAGTTATATATGGATAGAGGGCATAGGTTGAATTTGTTGGGAAGAGAGGATACTCAAGGGGTGAAATTATGAGGTGAGAGAGGAAAGTGGCAAGAGGAGATGGGGAGAGACAGGGTAGGGTAAACTATCTCATGTAGAAGAAGCAAGGGGAAGAGGCTGCAAGGGAGGGGAAGAATAGGAAGGCAAAAAGGCAAAACCACATTCTCATTGAATTTGGTTCAGGGAGAGAATGACATACATACTAAATGGGATATCTCAACCTGCAGCAGAATAGGGGGAAGGGGGATGAGAGGAGGGATGATGGATGGGAGGGCATCCTTGGGGGGAGGGGAGGTTGGAAGTACCCACTATAGAAGAGGGACAGGATCAAGTAGGGAATGGATCAGGTGAGGGGTGGGATGAGTGGGAGGGAATTATAAGCAGCCTTGTACAATATATCTACTATGGTAATGTTTTGCATAGTTAGACATGTACAACATATACTGAATTACTTATCCTCCCAGAGGGAATGGGTGACAAGGGAGGAAGGAAATGGATCTGAAATTCGAGGTCTTAAAATCAAATGTTTCAAATATATATAAATACTATTATTAATACTCTTTTGTTTGTAATTGGGAGATAAGATGTGCAGGCATTGGAACACAGAGATTCACCTTTCTCTAATGGAAAAGTTGAAGGGAGTATGGGAGAAGATATGGGAGAGAGCAGATTGGAGGAAGTGATATCTTGTGGGACTGCTATTCTGGGAGAGTGGGTAGGGAAAAAACAGGGGGGAAAATAATTGTAACTCAAAATCTGGCGGAAATGAATGATGTAAAACAGAAGTTAATAAAGCATTTGTTTAAAAAAATAGAAAAAAAATAAAGACAAAGAAGACACGCAAAAAAAAAAAAACATTTCCATCGTGGATATATTGTAAAAGACTGACTATATTTCCCCCCCTCCTATCCCACGTCTCACTTGTTCTATTCTCTACTTTGATCCTGTCCCTTATCAAAAGTGGGTGCTTCCACCTTCCCTCCTCCCCAGTCTGCCCTGTCTTCCATCATCCACCCTCTCATCCCTTTCCCCACTACTCTCCTGCTGGGTGAGATACCCTATTTAGTACCTATGTTATTCCCTCCCTAAGCCAAATTCAGTGATTATAAGGTTGACCCATTCCCTTTTGCCTTCCTGTTCTTCCCCTCCATTGTAACCATTTTCCCTTGCCTCTCCTATATGAGATAGTTTACCCCATTCTATCTCTCCCCATCTCCTCTCATTATATTCCTCACTCACCTCTTAATTTCACCTTTTAAGTATCATCCCTTCCTATTCAATGGGTCCTGTGTCTTCTGTCTATTGTATACCTGTACACATATATACATACATTCACATATGTATTGATATGTCCATATACCCTCCTATATAGACATACACACACACACAAACACACACACACACACACACACACACATTTCTATTCCCTTCAACTATTCTTATACTGAGAAAAGTTTCATAAGTTACAATTATCATTTTTCCATGTAGGAATGTAAAGAGTTCAACTTTGATAAATTCCTTATGATTTCTTTTCCCTGCTTACCTTCTCATGCTTCTCTTGTGTCTTATATCTGAATGTCAAATTTTCTATTCAACTCTGGTTTTTTCATCAAGAATGCTTGAAAGTCCTTTATTTCATTGAATGACCATATTTCCCCTGAAACATGATACTCATTTTTGCTGGGTAGGTGATTCTTGGTTTTAATCCCAGCTCCTTTGACCTCCAGAATATCATATTCTAAGCCCTTTGATCCCTCAGTGTAGAAGCTGCCAGGTCCTGGGCTATTCTGATTGTGTTTCCACAGTATTGAAATTGTTTCTTCCTGGCTGCTTGTAGTATTTTCTCCTTGATCTGGGGATTCTGGAACCTGGCTATAATATTCCTAGGAGTTTTCTTTTTGGGATCTTTTTCAAGAGGTGATTGGTGGATTCTTTCAGCCTCTATTTTGTCCTCTGGCTCTAAAACATCAGGGCAATTTTCCTTGAGAATTTCTTGAAGGATGATTTCTAGGTTCTTTCTTTGATCATGGCTTTCAGGTAGTCCAATAATTTTTAAATTATCTCTCCTGGATCCATTTTCCAGGTCAGTGGTTTTTCCCATGAAAAATCATTATATTTTCTCTTTAAGAGCTCTGATAAGTGACTTCAACTGAAATGAGTGGTTTTTCACTTAAACAGGGACTGATATAGGGCCCTCATTTTTGCTGGCTTATACACCAGGTAGCAAGGGTTACCTTAGGAAAAAATGGCAGAGAAAAAAAAGTATTTCAGAAAGTGATAGGACAAGTTTAAGGAAGTTTTAGAATTCAGTGAAAGAAGAAAAGAGTTCACCTCTTGGAAACTCCACTTGGAGAAATGGTTTTTTCCCCTCCTTTGGGAGCGAGCATTAGTTTGTTGCTATAATTTCCAAGCTCAACTTCACAGAGTTTATGTTTGTGGATGTTGACAAACAGCTGGAATCATGTAGCAAGCTTTGAAACTGAGTGATTTAAGACTTGGATTTCTATTGGGTCACCAATTAATTGGAGACAATGTGCCCAGTAAGTTGATCTGTACCTAGAATAGTATCTGCTGATGTTGTCCACACCTTTGTGGCTGCCAGAACTAAATGCAGACCTTCTCCATACAAGTTCTTGAAGGCAACTAGTGTAGGAGGCAAAAACTGGGAGAGAAGAATGGAATGGTTTTTTTTTTTCCATGCAAAAGATTTAGAGATAAATTCAACTGGATTACTGTTGATTTACTTGCAATAAGTTTGGGATTTATGTTTGAAGTCTGAAATTGTTCAATGGTAGTGCTAAATTTATAGTGATTTGGAAATTATTGTAGAAAAGCATTGCTGAGCTTTAGAATGACATAAAATGTGATTCCTTTGTGATATTAGGGAATTAGATCATCCTGATCAGAATTTTGTGATTGATTTAGGAGTTAGGACCATTGCTAGATAATTATCTTTAAAGATTCTAATCTTCTGGTTCAAAGGTACATTTGTCAAAGAATCAATTTGCATTTGGTAAACATTGACATTACTTTCAGAAACTGCAAATGCTTATCAAAGAAAGGGTATTTGTGCTTGGGCCTCAGTATAGTTCCCATGGGTGGGCAGTTGTAGACAACCTCTTTCTCAGGAATCTGAGACAACTTTCTACTACTAGAAATGAAAAGTACTGAAAAAGTTCCTTCCTGAGTGAATGGCAATCTGTTTGCAGGAGACTGATTCTGGAGAAAAAAAAATGAAATGAAAAATTTGGGTCATGAAGAAATCTAAACGATTAAGTTGTGAAAAAAATGTCCTAAATCAGAGGTGTTAAAAAGGCTGCAACAATTCTCCTGACTGAGCCCAAACAAGATTAAAATGTATTTAGTAAATACATTTAACAAAATAAATAAAAATAGAGAACAGAGATGATGTTAATATCTGGTTTTCTAAATCAATATATGGCTCCAGGCATCATTATGTAAGCTTTAGTGACCCCATTTCTATTTCAGTTTGACACCACAGTTCTAAATCACAAATAATGAGAGAAATGCAAATTAAAACAATTCTGAGGTATGACCATCAGAAGTGCTAAGATCACAAAAAAGGAAAAATACCAGTGCTTGACAGGATGTGGGGAAATAGACTTTGATGGACCATAGGTTCAACTGGGAACAAGTCCAACTATTCTAGAAAGCAATTTGGAACCAGACCTTAAAAGGCTATTAAAACTGTGCATGCCCTTTGACTCAGCAATTCTTCTACTAGGTCCATTCTCCAAGGAAATCAAAGAAAAAGAAAAAGGACTTGTTTGTACAAAAATATTTCTGACAGTTCTTTTTGTGATGGCAAAGCATTGGAAACTGAGAGGATGCCCATCAATTTGGGGAATGGCTGAATAATATGAATGGGATGGAATAGCATTGTGCTGTAAGACATTATGAAGTGGATGGTTTCAGAGATATCTGGGAATACTTTGTATTAACTGAAGCAAAGTAAAGTGAGCAGATCCAGGAGCATAATTTTTTTTTTTGCATTTGGAGGACATTTGGGGTTAAGTGACTTGCCCAAGGTCACACAGCTAGTTTTTGTGTGTGTGTTAAATGTCTGAGGCCGGATTTGAACTCATGTCTTCCTGACTTCAAGGATGGTGCTCTACTCACTGAGCATAATTTATTTGATGACAACAATATTGTAAAGACTTTTGAATGACCTGAACTTTGGATGACTTAAGATAAACGCAATTGGAGCCACCATTTCCAAAGGACTCATGATGAAACATGCTTGCCCACCTCCAGAGAGAAATGATGGGCTCAGGGTACAGACTGAGGCATCTTTTCTTCTTTTTATTTTTCCTTCCTTCCTTCCTCCTATCTTTCTTTCTTTCTTTCTTATATGGCTAATGCAGGAATTTGTTTTGCATGATTCTACATATTTGTAATGAGTTGTTTTTCTTACCTTCTCAATGGGTGGAAGAGGGGGAGGAGGGAAGGAAAGAATTTATTTATTTATTTATTATTTTTTTTTATTAAACAAATGCTTTAATAACTTCTGTTTTACATCATTCATTTCCGCCAGATTTTGAGTTACAATTATTTTTTTGCCCCCTGTTTTTCCCCTACCCACCCTCCCAGAATAGTAGTCCCACAAGATATCGCTTCCTCCAATCTGCTCTCTCCCATATCTTCTCCCATATGCCCTTCGACTTTTCCATTAGAGGAAGGTGAATCTCTGTGTCCCAATGCCTGCACATCTTATCTCCCAATTACAAGTAAAAGAGTATTAATAATAGTATTTATATATATTTGAAACATTTAATCTGAAGACCTCGAATTTCAGATCCATTTCCTTCCTCCCTTGTCACCCATTCCTTCTTGGGAGATAAGTAATTCAGTATATGTTGTACATGTCTAGCTATGCAAAACATTACCATAGTAGATATATTGTACAAGGCTGCTTATAATTCCCTCCCACTCATCCCACCCCCCACCTGGTCCTTTCCCTATTTGATCTTGTCCCTCTTCTATAGTGGGTACTTCCAACCTCCCCTCCCCCAAAGGATGCCCTCCCATCCATGGGAAGGAAAGAATTTGTAACTGAAAATAAAATAAAATTTAAAAAACGCAATCTTCCCTCCCTGTCCCAGTTTTGTTGGCTGCTTAATACACAATTCACAGCTGTTCTGGAAATTGCCAGGCAATTATAACAAAAAAACCCAGGCTGGCTAGTTGAAGGAGCTGAGAGTGACCTGTTAAGGATTGACATAACAAATTCCATTTTGTCCAGTATTTGTTTTTTTGTTTTTGTTTTTGATTTTGCTTTTAATATGTGATGCTTCAGCACATACTACAGGGACAGCTTAAAACATGCTGTCTCCTTCTGATGGGGTCCTTGTGATGTATATATGTCTGTAGTATCAATCTGTAACATCAGTTTGTAAGTGGGGTGCTTTGGGATTTATGTCTGTAAAATCAATTTGTAAAACCAGTCTGTAAGATCACATTCCCCACCCCCCCTGCTTCAGAGCATTGACTCTGCCCCTTCCCCCTTCCAGCACTCTGCCCAGCAACAACTCATGACCTGTTTATCTCTGCTTGAAACAATAAGTTATGTAAATGTTATCTCCCTTAGTTAGAGTGGCCAGCCCCACCATGAATTCTTCAATACCTTATCTATAGGGTAACTCCTTAGTCAATTATATACCCACACTGTCTCTGATGACCTTGGTGGGAGGCAGACTGGGCACTCTTTAGTGACTTATCAGGCCTAAAACCACACCTCCAGTTAGCCCCGCTTGAGCTATTTCCCAGTGAATCATGGGCAATACACCTGCGCAGTTGATAGTAAAAGTGTATAGTCCTTTGAGCACTGACCACTCCTTAACTCCTCCCTGATCCCACCCTTACTCACCTAGTTAGCATAATTGACACCTTAAAACTATGCCTGTGGCCTCTGGGAGTTGGCAGGTTCCATAAGAATCTAGCCCGCTGTTCTCTACAAAGTAACAATAAACTTTACAATTTCGGCTTCAAAGTTTGCTTGAGCCTGGTGAATTCCTTCCAGACTGGATGCCAGGGAGGTATCCCTGGCAGAACCACTTACCCTCCCCCCCTCCTTATCACCCTTCCCTCTTCACTTCAATACCTGCAACTCCTCTAATGGCTTTAAGACTGCAAAAGGGGACTCTGGGGACTTAAGGTACTTCAATAGTTCAAGAAAAGTTGGCTCTTGATAAAGAAGGTATTCTTTCCTTTTGATCTTGTGGGAATTGACATGCTAACAAGGACACATTCCTTCCTTTGAAACAAGTGATAAGCAACCTCTTTTGTGGTAATAAGTATCTTTCTCAGCTAGGAGATCAACTTCTGACCAACCTCTGGAATAAACCTGTAGTCTTTGCCTAGAGTTTCCTCTTATCTCACATGTTGGCTAAGGATAGACTGGTATGAATATTATTAGTGGAATAGTAACATACACAAAGGCACCATCTACTCGTTGTGTGTTGCACTCTGAATAAACTGCAGTTTCCCCTGTGTCTCTCTCTCTCGTACTGGCTTATTGGCAATGGCTAGTCAGGACCCAAAGAAAATTCGTACAAGAGGCTCCTTGGCCAAGATTTGTAACCCCTTTCACACATCTGGCAGAACTCTCAGTTTCCAAACAGCTCATTTGCAACTAATGTAAATCTGACCTGACCCAGTGCTCTGCACCTGAGTTGTTGCAAGAATTTTCAGGATCTTTGCTAGCCACTTCATGAATAAGTTGGCATAGGATACAGACAGATAGGTCAACTGCAGGCTATTTATCCATTTCAGAGTGTGACACATACCATTAGTAGGTGATGGACATATGTGTGTCACAATTTTGTAGATCACACAATACACCCACCACGTACATGTGTCCAAATACACACGTATATGTGTACAACATCATGCATATATGTGCACATAAACACACGTGTGGCACATACGTGTGCATGTGAACAGATGCACATACACATGAGTACATATATGTATGATACACAGATGCACATGTGCACAAACAATACATATGTGCATGCATATGTGTGTGTGTGTGTGTGTATTCTCTCCTCCTGAATTACATGGCCCAGAGAGAGTAACAGAGTAGCCCCCAAAGCAGTTTGGGGTAATATTGAGTAGGGCATATGAGCAGGAAAAGGTACTTATTAGGATATTTCATTGTTCCAGTAAGGAAATAATGTATTCTTTAGCAGAGCAATTTACATTGTTTTTTGGAGGGCAGTTGGGGTTAAGTAACTTGCCCAAGGCCACAGGGCTAGGTTTTTGTTTGTGTGTGTTAAGTGTCTGAGGCCTGATCCAAACTCAGGTCCTTCTGACTCCAGGGCCGGGGCTCTACTCAGTGCCACCCAGCTGCCCCTAGAGCAATATACATTGTAACAAAATGGGTTCTTCTTCATGAGTTAATCAACATTCGTCAAGCCTCTACTACATGTGTTATTAAATGAGATAAAGAGGATATGATCTGAAGAAAAAAAAAGGAGGGTCTATTCAAAGTCATATGAGGGTTTTTTTGTTTGTTTTTTAGTAATTTTAAAGCTATACAACAAATAGAGGGCAAAGAGGTCCCCAAGACGATGTCTCAAAGAGGCCTCACTGTAGAAAGGGAAAGAAATGTAATAGCAGCAAATGTGGGGCAAAATGGAGTCCCATTTACATTCTTCCCAAAATCCACTTGCAATAGAACAAAGTGTGGAGCTGATGTTAATTGGTAATTATTGCTGGACTACAGATTTTTGCTTTTAAAAAAGACTGGCTGAAAATTTCTTTTACAGCTAACAATGCCATTGTTATTATTACTATTACTATTATACTATTATAATTATAATTACTATTATTTTACCTGGCTTATCTGCCAGGCACATAATATTTTAAAACAAGTCTGAGACAAGGAGACAGCTAGATAGCACAGTGGATAGAACATTGGATTTGGAATCAGGATGGCCTTGAATTCAAATTCTGCCGCAGATACGTAGTAGCTGTGTGATCTTGGTCAAGTCACTTGACTGCTATCAGCTTTAGTTTTTCTCATTTGTAAAATGGGGATAACAACAGCATTTACTTTAAAGGGTTCTTGTAAGAATCAAATGTTTTGCCATCTGTAAGTGTTCTAGGAATGCTTTCTATTCAATCAGAGAGAACAGCCTATAAGGTGGGTCTTTTGTTAGACAAACTGATTCTAGCCAAATGACTAAATGAACATGTTAGTTCTAGTTCTAATATACATATGTGTAGGATGAATTGAAGTTTACCCTCCTCCTGGAGTCAATGGTAAGGCAGTCACAAGGGAAAGTGCTGAAAAGGTGTTGGTAAGTAGATTTACTGCTCACCACCAAAACAGCAATCTGAAAGCCAGGATATTCAATACTGAGTTCATATATTCCACCATAATTTTTTTTTTGCTTCGATGGAACTGTTCTTTTGAGGACAGGGTGATTATGCTAGTAACCATTCCTCCGGAGAAAAAATGTGCTTCAGAGCAAAGAGACTGTATTTTGTGTCCAAAGTGAATTTGGGGAGAATGTGTCCTTCAGTAGACCCTTTCTCCCAATCACTTTACAATCACAGTAGTTCATAGGACTTTTTTTTTCCCAAGCCCTTCTTTTTTTAACTTAATATTTTATTTTTCCCAATTACATGTAAAAATTTTAAAAATTCATTTTTAAAAAAGCATTTCAGTTCCAAGTCCCCTCTCCTTGGGAAGGTGAGTATTTTGATATAGGTTATATGTGTGCAGTCTTGCAAAACATATTTCCATATTAGTCATATGAAAGAAAACACAAAAAATACCCAAGAAAAATAAAGTAAAAAAGGTATTCTTTGATCTGCATTCAGATTTCATCAGTTCTTTTTCTGGGGATGGATAGTATTTTTCATCATAAGTTCTTTGGAATTGTCTTGGATCACTGTATTGCTGAGGATAACTAAGTCCTTCACAGCTGACCATCATACAATATTGCTGTTACTGGGTACAATGTTCTCCTGGTTCTGCTCACTGCATTTTGCATCAGGTTTTTTCTGAGAGCACCCTGATCCTCATTTCTTATGACATAATAGTATTCCAGTATATTCCATATACCACAACTTGTTCAGTCAATCCCCAATTGAGGAACATCTCTTCAAATTCCAATTCTTTGCTACCACAAAAAGAGCTACTAGAAATATTTTTTGCATACATAGGTCCCTTTCCTTTTCCTTTGTTAAATTTAATCTCTTTGGGATTACCTATGTATTAACAATGCACTATTCACAATGCCTATGGCAATTATAAATAGGCTTATGTGGTTATTAATCACAAAATATACCAGGCTCTCTATATGGGGCATAAAGCTAGAACATTTATTAAAATACCAAATTACTGAGTCCCAATACCAGAAAGTCAAAGCCATCAGAGTAGTTATGAAATTGGGACATGTAGTTAACGTAGTAAACAACCACATTCTCAAGCCTGCAAAACAGAACAGGCTATCTCAGGCAAAGGTCCTTCTCTTCCCACTCACAGCAACTGCTCAGCGTCCAGGAAGTGTGCTCCCAGCAGCTCCGACCCCCCGCAGTTCCGGTCCCTGGCAGAAATTCTGCCAGGCTCAAAAAGGGGTTTGTGCCTCTACCTCTACCTTGGCTGCTGCTGCTGCTGCTGCTGCTGCTGCTGCTGCCGCCACCGCCAGTCCCCACCAGAACTCTAACTTTTCTTCCGCTTCCTCTTGCCCCGCCCCTTCCTGCTATCTCAGCAAGTCCAATGCAGCAGGAAGATCTTTAAATCCCATAACCCTTACATTCGGCCCCAAGATCTTTCATGTCCCTTACTTGGCAAAAATACTGAATTCAACAGAATTTTACAACAATATAACAAGGATAGCACACAATAAACACAGAAGACAATATTTTAGGGTGGGGCTTCAGCACAAACTCCCCATCATCCCCCCCCAAACAAATGGGGCGGTCTCTTCTTCCATGGCTACTTGCTGCTGCAATCGGATGTAGAGCTGTCCCTGTCCCAAGGGTCCCATTTAAGAGGTCAGTTCTTAATGTGCTTGATGCCAAGTCCAGGGGTGACACATCACAGTTGCAGACAGGGGGTGACATCCAGCTTAAGCTATCAGGCATCTACAGGTGGAGGGTACCAAGCCCGTGGAAACAAATCTAGCAAACAAGGTGAACAGACAAAAAGCCAAGAAAAAGCAAAGAGAAAATAACTAGACTACTGTAGCCTCACTCACGGTAGAATATATGAGTTAAGGGTACAATTTTGTAATCATCTTCTCCAGAATATAGTTACAGTGTTATCCCTCCCATGTGCTATAATCTCTGCAGCCTTTGGAATATCATCTGGCTTCCGTTTTACCGATACTTTAGCTCCTGATTTTATTCTATCAGTGGAACCAAATCTTTCAGTTCCTTTGACAGTCATTTTGGGAGGAGGGTCAGTTTTAGAAGTGGTATTGTTGTTTTTTTTTTTTTAAAGCAATTGGGGTTAAGTAACTTGCTCAAGGTTACATGGCTAGTCATTGTTTATGTGTGGGTGCTCATTTTCTGAGGCCGGATCTGATCACGGGTCATCTCAACACCGAGGCCGGCACTCTTACTCACTGCGCCACCTAGCCGCCCCTTTAGGGCAATTGGGGTTAAGTAACTTGCCCAAGGTTACATGGCTAGGTTTTTGTTTGTGTGTTAAGTGTCTGAGGCCGGCTCCGAAGTCAGGTCCTTCTGACTCCAGGGCCGGCGTTCTATTCACTGTGCCACCTAGCCGCCCCAGAAGTGGTATTGTTTTACAAGGAATGATAATCACTTGGACTATCCTATCATTTTTACAAATCTGTATGGGCCCTTCACCTAAATTATGGAATGTCACAACCATTTCTCCTTGATAATTAGAATCTATTACTCCAGCCAATCCATGTATTCCTTGGGCTGCTAATCCTGATGTGGGTAAAATCTATCCAAAGTGATTTTTTAGGGATTCTTATGCAT
This sequence comes from Gymnobelideus leadbeateri, assembly GCA_011680675.1. NCBI lineage: Eukaryota > Metazoa > Chordata > Mammalia > Diprotodontia > Petauridae > Gymnobelideus > Gymnobelideus leadbeateri. The sequence continues at coordinate 164,429 of WOXC01006964.1, forward strand.
ATCCCAGTGGAGATTTTTCTTATTTCTTTTCTGTCTAACCAAAAGTTCTCTAAACAATGCAAATCATATCCCACCGAGCCAGGTGTTCCTGTGTATGGTGCTGGGACATCTGGCCTCAAGGTCCAATACTCAATATTTGGGATCTTATGCGTTTGTTGTTTTCTAATTTACAGATTTGGGGGCATCATTCTGGCTAGAGGTGTACTTCCTCCCAATGGTCTATTATTCAAATTACGTAAAGCCACGAACAAATTATCCTTCCAATGTTGATACGAATTATTGGAACTTAACTTCCTTAACTGTTCTTCAGTAATCCATTCATTCTTCCAATTAACCCAGATGCTTCTGGATAATAAGGAATAGGATATATCCATTCTATGTTGTTTCATATACAATATCTCTTCATTTCATTCCCTTTGACCCATTGTCACTCTGAATCTGCACTGGGGCTCCATAATATAGACTTAGGAGATCTGGAGTGTTACAGGTGCTTTTCTGGGTCTCATTCTTATAAGGACAAGCCACTAGTGCACCTGAATAGGTGTCAGCACAAGTGCATATAAATCTGCCTCCTCTATCTTGGGGGGAGGGGACCAGTATAGTCTATTTGCCAGATTTGGGCTGGGACTTTTCCTCTTGCTAGCTCTCCAGTCACTACCCGAGGGACAGTTGGCTCCTTTTCCAATTGACATATAGGACATTCTGCTGCTATCTGTTTTAACAGTGAATGAGAGATACGAATACCTCGATCTTGTGCCCACCGGTGTGTGGCCTGAACCCCCAAGTGCCCAGCCGTTTGGTGGACCCATTTTGCTAATACCGGATCATCAGTTGTGGTCAAGGTAGGGACAATATGTTGAGTAGCCATCTTTGCCAGTCGATCAGCATGAACTCACGTTCTGGTGTGGTGAGGGCCACATGAGCATCTACATGCAAAACGGACAAGTCAGCGACCAAAGACATGTTCCAGATATCTTCCCATAATTCTTTGCCCCAGACGAGTTTGCCATGAATCTCCCAATTTTGATTTTTCCACATGGGCATCCATGTAGCTAACCCATTAGCTACTGCCCATGAATCAGTGAATATATGACACTGTCCTCCTCGTTCTAGTTTGATGGCTTGATGTACTGCCATAAGTTCAGCATACTGACTACTTCCACCTATCCCAGTACTTTCCAAAGTCCTTCTAGTATATGAGTTATAGGCCATTGCTTTCCAATGTCTTTTTTGGCCCAAATATTTTGCTGTCCCATCAGTTAGTGGCAAGCACCCCAACATCCTCAGGGTGGCCAACACAGGTTCTTAGATCTGCTTTGTAAAGGAAAGCAATTCAAAATCGGTTAACAAGCTTACTTTAATCCAAACATATATTACCTAGTTCAGGGGGGAAAGGCCAGCACCCCGAACTTCAGAGTATACAGATAGATCGGACAGGCTTCCAAACTGTCCAACCATTATATCAATACCAAATCACAGTTACCAGAGAAAGAAGCATCAACATCTGGGTTTTCAAAGCTGGGGGGCTCTCAACAGCAGCCCAGAGTCTTATCTGGTCAAATCACACAACACTTCTCAAAGTGAGCTCCAAAGCAAAGCCTCTCATCAGGGTTTATATAGCCTTCTCCTGGCTCAGAGAATGTAACCACCCTCTTGACCCACTGCCCAATCACACAGCATCAAGGTGTGGTCATTCCTGAAAACCTAGCCTCCTGCCACAGGCTCCATGTGACCACATTCAGCCTATTGGGGGCAGAGTATATTTTCAAATCAAGGAAGGTTCTCAGAGTCACTTAAGCCAATCAAAGGGCCTTGGGGCAGGGAAGATCTTCAAATCTGCATTTCCATTACTACCTACTAGTGATATTGCTGGGTCAAAGGGTAAGAAAGGAAAAACTCTTAGGACTTTGAATAGTTCCCGAAACTCACCCTCTTCTCTTTATCCTATGTAATAAGGCAAGTAGAAGGAGCTAATTAACAGACTGATTGATAAAAAAGATAGTTTCCTTAGATCCAGGGTAAATAGTTGTGGTGAAGGATATATGTTCTTTCCTTTGAAGAAATTGAAGCATCCTCCCCGCCCCCACACTTTTTTTTAAAGACAGTACCTTTCCCATACTTTCCCTGATCCTACTCCTAAACTGCTTTGTAGAATGTCCTGATTTTACCCAAACCCTTTGCATCACATAACTCCGGAGGAGTGTGTGTGTGTGTGTGTTTGTGTGTGTGTGTGTGTGCGCTCTCAGTCTCGATTTGGGGAATTGTGAGACACACATCTCTGACACTTACTGGTGGGATGTATCTCACTCTTGATAAATAACCTGCCTGTGTCTGTTTGCATCCCATGCTGGTTTCTTCATGTAGTGTTATCCATTTCTGGAGGTTCTGGTGGGCCTAATACTGGCTCAGACTCTCAGATTGGCAGCCTCCAGAACTTCCCAGAAGTGTGCACAAGTGTTCTCTCTTGTGTCTGAGGAAACTTTCTATTTCAGCAAGAAGGCCTCTTTTATTTCTAGGTAGCATTAAGACTTTTCTGAAGTCTTAGAGAACCTAGTGCCCCTTCATCTTACTTTCCACAGGCATATAAGCAAAAGCTGTGTCTGTTTGATTACCAGTCTGTTGTTTGTGACTACTGCATTTTTTTAATCTTATTTTTTGAATAATATTTTATTTTTCCCAATTATGTATAGAAACAGTTTTTAACATTCTTTTCTTTTTTTTTGGCAAGGTAATTAGGGTTAAGTGACTTGCCCAAGGTCACACAGCTAGTAAGCGTGTCAAGTGTCTGAGAGCAGATTTGAACTCAGGTCCTCTTGACTCCAGGGACTGTGTTCTATTCACTGTGCCAGCTAGCTGCCCCTTAACATTCTTTTTAAAATTTTTGAGTTCCAAATTCTATCCTTCTCTCCTTTCCTTCCCTCCTCCCTGAGATGATAAGGAATTTGGTACAGGTTATATATGTGCAATGGTGTAATACACTTCCACATTAGTCATGCTGTGAAATAAAACACGGACAAAAAACCCCACCCCAAACCATGAGAAAAATAAAGTGAAGAAAAGTATACTTTGATCTGCATTCAGATTCCATTAGTGGGGAAGATGGTAGAGGACAGAAGACTTTGGGCTCTCCAAATTTCCTCCACAAAAAAGGAAGGAACATTGCCTCAAAGTGACTGTAGAACTGTAGAAATAAACAACAGTTGGGGTAAAGCAATTGTCTCCCTAAGACAACCAGAAAGAAGGGAAGACTTAACCTCCAGAGCAGGAGATTGAGCCCGGTGAAATGCAAACACCTCTAGGCCAACTCTTCAGAATCACCAAACAAGAAGACTAGGGAGCAGCTGGATCAAGGAGGCAACCTCAGCCACAGGAACTGTCACCTGAGGGACACGCTGGGATCCCATGGCTGAGGAGGAGAAGATTGAGGGACCTTCCACTGTGGAGGGACAACCAAGCACAGCTGTGCTGACATGACTGTCCTGGGCTGTGGCTATGGGAGAGAAAAAGCTAGGACACACCTGGACACACCTGGAATGTAGTAGAAGGGTGGGGACTCCACTGGCTATGGGCATTTGCAGAAGTCCCTTTGAAAATCAATCAAGAGAGGTGGTGGCTAGGTGGCACAGTGAATAGAGCATTGGCCCTGGAGTCAGGAGGACTTGAGTTCAAATTCAGTCTTAGACACTTAACACCCAAGAGTCGTGTGACCTTGGGCAAATCACTTAACCCCAAGTGCCCTGCATTCCCCCCTCCAAAAAGCAAAAAAGTAAAAAAGTCAATCAAGAGAGATGGAGGAAAAATAGGGGAAAAAAAGAACAGCAATTCAAGAAAATCGAGAAAATTATGAAAAGAAAGTCAACCAACTGGAGAAAGAGAATAAAAAACTTAGGGAATAACATAATTCCTTGAAAACTAGAATTGGTCAAAGGGAAGCTAATGATATTATAAGACACCAAAAAATAAAACAAAAACAAAAAAATGAAAAAATAGAAGAGAATGTGAAATATCTTATCAGAACAACTTATCAAGGAAAAACAATATAATATAGTTGGGCTACCTGAAAGTCGTGATCAAAACAAGAATCTTGATACAATATTACAAGAAATTATTAAGGAAAATTGTTCTGAAGTTTTAGTACAAGAAAGTAAGCTGAAATAGAAAAAAAAAATCCACTGTTTACCACCTGGAAGGGATCCGAAGAGGAAAACTTACAGGAATATCATAACCAAGTTTTAAAGCTCCTGGGTTAAGGAGAAAATATTGAAAGCAACAAGGAAAAAAAAACAATTTAAATATTGTGGAGCTACAATTAGGATTACACAAGAATTAGCAGTTCTACATTGAAAGAATGTAGGTCTTGGAAAGAATGTAGGTCTTTTTTTCATAGAGCAAAAAAGCTGGGGTTATGACCAAGGGTAATTTATCCAGCAAAGTATAATCCTGAATGGAAAAAAACGGAAGAAAGCAAAAAAAAAAAAAGGACATTTAATGAATTGAAAGACTTTCAGGTATTTGTGACAAAAAGAGCAGAACCTAATGGAAAACCTGACACATAAGATCGAGAAGAAATAGAAGGCAAACATTAAAGACCACTTATAAGGGACTCAATAAAGTCAAACTGCTTACTTCTTCTATGCAAAAATGTTAGCAATACTCATAACTGTCATCATTATTTGGGTAGATTGAAAGAAAGGCTTGGGCTAAGCTGTGTTAAGATGGGGTGATTCTAAAAAATCAAACTCTGTAGGGAGAGATATAAAGGTGTAATTATACGAATGAGGCATAAAAGGAAGAAGTAATACAGAAGAAGCAAGTGGGTATAGAGGGTTGGGAGTGCGGAAACCTTACTTTCACCAGAAATAGTTTAAAGTGGGAATAACAGCGACCACCGGCTCTGGCCCTGGCCTCCCTCCAGCCCGAGATCTCTGGGCGCTTTTCCTGCGTCTTCCCCTGCCCCCATACGCAGTTCTCCGCCCCCCTTCCCAGTATACGCCCCTCTCCTCCCCCAACATATACCCCGCAGCGCGGCCGCCCATGTGACTGCGGGGCTGCAGGGGCGTTTCCCCCTATGACCGGGGAAAGCTGCAGGAAGCGGAAACCTCCCGAGGCCCCCTGGGGCCCAGGGCCACAGGGCCTCACTAAACAAAAGGAAAAGGCTCTCTCTGGTGAAAAGGTCCCTGGTCTACTACCTGAAAGGCAGGAAAGGCAGGCTGCAGAATAAGCGTCATTACCCAGTGTTGCAGGGTTCTGCAGGGCAGCCCCTTCCCTGGCTCCTGAAGGAGCGAGTTTTACCCAGGGAACCTTAACCAAGTGTTTGCATTTCAGGGCCCAATCACCGGCTAGTGGCGAGTGGCACAGAATGCAACTGCCCCTTCCCACCTACTGAAAAGGCGAGAAATGGATTATCTGTTAAAAACATTTCTGCATTGGTCGTGTTTCTCCTTCCTTCTGCTCCCCTCCCTCCCAATGAAAAATAAGAAAAGAGGAAATAATATATATATGAGTAAATTTAGAAAGAAGAGGGTGAGGGGAGAGTATAAGGGAGGGACTCTTAGAGGGTGGGTAGGTTAAGGAATAGGAGGGCAAGGTAGCAGAAGTGTTATTGTTATTGTTTGTCCTTCATTCTCAAAGAGGACCAACACATCAGGAAGGTGATATCATGACTTGCAGGAAAACTGAATTTAAGTGAGGGAGGGCTGTGCAAAGTCACCAGTCTCACAGGAGCCATCTGGATCCAGTAGACAGATATAGATCAGGATGCCTAGAGATGGCCCTGGATGCATAGAAGAATTGGCCTTTTTAAGCTAAGGTCTTTCCCAGGTCTCAGTTTGTCTGAGGCAACACCCATTTAGTGAATAAGGCTAGGTAAGAAAGGAGGCAAAAAATGGTCTCTTTTACCTAAGGCTTCTCCACCCCCTCAAAAGCAGGTAGAAGTAAATTGGAGGAGGGATAGGGTAAATAGGGTGATAAAGATAATGAAGAAAAAATAGGATAGAGGGAAATACACAAGTAATTATAATTTTGAGTGAATTATAATTTGAATGTAGATTTGCCCATAAAACAGAAAACATTTAGCAGAATGGATTAAAATTTGAATTCAACAATATATTGCTTTCAAGAAATACAATAAAAATGAGAGATACACAGAGAGTTAAAATAAAGGGCTGGAGTAGAATTTATTATGTAAAAGTCAGGAGTAGTAATCATGATCTTAGACAAAGTTAAAGCTAAAATAGATTTAATTAAAAGAGAAAAGCAGTATTATTCAATATTATTTAGGTCTAATTCTCAAATATATAAACAAATTTGTCAAATTTATAAGAATATGAATCATACCTCAATTGATAAATGGTCAACGGATATGAAAAGTCAGTTTTTCCATGAAGAACACAAAATTATATGAAAAAATGCTCTAAATTATTATTGACTAGAGAAATGCAAATTAAAACAACTTTGAGATATCATCTTACACCTAACAGGTTGGGTAGAATGACAGATGCCCTTCAATTGGGGAATGGTTGAACAAGCTATGTGTATAGAATTGTGAAGGAATGCTATTGTGATATAAGAAATGATGAGCTAGTTGATTTAGAAAATCATAGAAAGACTTAAGACTTAGGGAGGAAAATGCTATCCACCTCCAAATACAAATATGCATAGTACAGTTGTGTGTGTGTGTGTGTGTGTGTTTGAATTTAATTGTAGCCCTCTTTAGGGTGGGGGAGAGAGGAGGGAGGGAAAAAAACAAAGTAAAAAGTGCACAGCAGAGAACAAAAGAAAACCTAGAAGGAAGCACAGAAAATCTGGGTAGCTTTGAAAACAGTATGTAGCACTTATTATGTAGGTTTTCTTGAACTGGAAATTTGTTTGATATTGAATCCTCTCTTATGTTCTGCTGTGTAGATGGAAAGGTATTTTTTTTCCTTTTCTCATTTTGTATTTAAGTTTGAAATGAATAAAAAAAAAGATTCCACCAGTTCTTTCTATGGATATGGATTTCATCATAAGATCCTTCAGAGTTGTCATGGATCTTTGTATTGCTGAGAATAGCTAAGTCATTCACAGTTGATCACCATGTTGATGAGAGGGCAGTGCTGATTGGTGGAGATTGGCTGGGCCACCAACTCAGAGATGACCTCCAGTTGGACAGAGAGGGGACCCTGTCTTGGGCACCAGTATAAGATGCTTTACTAGGACCTCGAAAAAGGGGCTGATGTTTATTTTGCTTCAACATAATGATTAGTAAAATTTCATTGCATGCATTGAAAAGTTTAATTGCTGTTTCCATCCTGCTAGTGGGTGGAATGTATTTAGAAATTTTTCAAGGAATCCTTGTCAACCTGACTGGCTGCCATTTCCAGACTAAGGCCATTCTCTTGGCAACAGAAAACAGGAACAGAACAAGGATGAAGCAGTTCTGCTTTTCCCTGTGGTTAACTATTACCCCCCACCCCCAGCCCATCCTCTCCTTGCTTTGATTCTTCTGTATAGCTTAGAAACTCCTTCATGGCTTCAATGTATTCATTCCATCAATCAATTTACCAGAGCCACTTGGCACCTTTTCTGCACCTTACAGTGTGGAGAGAGTTGGCTGTGGGCAGAGGTCGGGTGCCTTGCCCAGGGTTACAGGGCCACTGGTTTTCAGAGGCAGAACTTGAACCCAGGTCTTGCTTGTTCCTGGACAGCTCCATCTACCAGACCATGCTTTTTTGCTACACAGGTTATTTTTGTAAAACAATGACTGTTTTTCTTCCTTGCCAGTGCTCTTGCCATGTCCTCTGTGCCCATGTGATGAGAACATTCCTTTCTCATTTCTACCATAGAAACCTGTGTTTCTTTAAGGTTCAGTTCAGGGACCACTCCCCTGATCCCCCTTAATATTCTTGTCCTCTTCAAATTAACCCGACCTTATCTGCATTGATCCCACCAATGACCCTCATGTCCCCAGTGCCTTGCTTCATGTTGGCTAGTTTGTTTAGGCTGGTGCCACAGGGACAGGGTCTAAATTCTGCCTCTGCCACTCCCTGGGGTGCTTGGGCCAAGTCAAACCTCTGTCCAACATAAGAACAAGGGGGCTGGCCCAGCTGGACTCTTGAGACTCTTCCAGGCCTCAGTCTTCCATCCCTCTTCCTACCCCCCAAACAGTTCCTTTTGCCACCTGATTGCAACTGTGCCTGTGAGCAGCACCATATATGCAGTAAGTAGGGTTAGCAAACCTGTGTGCCCAGGATGCACTACCCAGGAAAAGGGCATGCCGCCCACCGCCCATTGCCAGAGAGGTGGAATACTTGTCTCCAAAGATCCCCAGTAAGATCCATCTGAATGAGCACTTTGACAACCATGATCTGACCTTGGCCAAACTGTGTTCCTCCAAAGAGTGCTTGGAGAACTCTGATCATCCTTCTTTTGTCTCCAGGACTGGAATATAACCCCCAGCCAGTCTTCCCTTTAAAGGGTAGGGAGGCCAGGTGAAGGTGGAATTAAAGGAGGAATTGACAAAATTGCTTACTTTTGATAGACTTCTAGTTACAAAACACTTGGTGTGACCTTAGGCAGCAACTCCCTTCGGTTCTCTGGGCCTCAGCCTTCCCCTATATAAAATAAAGGAATGGGACTCATTGATCTGAAGGGCTCAGTCAGCTCTGACACTGAGGTTATTACTTAAAGCTCCGCAAATGACTCTACCTCCACCCCACAGCCCCCAAACTTCTTGTCTCTCCCAACACATAAAAAGACTAGAGTGGCAGAAGAAGGTAGAACCATGGCAGACACAGATTTTATTGTTAAAAATTGATTAAAAACCATACAGGCATAAAAGAGAAGACAGCTCAGAGAGAGAAAGGTCACCACAGCCTTGTGGTGGGCAGGGAGAAGAATAATGTTCCCTCCTTTGGACCAGACAAGAGCCCCTTGGGATGAAAAGGAACATGATTCTGCTCCCAGCCTCTATTCTATGCAGGTCTGGCTTCTGCCCTCCTTGGAAGCTAGTGGGCCTGATGCCCAGAGACCATCTCCCTGCCATTACCTTGCCTTGCCTCAACCAAACCTTGATCACAGGGAAAAGAGGGAAGAGTTAAAGTTTTCTGGGAGGATGGAGAACCAGCCTGCCTCTCCCTTATATATGAGAATATTTACCTCGAGATTTCAAGATTATTCCATGATTTTCTGTATGGGCAAACCAGATCAGAATCCCAGTAGGCAGTCATTATGACTATTAAGGATCCTCACAAATCTAACATTTTAGTTTGTCTTAGGTCCTGTGGCCTCTTGACTACCTATCCCAGCACTCCCCAGTCTCCATTATTTGCTAGTAGTGCAGAATGCAAAATAGACTCTCAGATAAAAAGCTGAAAACTAACGATTTTTCCAGCCTCATCTCATCCAGGCTACAGGAATTCCCAAGAGGGTTCCTAGGCTTTAACTGTCCCATAAGCATCTACAAATGTTCCACTTAAAACGGAAACTTTGAGTGAACTTCTCAAGGGAGTAGGGAGGCAACTATAATGCATCCCCACGGGCAGCTAAATGTTGCCCAACAGAGCAAAAGCAAAGCAGGCATTTCTGAGCCCAGGGAAACCTTGACTGGGACACTCTCTGCTCCCTGAACAGGCCCCCCCACCCCCACAATGAGCCTCATAACTGTCCCACTCCTTCCAGGCCACCATTTCATTGATTTGCACCAGAGACCATAGAAAAAGTTTTGGCACATGGTAAGAGGGACGGCTGCTTTATCTAGAAAAACAGAAGACAGGAAACTCCCAGTGGGGAGTCCAGAAAAGGACAATCCAAGGTGAAACCTATGGCCTAAAAAGCATAAAACCAAAGCCTTTACCATCACTTCCTAGTTGACTGTCCTCTCCCACCCGCAATGTACATTCCCCCATGCACTGGCCAGGGTGACACTGATGTCTGGAAGGGAATCAGCCCATTCCTGGTTCCACATGCACACAGTTCACCTCTTTACCCAAGGTGTTAGTTGCCCTGAGCTGCCACAAGGGGAGTGGGACTTGGGGGAGGTAGGGGGTGCTCTCAGCTCTTGAGACAGGAACGTGGAGCTTTCTCGGTAAAGCATGGAAGAAGGAGCAGGTCATCCTGGCAGGATGGCATGGAGTGGGGGAGCTTTTGACAGGACAGGAGCCTCCCCAGTAAGCAGCTCAGGGCCAGGGAGCTCCCAAGCTACCTCAGGGGTTGGAAGTGGTTGTGGAGTAATTCAGCCTGTGCCTTCAGGCTCTGAAACTCATCCTGGATAAAGTCTGTCAGGGCTTTTCGAATCTCCACCTGAGAGAAGAGACAGAGATGTGGAGCTGAGGTGCCCTTAGGCCTTTCCTTACCTAGTGCTATTTTCTGGGGGAAGATGGAGGCAGTAGAGGAATAGGAGGAGGAAGAGCTTCCAGGAAGTAGGAAGAAGGGAAGGGACAGGGCAACATGCAAAGCTTTTCACACATATTATCTCATTTGGTTGGGTAGCATGCCTGTGTGTGCCTGGCTCTGGGGTGTCATTCCACTGATGGTCAGGGTCTCTGGATGTCTTGACCATGGCTGGGGAAAGGGGCATGGAGACCCAGACAGCTGGACTGGCAGGAGAGCCCCACCTCCTCTCCCCTGGAGCTCATAGTCAGATCCCAGACAAGATTAAAAGCATTTCTTTGTTTCTCTCCCTCCAGACCCTTGTCCTTCTCAGGGAATAGCCCAGGGGTCCCCTGGAGGATGTCCAACTCTCTCAAACCCAACTTCACTCTCCAGCTAACTCACTGCTGACTTATTCTCAGCACGGAGATGTTCAAGAACAGGCAGGGCACTGAATGGCTTTCCAATGAGCACGGTGATTTTCTGGAAGGGTGAGGGAGAGGATGTCACAGGGTGTGAACAGAGCCAAAGAACCACCCAAATCCTGCCCCAGAGGGACCCACCTCCCCACCCAAAGACAGTGAGGCAGGGAAACTCCAAAGGCCTAGGAGCTAAGGCTGAGGAAAGGCTAGTATGAGCCTAGGAATCAGGAGATCTGGGTTTGGGTTCTAGTTCTGGTTTTGCCACTGTGTATGATGTTGGGCAGGTCCCCTTCCCCAAACTGGGCCTCAGTTTATTCATCTGTAAAATGAGGGGGTTAGACTAGGCCTCTTTCTAGCTTTAACATCCCCAATCCTTGGCCCTAAGGGCCCACCTCCCCCAACCACCAGTGTCCCAATATTAGCCTTAAGAGCCCATCGATCCCAACACTGCCACTGCCAGGAAGTCTTTAGATATGGACATCCAAAGTCAGTCATACTGGAGCCAAAATTCCTCTCTCTGTAACCTGTCGTGTTCCTAGTGCTAGCACTCTGCCTGGAGACACAGCGTGGTGTTGGGAAGAGAGCACTGGATAGGACATCAGGAAGATGTCAGGTGAAATTCTGCCCTCCAGCCTGGGCTCCACCAGAGAGATCTTGGGTGGGAAAAAATGACACCTTCTTTTTCACTACCCTTGGGTTTTCTTTAGAACCTTATGCATTTTTGTGTATTTAAACCTGTAGATCCTGAGGAGTCTACAAGCTCCACTCGATAATAATAATAATTATTAATACTAATAGCTAACATTTCTATACTGCCTACTATGTGCTTTTTATCTCATTTAATCCTCATGACACCAGAAGGTAGGTGCTATTATCATCTCCATTTTACATATGAGAAAACTGAGGCAGATGTAGTGAAGTGGCTTGCCCAGGGTCACACAGCTAGTCAGCATTTCAGGTTGGATTTGAACTCAAGTCTTCTTGACCCCAGGCCTGAAATTCTGAGCACTGTAGTGCCCCCTAGTTGGCCAAAAGAGTCCATTATGTAAAATAGGTTAAGAACCCTGTTTTGCTCCCCCTACACTGAGAACAACTCCTTTCAGACCCCAAGGGTTCCCGTCCCAGTTCTCTGCCCTCAGAGGATCTCTACATAGAAGACCACCTTTTGAAACACCATTAGATAGCAGCTTGGTGGGCAGAGTAGCCTTAAAATAAGGAAAAGCTCAGCAACACAGTAGGTGTGTGACCCTGGACAAGTCACCTCACCTCAGTGCCTTACAAAGAAGTTGCTGGATGGGTGGAGGGAGTTTCTACACTAAGAATTCCCTAAAGTTCCAGACCAAAGTGAGGATGGGGGTGGAAGAATCATTTTCATAAGAAATAGAGTCTAACCTCATTTGACAGAGCAGAAAACAGCCACATAGGGGGCTTCCCAAGACACCTTCCTGTCCCCTTTCCCTCCACACAAAGGAGTCAGGAATGGAACTGCCCTGTAGTGGCCAAGCCTGGGGGAAGCAGGGGGAGAAAGAGAACCAGAGATTGGCCGGCTCCCACTCACCTGTCCAAATCTTGGGAAATAGGGTGGAGTGTTGGGAAGCACGTCACTCATTCCTACACAACAGGTGTGGAGGCCGATAGAAAACAAGGCAAATGGTCAAAAAGGAGCGAAGGGAGGGATTCTAGACACCTCCAGCTCCACCCCCATTCCCAGTTCTTTGACTCCAGGAGACCAAGGGAGAGCCCTATTCTCCCTGTCTCCCACTGCCTTCTGAATATCACTATACCAGGACGCTTACCACCAGGCTCCCTTCCCAGAAAGCTCACCAATGTGCCAGAGTGGAAGGATGATGGGGTTGAGGTGGCACTCAGCGATCAGGCGGCCTATTCCTGTCAGGAAAGAATGGAGTGGGTGGGGTATAGGCCATGCCCTGAAAAACCCAACAGAAGGAGCCAACCTCTGAGCTGTTCCTAATACCCACTGAACTAGAAAGGTCTGTGGAAGTTAGAAGGGAGAAATGTGGGGCCAGGTGAAATGGCTGAAGTTTGCTCCCCTGACACTGGCAGTCTGGGTCACCCCAAAACTTACCCCACTTAAAACGAAGAAATTCCTGGCTCATGTTCACTTTTCCTGAAGAGAGAGAAGGAGGTAAGCAGCTCAAGGTGGCCTCCCCTCATATGAGGCCCAATGAGGCCTGTCAGAGGCACTAGGGGGAGAGGGGTGGGGTGGGATGGGCTAGGATAGGGACTTCAGTTCTTTTCCCTTACCCCAAGGGGAACTGACCCTGCCAACCCCTCCTCCTGCTGGCTGCTCCAGAACCATTATTAGCTTCCTTTCCCACCTCCCCTCCCCCCACCCTCACCAACCTTCAGGGAAGATGTGGACCCAGTCCCCATTGTTGAGTTTCTCCAGGATAAAGTCCATCCCTTTCTGGTAGACGCCATCCCCTATCAGAGAAAAGCCATCCCCGTCCCTGGCCCCTTACCATCAGGTTATAGTTGGGGTAAGGGAAGGAGAAGGGATGTCACAGGGAGAAGAGACTGACCCAGCCTTGCTCTTGGTAACACACATTCTGGAAGAGGTGGGACTTCTCTTAGTGAGTGTCTACTCTCTGCTTAGGGTTGGGGGCTTGTTTGGGGGACAGGGTGGGATGTGAGTACTGACCAACACCTCTTTCTTCTCCTTTAACCCAAGGGGAAGCTCAGAGAAAGTGGCCCCAGTTACAGAAGCATCTTCTCTATAATGTACCCTAGAATCAGGCAACCAATCAATCTTCCCCTTGAGGGAACATTGGTCTTTTAGTTTGAGGGGTGGGGGTGAAGGATGTCAAGGTAGCTCCCAGGCTGCAGGATGGGGGCTCACCTCGGCACACAGGGACACACTTTCCCAAGCTAAAGAAATGAGAATGCAGCTCCTTGGTGAAACAGATATCTGCAGCTGCTGGGGTCCTGTAGGGCGAGGGTGGGTGATACTTTCTGCACGAGCCTGAAAACTCTTAACTACTTTCCCATAGCCCCCAACTCCCATAATGTTGCTGGTAGCAGGGAAATTCTGGGGGAGAGGTCATACCTCCATCTGCTACACCCTTAAGAAAAACAGACACTGGGGACAGCTAGGTGGCACAGTAAGTAGAGAGCTGGCCCTGGAGTCAGGAGGACCTGAGTTCAGATCCAGCCTCAGATACTTAAATACACACACACACACACACACACACACACACACACACACACACACACACACACACTAGCTGTGTGACCTTGGGCAAGTTACTTAACCCCAATTGCCCTCAAAAAAAAAAAAAAAAAGCAAAACAGACACCTTCAAAATCTGCCTGGGATGGGAGATGGGAACTAAGGCCTGTCCCCAGTTTAGGGGCCCATTTCTTTTACTTACCACCTCATCAGCCTCAGGTTCCAGATGTGGCGGAGTTTCAGAATCCCTGGGGGAAGACAGAAGTTAACTAGCTGTGGAAGGCACTCAGGCCTCCTTCATCCCCACCACTGTGCCCATGCTTAATATCCCAGCAGCCCTAGCCTTCTAACACTCACTAGCTTCAAGCTATACTAGGCAACTTGCCATATTCAAAAGCCAACTCATCTTTCCTCCAGACCTGCTTTATTTTCTCCTAACCTTTCCATTTCGTTCTCCCTTATCACCCAATCTGGAAACTGCCTAGTCATTTCTGACTCTCTTTTATTTCTAGTCTCCAAGTTCTACACCTCCAGGACAGCTCTTGAATTAGGGTCCCCTCTTCTCATACCATCTAGTCCAGGAACCTCCCAATCTTCTTGTGTTAGCTACTGTCTCTCTAATCTATTTTGCACAAACAGGACTCTGATTACATGCCTCCACTGCTCAAAAACCCTCAATATCTCCCCATGGTCTACCAGAAAAACATCAGAGGACTCAGCCAGATATTTAAGGTTCTCCATAATCTCTTACCTCCTCTTGTAACTTCATCTCCTAGTCCTACCCTATAGACACCCTAAACTCCAGCAATCTGGCCTTATAAACGTACCAGGCCCATTCCTGCTGTTGCCTTTGCTCATGTGTATACTGGCCCAGGATTCTTTCTTCCTACACTGATGTAAATCCTACTCAACCATGGAGCCTAAAGTTTTTAAGTCCTACTGAATCATGGAGCTTAAAGTTCTACCTTCTCTGATCATCTCAATGACAATCTCTCTCTGGCTGAGAAGATGGTATCACTGAAGGAGTTTGGAATTTCTGGACCAGGGCTTAATATGCACAAATGACGGGCTCTTGCCCAGTGAGAATGCACATCTAATGAAGGCCACTATAATACATTTTTGCTTGGAGATCTACAGATACACAGTTGAAATGACTTCAAAGTAAAAATGGGGACAGAAGAAAACTTCCCATATATACCTGCTAAGTACATAGAATATAATCCTCTCAGAATACTACAGGGGTATGATATAGGAAGAATACAGTGGGAAGGCTTAGTAATTCAGAGGCAATATTCAAGAATGAAATTCCATCTCAGACACAGTATTAGACAAAATAAGATCTTAACACAAGGGGATAAATTCAACCTCAGAGAGATGCCTAAGACTTTGCAGGATGTGACTCATCATGTTTTATGTAAAACTAGATAAGATAAAGTGAGAGGGAAGGGTGGATTGGCATCATATGCCAATATGAAATACCCATGAAAAGAAACCCACAAAGTGGAAAGGTGAAACTGGGTGGAAAACATCTGGGTGAGAAGCAATGAAATCTCCTGATCAGATGACGTCTATGCTCAGTTCTGGGTGGTCAGCTGTGGCAGACACATTTTAAGGAGGGTGACCAGGGATCATGTCACATGAGGATTATTTGAAGGCACTGGAGATGTTTAGTCTGAAGAAGGAAGATGGGGGAAGGCGGAGGATGACAGACGACAGGGACAGATGGTGACATGATGGTTGTCTTCAAGCTGCCCTATGGAAAATGGATTAGACTTGAGAGTTTTGCTCCCAGGGCGCAGAACCAGGAGCAATGAGTGCAAATTGGGGGGGGGGGGGCGCAGGGGGTTAGGTCTGGTGTAAGGAATAACTCTCAGTGTTGCCCACCAGTGGAATGGGCTGATTAGGAACAAGGTGAGTTTTTCCTCACTGGAGGCCTTCAAGGAGAGTCTGGATATCCACTTGATAGAGATTTCATCAGAGATTCTTAGTCAAGATGTGGGTTAGACTTGGTGGCTTCTGAAGTTCCTTGCACCTCTCAGAACTGGTGACTGCTATCTAAATCTGGACCTACATTGAGGCCACAGGTACAAACTTCCTAACAGGTGGTTGTTCCCCAAGCAGAACAAAGTGCCCCTCAGTGGAGGCCTAGCCTGGGCATGGTATTTAGAAAATTCCTGTTCAGTTGTCAGTTGGCCTAGATAGCCCCCGAGGGCCCTTCCAACTCTGTGACATCCAATTTTCTGATTCCTCTCAAGGTCTGAGGCACCTACTGTCTCTATCCCTTGTTAGCATCCTGGTACCAAGAGAAGGCAGGTCTACACAAGCTTCTCCTTCTCGTGTCCAGCAACCAGCACAGAGCCTCACTGACTAATGGTCACCAAAGCAATTCAAACAAAATTTATCAGGTACCCACAAAGGACAAAGCACTGGAGACAAACTTTATTATAACACAATACCTGCCAGAAATTCGGGGAGGGGAGCAGAGTTCTCTCTGGTTCATCCAATATTCTGGTTATAGAGGGTATTACCAAACAAAGATGACTCATTTTCATAGAATCAAAATGTAACCAAGAGAATGCTGGAAACTAGATCGAATGGCCTCTTTCTCTGATGAATCCAGAACCAAGCTCGAGGGTCCTGCAAGGTTGTGGAGCCATCATCAATTGGGATGGGAAAGCCCTTGGGTTCTTTGAGCTTTCTAGTGGGGAGGGGAGTAGGGAATATGGATAAGCAAAGTTTATGGAAATGCTCTGGCATTAACCTAAGAGACAGCAAGCATTTTCCATACTAGTCATATGCCCAGGTGATTTCTGACTCTGTACAGATGCCAACACTGATTCACTGACGCTATTCCAATAGAATAATCATTCCTTTCATTTATATGGGACCTTTTCCTTGCCCAAGAGCTCTCATGGCTGTTATCTTAATAGTCCTGGGAGGGAGACTAGGCAGGCCTTAATATCCCTGTGTGACACATGAGGAAGGTAGGGCTCCATGAGCCTGATTGGACTACTGGTCCAATCACATTCCTAGTCAGTGGCAAAGTTTAGATGAGAACCCAGGTCTTCTCCAACAAAATCTAGGGACTGCCCAGAAACTACCCTAAATAAGTTGTCCTTACCCCAAAATACCAAGGGAGGGAGGGAGAAGCAATTCATCCAAAGCACTCATCAGTACCAAGCAGAGGGCAATCACTCTCCATCCCCAAGATTTTCAAAGCCAGACATGCTACCGCCTCACTTTGGACAACCTTCATTTCATTCAACAAATATGCCCCAAGCATCTATTCTGTGGAAGGCCCTATGCTCAGCTATGCTGGGATGAGAGAAAAGCCTTCTGGGAGCTTAGAGTCTAGTGCAGGAGAATTAAAAAGCATGCACAGAAGAATTGTACAAAGCATTCCAAAGGCAGACCATATAACTAGGATGGCCACAGGTTGGGGGTGAAGCCTAAGGCTCTTTTGTTCCCTCAAAGGCTTCTGCCTAACTCCCAAATGCCAGTGTCCTTGGCTGTATGCACTGGAGAGCCACCCCCCTTCCCCTACCACTGGAGCCCAAGCTTTCCAAAATTTGTACCCCAGAGGTGTGGGTCATCCATGCAGGACTGGTGATTGGAGACAGTGATTAGCGGTGTGCCAGGGTCTCGATTCTCGATCAGTTCATACAGCACCTCCTTGTTGTACACATTAAGTTGGTTCATGTACTCTATTTGGAGAGAAGACAAAGGCCCCCAGACAAAGGCTGCCAGCTGGTACCATATTGGACCTACTGCTAACTTTCTCTCTATGTATACGTGTATATACATACATGTATATGTGTACATATATATGTGTACACACACACACACACACACACACACACACACACACACACACAGTCAACCCCCAATGTTTTCTCTTTTCATTCAGTCTACTGGTTGCTCCTTGAAATTGCATTGTCTCTAGGGAAGTAGATTTCCCTTCCCAGCTAATTGGCTCAAACCCCTAGGCAAGATGCTGTTGCTTTCCGTAGTCTCCTTTCAAGATTCAGCTCTCAGAGCAAATCACACTCAAGCCAGGGCTAATTCAGGATTGTCAACCATGCTCATGGATGCAGATAAAGAAAAGATTGCCAATTACAGAGTCCCCTTCCAAGCTTTAGTTCATCCCTTTTCCTTACTCTATCCCCTAGGAAAGTCCTTCTGGCCCTGGCCCCAGCCTTGATCCAAGCACACTCACTGGTCCAGAAGCAGCTGTAGGTGCCCACAAGACCCATGACCACACTGCTGGCCAAAGTCCAAGACAGAGGAGGCACCAAGGGGAAAGGCCATTTCACATTCAGAGGCATCTTCCCATGTCCAATGTAGAGTTGGCTTCAGCTGCCTGATCAAGATTCTGTCATCAGAGAATAAGGAAGAATGGGAAAGGAATTCTTGAGCTTTGCCTTGAACAAGTACTCAGCAGACCACCATGGAGTGGCCCTAACTTGAACAGAGTCTAACTAATGTGAGGTAACCAACCACAGCTTTGACTAAGGGCATTGAAATTTAGAGTGCTGACAGCAGTCACATTTCTTTAATGAAGCCTTAGCACCTAGTTAGCAAGAATAATTAGTGAAATGGGTTTATAGGGAGTTTATGGGTAGGAAATGGTTATTTACCTCTGCCTTCAGATCTGGGTTTTTGACAGTAGAAGGATTTAGATGGGTCTCCTGACTAGCATTCTTCCCCTTATAAGAGAACTGCCCCAGACAGAGAGGAAATGTGACTGGGCCAAGGTATAAGCAAAGGTATCTCTCTACAAGTTAGGCCTTTTCAAAGAATTTAGCCAAGTGGTTACTAATTAGTTAACTAAGGTAAACATTTCCCCTCCATCACTGGAGGCCAACGTGGTGTTTTTAGGTCTCCCCATCTTCCGAAACTCCCAAAGGTCGCCTGACCTCCCTCCTCTTCTCTCTCCCTGGACTGGAGTTTGAATCTCTTTGGCTCCACACCAGGCTTCCCCCTAGTAGAGGGCAAATGCCTAGAGGTCAGAGCTCGTCGTTTCAGTCTGTGTGGATGCCCCATCCGGGCTTCCTGATGGGCACCCTACCTGGCCAGTGGGCACGGGCTACTGGGGCGCAAGGGTTTCCTCTGCCATTTTCACCATGAACCTCACGACAGCACTGGCAAGGAGCACGGAAGGGGGAGAGCATCCTTTGGGTCTCGGCTCCCTCTTTTTCCTGGACAACTGCTCGCTCCCGCCCCTTCCCCAACCTCCCACGCCAATCAGGAGGCGCGGCAGGAACGCGGGCCTCGGGTCCTGCCCTCCGCTGGCTCTCCCGCACGTCGCCACTCCCCCAGGCTCAGGCCAATGCACAAGATAGGGAAACTGAGGTCCCTACAGCTGTTAAGCAAGGCAGTGGTGCCCAAGGTCACGCTACAAACAGGGCTGGGGAGGGCGGCAGCGGGAAAGAATGCCCGCCTGGCCGGCGGGGACCCATTTCCGCAGGCCACTTACCGTCTCAGGCAGCTCGGGGCGCTCGGACCTCCAGAGCTCGGACCGAAAGACCGTAGCCGCAGCCACTGCACCGCCCGCGTCTCTGGCCACTTTCCTTCGGGCTGGCTGCCGTAAAGCAGCGCGGGTCTAGGCGCCGCAGCGCATACGTGTCGTAAACGGAGGCACAGCTCTACGGGCAACTGGCTGGCCTTGGCTGGCCCGGCCCTGGGCCTTTCAGGCCTCCTCTGGAGGCCCTCCCCACCTTTCCTCCCCGGGCCCCTGACTCCACCTGCCCCATAGAAAGTGCGATTTTAACTGGGCGTTGAAAGAAGCCGAGGGATAGTTGAGGAAGGAGAGCATTCCAGGCAGGGGCAGGGGCAGCCACAGAAAAAGCCCAGGATCTTTCAAACTCATAAGGAACAGCAATAAAGCCAGTGACACTGAATCACAGAATACGGGGGACAGGTGTGGGGAGGGGGGGGCATTTAGGGAAGACTTTGAATGACGATCGGAGGATCCTCTGATTCTCGAGATGATAGAGAGCCACTGCAGTTTTTGACGGAGTATCAATATGTATGTTGAAGTCCCCTAGTATGGGCAGGAGCTGGAAATGAGAGATAGATTGGGAGCTAAACACTGAATTCATTGAGGAAGGAAAGGGAGGGTCCTGGAGATCTGCAGACCCTGTAGTTGCTGTTGTTCTCAAATACAAAGGAATGGATGTTCAAATAATGCAAGACTATTCTGCATCTGCTAGAAGAAATAGGAGGGAATGTAACAATGTGTTCCCAAGAACAACTGAGCTCCAGATGCAGGCCAGGGTGACCCATCCTAACCTATCCATACAGGACAAAAGATGGACATTCAATAATAAGGAAAAGTTTGAAACATTTTTCTTTGTCCATGGAATACCCCAAACAGAAAGTTGGTAGGAGTGAATAAATGCAGATAGGAACAGCAACAGTGTGACAGCAGAGATAGCAGTAAGAGGTTTCTCTTACACAAGGAGACAGGAGATGAAAGTCTAGTGGAGGTAACAGTGAAGAGGACAGGGAGCATTATGGACAGAATCTGGAGACACCTTGCTTCCTCTGTGGACATGGAAGTGTACATGAAGGGGTGAGGGAGAGCAGATCAGAGAGGAGTGATGGACCAGGGTCAAATCAAGGGCTGGCACTGAAGGGAAATCGACCTTTATGCCTAGTGGGCGAGGAGGGGAAGATTGAAATGGGAGAAAAGGAAGAAGGCCTTACTTTGGAGGTGGGAGTGGGTTCCATTGATGAATGTAGTTATAGGTAAAGGGAGATGACAACTTTATACTGGAAGACGTTTTGGTGCCTGAAAAGGAGTTTTGGTGCCTGAAAAGTCTATTTGTCCTGGAGGCAAGGGTTGGAATTCCTGGGGGCAAATTGTACCTAGAGGAGTGGGAGAGCTGGGACCCATGGGGGAGATTTTCAGGCAAATACAGAAAAAAAGGTCTTTGAAAGAGAGCTCAATATGGGTGTGAGGGTGTGGGAAGGGGTAGGGCTGGACATTAGGGGTAGGGCAGTGTCCTCTCTGACCCTTGAAGTAATTGACATTGTTCTGAGAGTGAGACACAAGGGAAAAGGGATATTCATGGGGTATACTCTATCAGGCAGTAGCAGAAAGCACCTAGAGGGTAGGGCCTAGAATGGACTCATTGGAAGCTTTAATTGCATGGAGAATCCAGAGAAAAGAGAAAGACCAGATGATCATAGAGGTCAGGAATTAGAGAATGATAATCTAGAGAAAACAGAAATAGAAGATTGATAATGAAGAGAGTGAAAGAAATCCTTCTTACAAAGGGGCTCAGAAATGAAATAAAAAGACCAAAACCTAATGAACACTAGCTGAAGGGGATTAGAATGGGGAATCTACTTGTCTGAAAGGAAAAAAGAGCGTGAAGAAATATATAGCCAGATTAAAGCAGGAAAGAAAAATAAACTAATAAAACCCTAAAAGAAAGGGGTAATAAATGAGAAGAGGGCATCAAGGGTGTTTGGGAGAAAATGAATAGGAACAGGGCTGCCTTAGAAAAATATTAACATGGGGTGGCTAGGTGGCGCACTGAGTAGAGCATTGGCCCTGGAGTCAGAAGGACCTGAGTTCGGATCCGGCCTCAGACACTTAACGCACACACAAACAAAAACCTAGCCGTGTGACCTTGGGCAAGTTACTTAACCCCAATTGCCCTCCAAAAAGCAAAAAAAAAAATATTAACGTAAAGTAACTAAAAGAACATAATACTGTGTTTATAGCAGAATAGGTAAAAAAAAAATCATACCTTGGGGGAGGGCATTCTATAGATCAATGAAAGAAAATAAAAACCCTATCATAACTTTATTTTTTTTAAACAAATGCTTTATTAACTTCTGTTTTACATCATTCATTTCCACCAGATTTGGTGTTACAATCATTTTCCCCCCGTTATTCCCCTACCCAATCTCCCAGAATAGCAGTCCCACAAGATATCACTTCCTCCAATCTGCTCTCTCCCATACCTTCTCCCATACCCCCAACGACTTTTCCATTAGAGGAAGGTGAATCTTTGTGTCCCAATGCCTGCACATCTTATCTCCCAATTATAAGCAAAAGAGTATTAATAATAGTATTTATATATATTTGAAACATTTAATCTTAAGACCTCGAATTTCAGATCCATTTCCTTCCTCCCTTGTCACCCATTCCCTCTTGGGAGATACGTAATTCAGTATATGTTGTACATGTCTAGCTATGCAAAACATTATCATAGTAGATATATTGTACAAGGCTGCTTATAATTCCCTCCCACTCATCCCACCCCCCACCTTGTCCATTCCCTACATGATCCTGTCCCTCTTCTATAGTGGGTACTTCCAACCTCCCCTCCCCCCAAGGATGCCCTCCCATCCATCATCCCTCCTCTCATCCCCCTTCCCCCTATTCTGCTGCAGGTTGAGATATCCCATTTAGTATGTATGTCATTCTCTCCCTGAACCAAATTCAATGAGAATGTGGTTTTGCCTTTTTGCCTTCCTATTCTCCCCCTCCCTTGCAACCACTTCCCCTTGCTTCTTCTACATGAGATAGTTTACCCTACCCTGTCTCTCCCCATCTCCTCTTGCCACTTTCCTCTCTCACCTCATAATTTCATCCCTTGAGTATTCTCCCTTCCCAACAAATTCAACCTATGCCCTCTATCCATATATAACTGTAACCATATACACACACATTCACATATGTATTCATATGACCACACACCCTTCTTCCATTATTTTCATAGTGAGAAAGATATCATCAGTCACAGTTATTGCTTTTCCATATAGGAATGTAAATAGTTCAACTTTGATAAGTTCCTTTTGATTTCTTTTCCCTGATTACCTTCTCAGGCATCTCTTCCTTCTTGTGTCTGGATGTCAAATTTTCTATTCAATTCTGGTTTTTTCCTCAAGAATGCTTGAAAGTCCTCTATTCCACTGAATGACCATATTTTCCCCTGAAACAAAATACTCAGTTTTGCTGGGTAGGTGACCCTTGGGTTCATTCCCAGTTCTTTTGCCCTCTGGAATATCATATTCCATGCCCTTCGATCCCTCAGTGTAGAAGCTGCCAGGTCCTGGGCTATTCTGATTGTGTTTCCACAATATTGAAATTGTTTCTTCCTGGCTGCTTGTAGTATTTTCTCCTTGATCTGGGGACTCTGGAACCTGGCTATAATATTCCTGGGAGTTTTCTTTTTGGGATCTTTTTCAGGAGGTGATCTGTGGATTCTTTCAACCTCTATTTTGCCCTCTGGATCTAAAACATCAGGGCAATTTTACTTGAGAATTTCTTGAAGGGTGATTCCTAGGTTCTTTCTTTGATCATGGCTTTCAGGTAGTCCAATAATTTTTAAATTGTCTCTCCTGGATCTACTTTCCAGGTCAGTGGTTTTTCCCATGAGATATTTCACATTGCCTTCTAATCTTTCATTTGTTTGGATCTGCTTAACAGCATCTTGATTTCTCATAAAGTCATTAGCTTCCATTTGCTCCAGTCTAACTCTGAAGGAATGAATCTCCTCAGTGAGCTTTTGAGATTCTTTTTCCATCTGGCAAATTCGACTTTTTAAGGCATTCTTCTCCTCATTGCCCTTTTGGGCCTCCTTTGCCATTTGAGTTAGTCTATTTTTTAAGGTGTTGTTTTCCTCAGTCAGGCTGTTGACCCTCATTTCATACTTTTCCTGCATCCTTCTCATTTCTCTTTCCAATTTTTCCTCCACTTCTCTTATTTGATTTTTAAAGTCCTTCTTAAGGTCCTCTATGGCCTGCACCCCGCTCATGTTTTCCCCTGGGGCTTTTGGAGCAGGACTTCTGACCTCACAGTCCTTTTCCCGCTCTATGCCCCCAAAATAGGAGTCTAGGGTTGCATTTTTCTGTTTCCTTTGCCTTGGCATGTTGCCACTTAATTACTTGACTTTTGGGCTTGTTGCCACACTATGGCTTTAAGGCCAGATAGAGGAATTTTCGTCCCAAACGTGTGGGGGGCAACTTCCGTTTCTGGCAAGCTGTAAACCCACCCACGACTTCCACCCTAGATCACAATCCAGATCCAGGGAGGTTAAAGCAAGAGCAATTACCCCCCAAGACTGATCGCTGGATCTCCCTACAATTAATTGCAGGCCAAGAGCTGGAGCTGCCTCTGAAAACTACAAGATGGTGTGTCTCCTCAGTGGCTTCTAGCCCCCAGGGGAGGGAGCCAAAGCATTCCCCCAAAAACAGGTCCCAAAGTCCATAGGACACTAACCTCTTACTTTGTCCTAGGCAAGTCTATGTTGATAATTCTGGAGTCGCCACAGCTGCTGGTGTTCTGGGGTTCCTCCAGCTGGCTGCTGGCCCTGCCGCCCTGGGGCTAAAACCTCGGCTCAAAAGGACCTGGGCTCAGCTCCGCTCTGCTTCCTGCGCTCTGCGCTCTGCGTGCTGCCAGGTCCCAGACCGCTTGCGCTGGTCCTTCCTGCAGGGCTGCTGGGCTGTCCTCAGTGGGAGGTTAGCTTCTCTTTGTTGTTCTGTGGGTGCTGGGGCTCCAGAAGTTGTTCAGAGTCCTCTTTTACATAGTTTGGGGGGAATCTGGGGGCAGAGTGGCTTGGATGAGCTGTTTCTACTCAGCCATCTTGGCTCCGCCCCTATCATAACTTTAAATGAGAATGGATTAAACAAGCCAATAAAATGAAAAAGAGTGACAGATTGTATAAGGAAACAAAACCCTACAATTTGTGGGTTTCATGTAACACATTAAAAAAACAAAGACATATACAAAATAAAACTAAGAGAATGAATTTTTTTTTTTGCTATTTGGAGGGGGGAAGGCAGGGGAATTGGGGTTAGGTGACTTGCCCAAGGTCACATGGTTAGTAAGTGTTAAATGTCTGATGCTGGATTTGAACTCATGTCTTCCTGACTCCAGAGCCAGTGCTCTATTCACTGTGCCACGTAGGTACGAGCCCCCCCCCCCCCAATTTTTTTTAATATGATTCAAGTGAATTTTTAAAAAGCACGAGTTGTCATCATGTTATCAGAGAAATCAAAAAATAAACATACAAAAGCAAAGGAATAAGCAAGGAAACTATATTATGCTGAAGGGAACCATAGATAATAAACCATTATCAGTAACAATGCTCCAAATGTCATAGCACCAAAATTCATAAAGGAAACATTATCTGAGCTTCAAGAAGATATAGACAACAATACATTAATGGCAAGAGACATCACTATCCCTGTATTGGTTTTGGATAAAGTCTAACAGAAAGATAAACAAAAGGGAAAATATGAACCTGAATAAATATCTGGAGAAACTAGAGTTAAAAGACATATGGCATCTTCTAAATGGGGCAGCAAAAGAATATGCATA
Source organism: Gymnobelideus leadbeateri (assembly GCA_011680675.1). Lineage (NCBI taxonomy): Eukaryota > Metazoa > Chordata > Mammalia > Diprotodontia > Petauridae > Gymnobelideus > Gymnobelideus leadbeateri. The sequence goes on from WOXC01006964.1 coordinate 189,728, forward strand.
TTCTTTTATAAAAAGTTCCATGTAGTTGACAAAATCCTATCAAACAGATTACAGTGATTTATTGATTTATTTTTGCTTTTTGGAGGGCAATTGGGGTTAAGTGACTTGCCCAAAGTCACGCGGCTAGTTTTTGTGTTAAGTGTCTGAGGCCAGATTTGAACTCAGGTCCTTCTGACTCCAGGGCTGGTGCTCTATTCACTGTACCACCTAGCTGCCCCAGAAATTCATTATGATCAAGTGGGATTTATACTGGGGATGCAAAGATGATTCAATATTAGGAAAACAATCAAAATAATTAATCATTAAAAACCAAAATATCCAAAGATCAATCAGGACTCCTTGGAAGACGTAACAACAGAAATAATCCTGTTCAAATCTGGCCTCAGATACTTGCTTTCTGTATGACTTTAGGCAAGTCAACCTCTGTTTGCCTTTGTTTCCTCATCTGTAAAATAGGGACAACAACAGCACCTACCTCCTGGGGTTGTTGTAAAGCTTTTAGAACAGTGGCTGACACTTAGTAAGCACTATATAAAGTAGATAAGAGTGCCAGACCTGAGGACAGAAAGACTCCTCTTCATGAGTTTCAACCTGGACTCTGATGCTTACTAACTTTGTGACCTTTGTGACCTTATTTGCCCCAGTTCCTCATCACTAAAATGAACTGGTGAAGCAAATGGCAAGCCAGCCCAGTATCTTTGTCAAGAAAACCACAAGTAGGGTCATGCAAAATCAGACATGACTTCAAAAAAAGATGATGGTGACGGATGGCAAGGCTTGATTGGGTTCCACATAGTTGAAGTGAATCACAAACCCATTTGAATAGTTGAATAGCTATTGGCTTAGATATTTTATTTTAGTTTAGAAGAAGCACCTAGTTTTATTGATCAATTCAATTGTTCTTTGTTTTAGTTTTATTAATCTTTTTTGATTTTCAGAATTTCTATTTTTGTGTTTAGTTGGGGGTTTTGATTTGTTGCTTTTCTAATTTTTATTAGTTGTGTGGCCAATTCTTTGGCCTCTTCTTTCTCTCTTTTGTTGATGAAAGTGTATAGGACATTTTCCTTCAGGACTGTTCTGACTACATCCCCAAAGTTTTGGTATTTTGTTTCATTTTTGTCATTTTATTTGATGAAATTATCTATTGTTTCTTTGATTTGTTCTTTTCCCACCAGTTCTTTAGGATTAAATTGTTTAGCTTGAATCCTTTCTTCTAAGATCCTTTATTGATTGTAGTCAGTAGAAGATGTAAAGATGCTTTCCTGCATTTGTTTATAAGGTTTTTATGTGTTAGCACATGGTCAATTTTTGATAATTCTGTATTGTCCTCAATTATATACTTATACTTTTTCTTCTCTTTATAAAGATTATGCTTTTCTTATCAACTCACTCTCCCATTCTCCACAGTAGCTCTTCCAAATCTTTTCATCCCTCCTTGAATCTCACATGGCTCTACCTACCCCTACTCTTTCAGCTAAGAACCTTGCCTCATATTTTATTTCATTTTTTTAAAAATTTTTTTTAAGCAAATGCTTTATTAACTTCTGTTTTACATCATTCATTTCCGCCATATTTTGAGTTACAATCATTTTCCCCCCATTATTCCCCTACCCAACCTCCCAGAACAGTAATCCCACAAGATATCGCTTCCTCCAATCTGCTCTCTCCCATACCTTCTCCCATACCCCATCGACTTTTCCATTAGAGGAAGGTGAGACTTTGCATCCCAATGCCTGCACATCTTATCTCCCTATTACAAGCAAAAGAGTATTAATAATAGTATTTATATATATTTGAAACATTTAATGTTAAGACCTCGAATTTCAGATTCATTTCCTTCCTCCCTTGTCACCCATTCCCTCTGGGGAGATAAGTAATTTAGTATATGTTGTACATGTCTAGCTATGCAAAACATTATCATAGTAGATATATTGTACAAGGCTGCTTATAATTCCCTCCCACTCATCCCACCCCCCACCTGGTCCATTCCCTGCATGATCCTGTCCCTCTTTTATAGTGGGTACTTCCAACCTCCCCTCACCCCAAGGATGCCCTCCCATCCATCATCCCTCCTCCCATCCCCCTTCGCCCTATCCTGCTGCAGGTTGAGATATCCCATTTATGATGTATGTCATTTTCTCCCTGAACCAAATTCAGTTTGAATGTGGTTTTGCCTTTTTAGCCTTCCTTATTCTCCCCCTCTTCTGCAACCACTTCCCCTTGTTTCTTCTGCATGGGATAGTTTACACTACCCTGTCTCTCCCCATCTTCTCTTGTCACTTTCCTCTCTCACCTCATAATTTCATCCCTTGAGTATTCTCCCTTCCCAACAAATTCAACTTATGCCCTCTATCCATATATAACTGTAACCATATACACACACATTCACATATGTATTCATATGACCACACCCCTTCCATTATTTTCATAGTGAGAAAGATATCATCAGTCACAGTTATTGCTTTTCCATATAGGAATGTAAATAGTTCAACTTTGATAAGTTCCTTTTGATTTCTTTTCCTGGATTACCTTCTCAGGCATCTCTTGCTTCTTGTGTCTGGATGTCAAATTTTCTATTCAATTCTGGTTTTTTCCTCAAGAATGCTTGAAAGTCCTCTATTCCACTGAATGACCATATGTTCTCCTGAAACAAAATACTCATTTTTGCTGGGTAGGTGAGCCTTGGGTTCATTCCCATCTCTTTTGCCCTCTGGAATATCATATTCCATGCCCTTCGATCCCTCAGTGTAGAAGCTGCCAGGTCCTGGGCTATTCTGATTGTGTTTCCACAATATTGAAATTGTTTCTTCCTGGCTGCTTGTAGTATTTTCTCCCTGATCTGGGGATTTTGGAACCTGGCTATAATATTCCTGGGAGTTTTCTTTTTGGGATCTTTTTCAGGAGGTGATTGGTGGATTCTTTCAACCTCTATTTTGCCCTCTGGATCTAAAACATCAGGGCAGTTTTCCTTGAGAATTTTTGAAGGGTGATTTCTAGGTTCTTTCTTTGATCATGGCTTTCAGGTAGTCCAATAATTTTTAAATTGTCTCTCCTGGATCTATTTCCAGGTCAGTGGTTTTTCCCATGAGATATTTCACATTGCCTTCTAATCTTTCATTTGTTTGGATCTGCTTAACAGCATCTTGATTTCTCATAGTCATTAGCTTCCATTTGCTCCAGTCTAACTCTGAAGGAATGAATCTCCTCAGTGAGCTTTCGAGATTCTTTTTCCATCTGGCAAATTTGACTTTTTAAGGCATTCTTCTCCTCATTGCCCTTTTGGGCCTCCTTTGCTATTTGAGTTAGTCTATTTTTTAAGGTGTTGTTTTCCTCAGTCAGGCTGTTGACCCTCATTTCATACTTTTCCTGCATCCTTCTCATTTCTCTTTCCAATTTTTCCTCCACTTCTTATTTGATTTTTAAAGTCCTTCTTAAGGTCCTCTATGGCCTGCAACCCACTCATGTTTTCCCCTGGGGCTTTTTGAGCAGGACTTCTGACCTCACAGTCCTTTTCCCGCTCTATGCCCCCAAAATAGGAGTCTAGGGTTGCATTTTTCTGTTTCCTTTGCCTTGGCATGTTGCCACTTAATTGCTTGACTTTTGGGCTTGTTGCCACACTATGGCTTTAAGGCCAGCTAGAGGAATTTTCGTCCCGAACGTGTGTGGGGCAACTTCCGTTTCTGGCAAGCTGTAAACCCACCCACGACTTCCACCCTAGATCACAATCCAGATCCAGGGAGGTTGAAGCAAGAGCAATTACCCCCCAAGACTGATCGCTGGATCTCCCTACAAATTTGCAGGCTGGGAGCGGGAGCTGCCTCTGAAAACTACAAAATGGCATTTGTCCTCAGTGGCTTCTAGCCCCCAGGGGAGGGAGCCGACGCATTCCCTAATACCAGTCCCAAAGTCCATAGGACACTAACCTCTTACTTTGTCCCAGGCAAGTCTATGTTGATAATTCTGGAGTCAAACAGCTGCTGGTGTTCTGGGGTTCCTCCAGCTGGCTGCTGGCCCTGCCGCCCTGGGGCTAAAACCTCGGCTCAAAAGGACCTGGGCTCGGCTCCTGCGCTCTGTGCTCTGCGAGCTGCCAGGTCCCAGACCGCTGCGCTGGTCCTTCCTGCAGGGCTGCTGGGCTGTCCTCAGCGGGAGGTTAGCTTCTCTGTGTCGTTCTGTGGGTGCTGGGGCTCCAGAAGTTGTTCAGAGTCCCCTTTTACATCATTTGGGGGTAATGTGGGGGCAGAGTGGCTTGGGAGAGCTGTTTCTACTCCGCCATCTTGGCTCCGCCACCCCTCGCCTCATATTTTAGAGAAAAAAAATTTAGACCATAATCTGATAGCTCCCTCTTTTGTCTTTCCCATCTCACATCCTTTAGATGTCTTCTGTCATCATCTCCTTCACTTCGACCTCACATGATAAAGTGATCTTAATCCTTACCAAGTCTAACCCTTCTACCTATGTAAGCAATCTCATTTCATCTCATCTCCTCCAACAGATCGCTGGCTTTGTCATCCCTATTCTATCACTTATTTTTAATTTCTTTCTGTGTATTGTGTCATTTTCTACTGCCTACAAACATTCTTATATCTCCCCATCCTCAAAAAACCTTCATTTGATCCTTCCAGCTCTGCTAACTATTCTTCTCAATCTCTTCGCTCTTTGTGGCTAAACTTCTTGGAAAGGCTACAATAGATTCCTCAACTTTTCTTGCCTTTTATTCTCTCCTTAATCCTTTACAATCTGGTTTCTGACCTCATCATTCCATTGAAACTGCTTCCTTCAAAGTTACTAATGATTTCTTAGTTGCCAAATCCAGTGACCTTTTCTCAAGTCTCATTTTCTCCCACCTTTTTGTAGCCTTTGATACTCCCCCGCTCTCTTCTCCTGGACATTCTCTTCTCTGTAGGTTTTTGAGATACTTCTCTCTCCTGGGTCTCCTCTTACCTCTCTGATAGCTCCTTTTCAACCTCCTTTGCTGGAAGGAGCTGCCCTCTAACCATAGGGGTCTCTCAGGGTTCTATCCTGGGACCTCTTCTTTTCTCTCTCTATGCTACTTGATTTGGTGATCTCAACTCTGATGGATTGAATTACCATCTCTATGCTGATGATTTTCAAATTATCCTGTCACTTCAACATGAGTTAGAGCCTCTAGGCTTTTTTACACTTTCTCTCTTGGTGATCTTCCATACATTCAAGAATCATCTCTTCTGAGATGACTCCCAGATCTGTATTGGCTCTAATCTCTCCTGCCTGCTTAGGTATCTTGACCTGAATTCCTCTCCAGTGCTGCAAACTCAACATGTTCCCCCGAACCTAGACCTCCTCCAAACTTCCCAATTTCTGTTGCAGGTACCACCATTATGCTAGTTGCCCAGATTTGTAACCTCACTGGCATTCTTGGCTCTCCCTTGGCCTCCTGCCACATGCCCAGCCATTTGCCAAACCTCATTGATTTCTACTTCCCCATCTTTCCCAAGTGTTCTCTTCTCACTGCTTATACAGACATGCCACCCTCTTGCAGACCACAATGTTTTGTCTGATTTCTGAGATAGCCCCTTAATTGGTGCCCACTGCTTCTGTTCTCTCTTCTCTCCAATTCAGCTTCCACATGATCATTCAGTCCACAAGCACCTGTGGAGTGTTTACCATGACCTTGTGAGTTCCTCCTGGAGGGCAGGGCCTATCTTTTGCCTTTCTTTGTGTCCCTAGCCTTTAGCTCAGTGACTCCTGCATCTTGGAATGACCAGCCCATCAGTGCTGATTGACTTGACTTGATGATGTTTGAGGCAACAACTGCCAAAATAACCTTCCTTAGGCCCACATATGACCTGACTCCAAAGCTTTCAGTGGCTTCCCAGTGTCCAGAGAATAAAATACGAACATGGTATCCTGGTATTCAAAGCTCTCCACAATCTGGATGCAACTTCTCTTGCAAAACTAATTTCATAGTATTCTTCTTCCTAAAGTCTTTGTTCCAGCAAACAGGACCTGGGCATCTGGAGTGGGGGTGGGGGTGGAGAAGGAGTAGCACCACAGTGGATGAGAGCTCTGGGCCTGAAATCAGGAAGACTTGACTTCCAATCTGGCCTCAGACCCTTATGAGCTAAATGATTTATGGGTTTATTTTCTAGCCGGCAACTTTGCTAATGTTATTAATTATTTCAGCTAGTTTTTTAGTTGATTCTCTAAGATTCTCTAAGTATACCATCATATCATCTGCAAAGAGCGATAGTTTTGTTTCCTCATTGCCTATTTTAATTCCTTCAATTTCTTTTTCTTCTATAATTGCTATAGCTAACATTTCTAGTACAATATTGAATAATAGTGGTGATAATGGGCATCCTTGCCTCACCCCTGATCTTATTGGGAAGGCTTCTAGTTTATCTCTGTTACAGAGAATAGTTGCTGATATTACTTATCATTTTCAGAAAAGTTCCATTTATTCTTATGTTCTCTAGTGTTTGTTTTTTTTTTTTAATAGGAATGGGTGTTGTATTTTGTATATGAAAAAAGCTTTTTATGTATCTATCGACACAATTATATGATTTCTTTAGGTTTTGTTATTGATATGGTCAATTATGCTGTTTTCCTAATATTGAACCAGCGCTGCATTTCTAGTATAAATCCTACCTGGTCATATATTGCTATAATCCCCTTGCTAGTATTTTATTTAATTTTTTTTTTGTCAATATTCATTGAGGAAATTGATCTGTAGTTTTCTTTGTTTTGGTTCTTCCTAGTTTAGGAATGGTGAAAGGAATTTGGTAGAACTCCTTCTTTGCGTGTTTCCCCAAATATTTTATATAGTATTGGAATTATTTGTTCTGACCCTTGGAGTTTTTTCTTAAGGTATTCATTGATGGCTTGTTGAAATTCTTTTTCTAAAATGGGGTTATTTAGGTATTCTATTTCTTCTTCTGTTAATGTGGGAATTCATATTTTTGTAAATATTTATTCATTTAACTTAGATTGCCAGATTTATTGGCATATAATGGGGCAAAATAACTCCTAATTATTGCTTTAATTTTCTCTTCCTTGGTGGTGAATTTTCCCTTTTCATTTTTGATACTGGTAATTTTGTTTTTGTTTTAAATCAAATTAACCAAAGGTTTATCTATTTTATTGTTTTTTTCCCCATAAAACCAACTCCTAGTTTTATTTATTAGTCTAATGGTCTTCTTACTTTCAATTTTATTAATCTCTCCTTTGATTTTCAGGATTTCCAACTTGGTATTTAATTGGGGGGTTTTTAATTTGCTCTTTTTCTACCTTTTTTAATTGCATGCTCAATTCATTGATCTCCTCTTTCTCTGTTTTGCTGATGCAAGCATTTAGAGATATAAAATTTCCCCTAAGTACTGTTTTGGCTGCATCTCATAAATTTTGATATGTTGTCTCATTGTTGTCATTCTCTTTGATGAAATTATTGATTGTTTCTATGATTTGTTCTTTGACCCACTAATTCTTTAGGGTTAGATTATTTAGTTTCCAATTAATTTTTAATCTATATTTCCATGGATTTTTATTAAATGTAATTTTTATTGCATCATGATCTGAAAAGGATGCATTTAATATTTCTGCCTTTCTGCATTTGATTGTGAGGGTTTTATGCTCTAATATATGGTCAATTTTTGTGTAGGTGCCATGTACCACTGAGAAAAAAGATGTATTCCTTTCTATCCCTATTCAGTTTTCTCCAGATACCTATCATATCTAATTTTTCTAAATTTTTACTTACCTCCTTAGCTTCTTTCTTGTTTGTTTTGTGGTTAGATTTATCTAGTTCTGAGAGGGGGAAAGTTGAGGTCCCCAACTAGTATAGTTTTGTTGTCTATTTCCTTCTGTAACTCATTTAACTTCTCCTCTAGAAATTTGGATGATATACCATTTGGTACATATATGTTTAGTATTGACATTTCTTTATTGCCTATGGTACCTTTTTGCAAGATGTAGTTTCCTTCCTTGTCTCCTTTAATTAGATTTATTTTTGCTTTTGTTTTGTCTGAGATCCTGATTGCTACCCCTGCTTTTTTTTTTTAAGAAAAAATTCAGCTTAATATATTCTGCTCCAGCCTTTTACCTTTACTCTATGTGTGTCTGCTTTAAATGTGTTTCTTATAAACAACATATCGTAGGATTCTGGTTTTTAATCCACTCTGCTATCTGCTTCCATTTTATGTGTGAGTTCATTCCATTAACATTCACATTTTTGATTACTAATTGTGTATTGCCCTCCATCCTATTTCCTCCCTGTTTATATTTTGCTCTCTATCTCCTTTTACCCTGTCCTTTCTCAGCAGTGTTTTGCTTCTCTCTCAGTCTGTTCTCTCTTCTATCAGCTCTCCTCCCCTTTTTTTGTCCCCTCCCCTCCTTCTCTATAGGGTAAGATAGATTTCTATATCCAATTGAATTTGTATGTTATTCCCTCTTTGAGCCAAATCTGTTGAGAATAAGGTTCAAGCAATGCTCACCACACTCCCCCCACACCCTCAGTTCTTTTCCTCTACTGTAATAGGTCTTTTGTACCTTTTCATGTGATATAATTTACCTCATTCTACCTCTCTCTCTTCTCCCAGTGCAATCCTCTTTCTCACCCTTTAATTTTTTTTATATCATCCCGTCAAAGTCCACTTATACCCATACCCTCTGTCTATATATACTTCTTCTAACTGCTCCAATAGAGATACAGTTCTTAAGAATTACAAGTATCATCTTCCCATGTAGGGATATAAACAGTTTAACCTTATTGAATAACTTAAATTTTTTTTCTTTCCTGTTTACCTTTTTATGCTTATCTTGAGTCTTATATTTGAAAGTCAAGTTTTCTGTTTATCTCTGATCAGGATTGTTTGAAAGTCCTCTATTTCATTGAATACCCATTTGCCCCCAAATAGAATATGCTCAGTTGTGCTGGGTAGGTGATTTGTGGTTGTAATCCAAGATCCTTTGCCTCCCAGAATGCTATATTCCAAGTCCTTCAGTCCTTTAATATAGAAGCTGATAAATCCTGTATAATCCTGACTGTGACTCCTTGATATTTGAATGATTTATTTCTGGCTTCTTACAGCATTTTTTCCTTGACCCTGGAGCTCTGGAATTTGGTTATAATACTCCTTGGAGTTTTCATTTTAGGATCTCTTTCAGGAGGTAATCCATAGATTCTTTCAGTTACTATTTTACCCTCTGGGTAAGCAAATTGGTCTGTGGCCTGTATTTAGTTCTCAGTCTGTGATCTGGGTTTGGACCTTAATCAGAAGTCTGGATTTAGGCCTCAGGCAGAGGCTAGTTGTAGGGTACAATGAGTGCCTGAGTCTGGGACTCAGTCTGTGGCCTGTGTTTGGGGCAAAGTCAGTGGTATGGGTTGGGTCATAGGCAGGGACCAAGTTTAGGCTTACAATGAAGGCCTGGATTTGGGGCTCAGTCTGAGGTCTGGATTGTGGTTCATGCAGGGGCCATGTTTATGGTACAATGAAAGCCTGGGTATGGAGTTCAGCCTGTGGTCTAGATTAGGCCTCAATTTATGACCTCAGCCAACCCTGGATCACTGCCTTGTTATGGCAGAGGCGTTTACAAAGCTCAATGAAATTATGAGCTGCCATTCAGGGTTACCCAAGATGTGTGTCTGTCACAGTGGAGAATTCTGACAAAAGGTAATCCACTAGAAAAGGAAATGGCAAACCATTCTAGTGCCAAAAAAAACTATGGACAGTATGAAAATGATAAAAGAGATATCATAGGAAGGTGATCCCTTCAGGTCAGAAGGTGTCCAATATGCTACTGGGGAAGAGTGGAAGATAGCTACAAGTAACTCCAGTACAAATGAAATGACTGGGATGAAGCCAGAAGGAAGCTCAGCTGTGGATGTGTCTGGTGATGAAAGGGAAGTCTGATGCTGAAAAGATCAATATCGCATAGGAATCTGGAATGTAATATCTATGAACCAAGGTAAGCTGAATGTGGTCAAACAGGAGATGGATGTCTTTGGTATCAGTGAACTTAAATAGATAGGAATGGTTAATTTAATTCAGGTGATCTCTACATATACTACTGTGGGCAAGAATCCCTTAGAAGAAATGGAGTAGCCTTCATCAGTGAAGAGTGAGAAAAATAGTACGGGGCTATATTCTTTTAAATGAAAGAATGATATCTGTTTAAGCTGATTGTGGCTCAGATCACAAGCTTCTTATTGCAAAATTCAGCCAAACTAAAGAAAGTAGGAAAAAATATAGTTATAACCTAAATAACATCCCTTATGAATACGAAATGGAGGTGATGAATAGATTTAAGTCATTAGATCTGGTAGATAGAATGTGGAAGTACTAAAGAGGCTTGTGATATTGTATGTGTAGCAGCAACAGAAAACATTCCAAAGAAAAAGAACAAGAAAGCAAAATGGCAGTCTTATGAGGCTTTACAAATAGCTGAGGAAATAAGGAAAGGAAAGGGAAAGGAGAAAGGGAAGGATATACCCAACTGAATGCAGAATTCTGGAGAATAGCAAGGAGAGATAAGGTTTTCTTAAATGAGCAATGCAAAGAAATAGAAGAAAAAAATAGAAAGGAAAGATAAGAGATTTGTCAAGAAAATCAGAGCTAAGGCTCACTTGGCTGAGAGCCTGGTGATGGCAAGTTGATCCACCAGCAACAAGGGCCATTCCCAGGCCTACCACCCCAGGGCTGAAATCTGTTTGAGCTGGGCAAGAGACAAATGCAGGGCCCACGGCAGTGGCAGCAGCTACTCCTGGGACTATCAACTCACAGCCTGGAAATTTAAAAAGCACCTATGTGAACTTCCAGGGACCAGGATGGCAGATTGAACCCTGGCTATTCCAATCCCCCCCTCTGACCCTGAAAACACATAAATCATTGCCCCAGAGCAAAATTTTAAAATAGTGAAGGCTTGGGTGTCCTAGAGGAAGGGCATGGCTAAAGCCCTGCCTCGAAATGGGTAAAAAACAGATTACAAAGACAAAGACTCTAGAATCCTATTATTGTGAGAGGAAGGAACCAAATTCAGAAGGACACAGCATTGACTCCATACCCACTGAAGCCTCAACAGGGAATATGAACTGGTCTCAAGCACAGAAAGTGTTCTTAGAAGAGCTCAAGAAGGACTTTGAAAACCAAATTAGAGAGGTTGAAGATAAAATGAATAAAATCTTTTAAAATTAAAATGGCAAAATTAGAAAAACATTACAATGAAGAAAACAGATCCTTAAAAAGAAAAATGTGTGAAATGGAAAAACATGGAGAAGGAGCTTCAAAAACTGAGGAAAATAATTCGCTAAAAATTAGAATCAACCAAATTGAAGCCAATGACTCTATGTGGCACCAAGAATCAGTCAAACAAAACATCAAGAATGAAAAATTAGAAAAAGAGGTAAAATATCTCAAGGAAAAAATAACTGACCTAGAAAACAGATCTAGGAGAGATAATCTAAGAATTATTGGTCTACCAAAATCATGATTAATAAAAGAGCCTGGACAACATCTTCCAAGAACTCATCAAGGAAAACTTCCCTGAGATGCTAGAACCAAAGGGTAAAATAGAAATTGAGAGAATCCACTGGACACCTCCTGAAAGGGATCCCAAATTGAAAACTCCATGAAATTTTGTAGCCAAATTCCAGAACTATCAGGTAAAGGAGAAAATACTGCAAGCAGCTAGAAAGAAACAATTCAAATATTGCAGAACTACAGTGAGGATCACACAGAATCTGGCAGCTTCTACGCTGAAAGATCAGAGGGACTGGAATATGATATTTCACAAGGTAAAAGAACTTGGATTACAACCAAGGATCAGCTATCCAGCAAAACTGAGCGTAATCTTTCAGGCAAAGAGATGGTCATTCAATGATATAAGGGACTTCCAGACCTTCCTGGTGAAAAAGCCAGAGCTCAATGGAAAACTCAATCTCCAATTACAAGAATCAAGAGAGACATAGAAAACTAAATAGGGAAAAAATACACACACACACACACACACACACACACACACACACACACAACTTGTTATTTAATAAGAGCAAATTGTTTACATCCCTATATTGGGAACTGATACCTGGCAATATTGAGAATTGTATACTTATCGTGACATTTAAAAGGAATATAGATAAATAGAGGGGGTGGGTACAAATTAAACAAAATGATGATAAAAAACCTTATTAAGGGGTGCAAAGGAACTACAATGGAAGAAGAGGAAAGAATGAAGCAGAAAAGGGTAAATTATGCCACACAAAGAGGCATAAAAACATATTATAGTAGAGGGAAAGAAGGGAGGGAGATGAACAATATATGATCTTTACCCTCATTGGTCCTGGTGTAAGGAGGGAATAACATAATCAGTTAAATATAGGACCCTATCAAGAAGAGACATAAAACCTATCATAATAGAGGGAAAGAGGGGAAAGAGAGAGGTGCATTGAATGAGATCTATTCTCTTCAGTCTTGGTTCAAGGAAGAAATAACATACTACATTAAGCATAAAAATCTATTGTACCCTACAGGCAGTAGGAGGGGGGGCACGAAAGGGGGAGGGGTGGATAGAAAGGAGGGAAGAAGTAGTAAGAGAGAAGGGTAGGAAAAGGGAGGGGGGCTGATGAGGAGGGAATACTGAGGGAGGCAGTGGTCAAAAGGAAAACTCTTAAGGAGGGAAAGGCATAAATGGGATAAAACATAAACGGGAAAGAATAGCATGGAGGGAAAGACACAGATCATAATCATAACTGTGAATGTGCATGGGATGAACTCTCCCATAAAATGGAGGCAGATAGCAGAATGGGTTAAAAACCATAATCCCACATGCTGTTTACAACAAACACATCTGAAATGGGGATACACACAGGGTAAAGGTAAAAGGCTGGAGTGAAATATATTATGCTTCAGCCAAAGTAAAAAAAGCAGGGGTAGCAAGCCTTATCTCAGATAAAGCAAAAGCAAAAATAGATCTAATTAAAAGAGATAAGGAAGGAAACTATGTCCTGCTAAAAGGTACCGTCGAAAATGAAGCAATATCATTACTAAACATTTATGTACCGAGTGGTACACCAAATTCCTAGGGGAGAAGTTAATGGAGTTAGAGGAAGAAATGGATAGCAAAACTATACTAGTGGGGGACCTCAATCTCCTCCTCTCTGAACTTGATAAATCTAACCTCAAAATAAACAAGAAAGAAGTTAAGGAGGTAAATAGAATCTTAGAGAAGATAAATATGGTAGACCTCTGTAGAAAACTGAATGGGGATAAAAAGGAATATACCTTCTTCTCAGCAGTAAATGGCACATACACAAAAATTGACCATGTACTAGGGCATAAAAACCTCACAATTCAGTACAGAAAGGCAGAAATATTAAATGCATCCTCCTCAGATCATGATGCAATAAAAATTATATGTAATAAAGGGCCAAGGAAGGATAGACTAATTCAAAACTAAATAACTTAATCCTAAAGAATGAGTGGGTCAAACAAGAAATTATAGAAACAATCAGTAACTTCATTCAAGAGAATGACAATAATGAGACAATATACCAGAACTTGTGGGATGCAGCAAAAGCAGTTCTTAGGGGAAGTTTTATATCCCTGAATGCATACATAAATAAAATAGAGAAAATGGAGGTCAATAAACTTGGCATACAAGTGAAAAGCTAGAAAAAGGACAAATTGAAAATCACCAATTAAATACTAAATTAGAAATAATGAAAACCAAAGGAGAGATCAATAAAACTGAATTTAAGAAAACTATTGAACTAATAAATAAAACTAAGAGCTGGTTTTATGAAAAAAAAACAATAAAATTGATAGAACTTTAGCCAATATGATAAAAGAAAAAGAATGAAGAAAACCAAATTATGAGTATAAAAAATGTAAAGGGTGAATCTGCTTCCTAAAACAATTATTAGGAATTATTTTGCCCAATTGTATGCATATAAATCTGACAATCTTAGTGAAATGGATGAATATTTACAAAAATATAAATTGCCCAGATTAACTAAAGAGGAAGTAAATTACTTAAATAAGCCCATCTCAGAAAAAGAAATTGAATAAGACATCAATGAACTCCCTAGGACAAAATCTCCAGGGCCAGTTGTATTTACTAGCAATTTCTATCAAGCATTTAAAGAACAATTGATTCTAATACTCTATTTGGAAAAATTGGTGAAGAAGGAGTCCTACCAAATTCTTTTTATGACACAAGTATGGTACTGATACCTAAATCAGGAAGAGAGAAAATGAAGAAAGAAAATTATAGAATAATTTCCCTCACAAATATAGATGCAAAATTTTAAAATAAATTATTACCAAGAAGACTACAGCAACTGATCACAAGAATAATACACTTTGATCAGGTAAGATTTATTCCAGGAAGGCAAGGATGGTTCAATATTAGGAAAACCATCAGTATAATTGATCTTATTAACAATAAAACTAGCAGAAACCATATCTCAATAGATGCAGAAAAGGTTTTTGACAAAATACAATATCCATTCCTATTAAAAACACTAGAAAGTATAGGAATAAATGGAATCTTCCTTAAAATAATAGGTATCATCTATTTAAAGCCATCAGCAAGTATTATATGTAATGGGGATAAGCTAGAAGCATTTCCAATAAGTTCAGGGGTGAAACAAGGGTGTCCACGATTACCCCTCTTATTCAATCTGGTACTAGAAATGTTAGCAGTAGCAATTAGAGAAGAAAAAGAAATTGAAGGAATCAAATTAGGCAAAGAAGATTCTAAGCTATCACTCTAGAGAATCAAGCAAAAACTACTTGAGACAATAAATAAATTTGGCAAAGTTGCAGGATATAAAATAAACCCACATAAATCCTTAGCATTCCTATATATTTCTTTTTTTTTTAAGCAATTGGGGTTAAATAACTTGCTCAAGGTTACATGACCAGTCATTATTTAAGTGTGGGTGCTCATTTTCTGAGGCTGGGACCTATCCCCGGTCATCCCGATGCTGGGGCTGGCACTCTTACTCACTGTGCCACCTAGCCTCCCCTATTCCTATATATTTCTAACAAAATCCAACAGCAAGAGATAGAAAGAGAAATCCCATTTAAAGTTACTATAAACATTATAAAATATTTTGGAATCTACCTGCCAAAACAAACCCAGGACCTATATGAACACACCTATAAAACACTTCTCACACAGATCTTATTAATTGGAAGAACATCAATTGCTCATGGCTAGGTTGAGCTAATACAATAAAAACAACAATTTTACCTAAATTAAATTACATATTTATTGCCATACCAATCAATCTACCAAAAAATTACTTTATAAAGTTAGAAAAAAATAGCAACAAAATTCATTTGGAAGAACAAAAGGTCCAAAATATCAAGGCAATTAATGAAAAGAAATGCTAAGGAAGGTGGCCTAGCCATACCAGATTTTATTCTGTACTACAAAGCAGCAGTCATCAAAACTACTTGGTACTGGCTGAGGAATAGAGTAGTGGATCAATGGAATACATTGGGTACATGAGACTCAGCAGTCAATGACTATAGTAATCTACTGTTTGATAAACCCAAAGACCCCACTTTTTGGGATAAGAACTCACTATTTGACAAAAACTGCTGGTAAAACTGGAATACAGTATGGCAGAAACTAAGCATAGACCATTATCTAACACCGTATACCAAAATCAAGTCTAAAGGGGTGCACGATCTAGGTATAAAGGCTGATACTGTAAGCAATTGGGGAAAGCAAGGAATAATGTGCCTGTCAGATTTATGGAGAAGGGAGGACTTTATTACCAAACAAGAGTTAGAGAGCATAATAAATGCAAAATGGAAATTTTTGATTACTTTAAATTGAAAAGTTTCCATGCAAACAAAATCAAAGTAACCAAGATTAAGAGGGAAGTGGGGAATTGGGAAAGAATTTTTATAACCAGTGTCTCTGATAAAGGCCTCATTTCTAAAATATACAGGGAATTGAGTCAAATCTATAAGAATACAAGTCATTCCCCAATTGATAAATGATCAAAGAATATGAACAAGCAGTTTTCAGAGCAAGAAATTAAAGATTTCATTAGCATATGAAGAAATGCTCTAAATCACTAGTGATTAGAGAAATGCAAATCAAAATAACTCTGAGGTACCACATCTTACCAGTCAGATTGGCTAAGATGACAAAACAAGAAAATGACAAATGCTGGAGAGGATATAGGAAAACTGGAACACTAATGTATTGTTGGTGGAGTTGTGAACTGATTCAACCATTCTAGAGAGCAATCTGGAACTATGCCCAAAGGGCTATAAATAATTTCATACCCTTTGACCCAGCAATACCACTTCTAGGGTTGTATCCCAAATAGACCATAGAAGTAGGAGGAAGACCCATATGTACAAAAATATTTATAGCAGCTCTTTTTGTAGTGGCAAAGAACTGGAAATTAAGGGGATGCCGATCAATTGGTGAATGGCTAAACAAGTTGTGGTATGTGAATTTAATAGAATATTATTGTCCTATAAGAAATTAGAAGCAGACAGACTTCATATTTACCTGGAGAGACTTATATAAACTGATGCTGAGTGAGAAGAGCAGAACCAGGAGAAATATGCACACAATTATAGATACAACATATGTATAACAACCAACTTTGATAGACTGGTCTCTTCTCAGCAATGCAAGACTATAAGACAACTCCAGAAGACTCATGATGGAAAAAGATGTCTACATTCACAGAAAGAACTAGAGAGTATGAATGCAGACTGAAGCTAACGACCTGCTCTCTTTCTTTTTCTTGCTTGGTTTTACTTCTTTTCTATTGTCCATCCCATCGGTTACAATCTTTCTTCACAACCTGACTAATGTCTAATGTGAAAGTATTTGCAGGTTCTATATTTGATTGCATGTTGCCATGGGGAGGGGCAGGGGGAAGGGAGAGGGAGAGAAAATTTGGAACTCAAGGGAATGTGGAACTGAATCTTGTAAACTAAAAGTGAACAAACAAAATAATAAAGACAAAAAAGGAAATCAAAGCTGTCAAGGGAAAGTTTCATGCAAAAATGGGCATGATAAAAGACAAAAATGGTAGAGACTTAACAGAGGCAGAAGAAATTAAGAAGAGGTGTCAAGAATAGACAAAATAACTTACAAGAAATATCTTAACATCAGCAATAACCATGATAGTGTAGTTACTGATCTAGAGCTCTCAGACATCTTTGAGAATGATGTCAAGTGGGCCTTAGGAAGCACTGCTAACAACAAGGCTAGTGGAAGTGAAGGAATCCCAGCTGAGCTATTTAAAACTCTAAAAGATGATTCTGTTAAAGTCCTGCACTCAATAAGCCAGCAAATTTGGAAAACTCAACAGTAGCCACTGGGTTGGAAAAGATCAGTTTATGCCCCAATCCTAAAGAAGGTTAATGCCAAGGAATGTTCAAATAACTGAATAATTATGGTCATTTCACACATCAGCAAGGTTATGCTTAAAGATTCTGCAAGAAAGACTTCAGCAATATGTGAATTGAGAATTCCCAGAAGAGCAGGCTGGTTTTCAAAGAGACATAGGAACTAGAGACCAAATTGTCAACATTTTCTGGCTTATGGAGAAAGCAAGGGAGCTCCAGAAAAAAAAACTAACATCTATTTCTGCTTCATTGGCTATATTAGAGACTTTAAAATGTGGCAAACCTTCAAGGAGACAGGAGAACCAGATCATCTTACTTGTCTATTGAGGAATCTGTATGTAGGTCTAGAAGCAGCAGTGAAGATGGAACAATTAATTGGTTTAAGAAAGGAAAAGGAGTGTGACAAAGCTATATATTTTTTGGAGGGCAATTGGGGTTAAGTAACTTGCCCAAGGTAACACGGCTAGGTTTTTGTTTGTGTGGACATTCAGTGTCTGAGGCCGGATCAGAGCTCAGGTCCTTCTGACTCCAGGGCCGACGCTCTACTCACTGCACCACCTAGCAGCCCTGATATATTGTCACCTTGTTTATTTAACTTATATACAGAATACATCTTATGAAATGCCAGGCTTGAGGAATCAGAAACCAAGGAGAAATATCAACAATGGAGAAATATCAAAAATCTCAGATATGCAGATAATACCACTTTGATGGCAGAAAATGAAGAATTCGGGGTAGAGTCAAGATGGCGGAGTAGTAACAACATTTCTGTGCAGCTCCGGCTCCCGCCACTTCCAAATTTATGTCAAAGGGAACTCTGAACAAAATTCGGAGCTACAGAACCCAAAAAATGACACAGAGAAACTAACCTCTCCCTGAGGACAGCCCAGCAGCCCGCTAGGGAGTGGCTAGCAGCAGTGCTCTGGGAGTCGAGCCCAGGCCCCCCCTGAGTCTAAGGTTTTAGCTCCAGGGCAGCCGGACCAGCAACCGGCTGGAGGGACTCTAGAACACCAGCAGCTGTGTCATTTCCAGAATTATCAACACACAGATGCCTAGGACAAAGTGAGAGGTCAGTGCCCTGTGTACTTTGGGGGAGAGCAGGGAAAAAGAAATCATAAGAAACTTGTTAAAGTTGAACTATTTACATTCCTACATGGAAAAATGATCATTGTAACTCATGAGACTTTTCTTGAAGGAAATATATATACACACACACACACATGTGTGTATGTATGTATACATACATATATGTATACATACATGTATGTGTATATGTGTGTATACATACATGTATGTGTATATGTATAGGAGGGTGTTATGTGTATGTAAATGCATTGTGAGCGTGTGTATATGTGTGTACATGTATACATAGACAGAGGGCACAGGATCAGTTGAATAGGAAGGGATGATGTCTAAAAAATTAAATTAAGAGGTAAGAGAGGAATATAATGAGAGAAGGAGAAAAGGAGAGATAGAATAGGATAAATTATCTCATATAAAAGAGGCAAGAGAAAACTGTTATAATGGAGGGGAAGAGCAGGAAGGTGAAAGGGGAATGGGTCAACCTTATTCTCATTAAATTTAGCTTAAGGAGGGAATAATATACACACTCATTTGGGTATCTTACCCTACAGGAAAGTAGGGGAGAAGGGGGTAAGAGGGGGGATGATAGGAGGGAAGATTGGGTGAGAGGGTAGTTAGAAGCACATATGTTTGAAAAGTGACAGGGTCAAAGTAGAAAATAGAATGGGGGCGGGGGGCAGGATAGGATGGAGGGAAATTAGTCTTTCACAATATAACTACTATGGAAATGTTTTGCATAACTACACATGTACAACCTATATTGAATTGCTTATCTTCCCAGTGCAGATGGGTGAGGAGGGAAGAAGGTAAAGCATCTGGAGATCAAAATTTTAAAAACATATGTTCATTTTTTTACATGCAACTGGGAAATAAGATATACAGGCACTGAGGTATAGAAATCCATCTTGTCCCATTAGAAAGTTAGAGGGAGAATGGGGGAGGATATAAGAGAGAGCAGATTGGGAAAAGGGGGTAAGGGATAGGGGAAAGATGGGGAGAAAATTTGTAACTAAAAATCTTGTGGAAATGAATGTTGAAAACTAAAAATAAATTTAAAAAAAAAAGAAAAATAGAATGGAGCAAATGGAAGTTAATGACTTTATGAGAAATTAAAAAACAATAAAACAAAACCAAAATAATGAAAAAAATGAAAGACAATGTGAAATATCTCATTGGAAAAACATTGAACCTGGAAAATAGATCCAGGAGAGATAATTTAAAAATTATTAGACTACCTGAAACCCATGATTAAAAAAAAGAGCTTAGACATCTTCTTTCAAGCAATTATCAAGGAAAACTATCATGATATTCTAGAACCAGAGGGTAAAAGAGAAATGGAAAGAATTCACCAATCACCTCCTGAAAGAAATCCCAAAGTGAAAACTGCTAGGAATATTATAGCCAAATTCCAGAGTTCCCAGGTAAAGGAGAAAATATTGGAAGCAACAGAAAGAAATAATTCAAATATCTTGGAGCCACAGTCAGGATAACACAAGATTTAGAAGCTTCTGCCTTAAAGGATTGGAGAGTTTTGAATATGATATTCTGGAGAGCAAAGGAGCTATAATTACAACTAAGAATCACCTATCCAGCCAAAATGAGTATAATCTTTCAGGGGGAAATGGATATTCAATAAGATAGAGGACTTTCAAGTTTTCTTGATGAAAAGACTAGAGTCAAATCCAAAATTTGACTTTCAAATACAAGACTCAGGAGAATCATAGAAAGGTAAACAGGAAAGGGAAATCATAAGGGACTTAATAAGGTTAAACTCTTTACATTCCTACATGGAAAGACGATATTTGTAACTTATAAGAACTTTCTCATTATTAGGATAGTTAGAAGGAATACATGTAGAAAGAGCACAAAGGTATGAGCTGAATATGAAGGGATGATATCTAAAAAATAAAATTAAGGGACACAAGAGACGAATGTAGTATAGAAAGAGAAAGGGAAAGGGAGAGGTAGAATGGGGTAAATTATCTCACAAATTCTTTCCATTTCTATTTTAATATATATTTTATTTCTAGAATATGACAGTTTTCCTTGATAATTTCTTGAAAGATGATGTTTAAGCTCTTTTTTTTATCCTGGGTTTCAGGTAGTCTAATAATTTTTAAGAGGCAAGAGAAAGCTTTTACAGTGGAGCAGAATGGGGGGAGGTAAAAGGGTATGAGTGAACCTTACTCATATCAAAATTGGCTCAATGAGGGAATAATATGCACACTCAATTGGGCATAGAAATCTATCTTACCCTACAGGAAAGTATGAGGGAAAGGGGATAAGAGAAGGGGTGGTGGTGATAGAAGGGAGGGCAGTTTGGGGGAGGGGTAGTCAGAAACAAAACACTTTTGAGGAGGGACAGGGTGAAAGGAGAGAGGGAATAGAATAAATGGAGGGGATAGAATGGAGGGAAATACAGATAAAAATAGTAACTGTGAAAAAATTTTGAAGCAAATTTTTCTGATAAAGGCCTCATTTCTCAAACATATAGAGAACTGAATCAAATTTATAAAAATAAGAGCCATTCCCCAAAGAGCAAAAGATATGATCAGTTTTCTGATGAAGTAATCAAAGCTATCTATGGCCATATGAAAAAAGTACTCTGGATCACTCTTGGTTGGAGAAATGCAAATTAAAACAATTCTGAGGTACTACCTCATACCTATTACAATGGTTAATAGGACAGAAAAAGTAAATGACAAATGTTGGAGGGGATAGGGAGAAAATGAGACTTTAATGTGCTTTTGATGGAGTTTTGAGCTGATTCAACTATTCTTTTTTTTTTTTTTTTTTTGGCTTTTTGGAGGGGGGAAGGCAGGGCAATCGGAATTAAGTGACTTGCTCAAGGTCACACAGCTAGTAAGTGTTAAATGTCTAAGGCCGGATTTGAACTCAGGTCCTCCTGATTCCAGGGCCAGTGTTCTAGTTACTGCACCACCTAGGCCCCCTGATTCAACTATTTTATAGAGCAATTTGGATCTATCCTCAAAGGGCTATAAAATGATGCATACCTTTTGACTTACCAATACTGCTACTAGGTCTGTATCCCAAAAGAGATTTAAAGAAAGGAAAAGGACTATATGTACAAAAGTTTTTATACCATCTCATTTCTAGAGGCAAAGAATTAGAAACTGAGGGGATACCCATTAAGTGGGGAATGGCTGCATAAGTTATGATGGAATGCTATTGTACTATAAGAAATGTTGAAAGCTCTCAGAAAAATCAAGAAAGACTTGCATGATCTGATGAAAAGTAAAATGTACTGTGCACAAAGTAACAGCACTATTTTAAGATGATCAGTTGTGACTGACTTAGCTATTCTTAGCAATACAACAATTCAAGACAACTCTGAAGGCCTTATGATGAAAAATTATATCCGTGCCCAGAGAAAGAACTGATGTTGTCTGAATAGAGATAAAAGCATACTTTTTTTAAACTCTATTTTTCTTGAGTTTTTTTCCCCTGTTTTCTTTCACGATTATAGATATGTTTTGTGTATTTATTTATTTTGGTGGGAGGAAGGCGAGGCAATTAGGGTTGTGACTAGCCCAAGGTCACACAGCTAGTAAGTGTGTGAAGTGTCTGAGGTCAAATCTGAACTCAGGTCCTCCTGACTCCAGGGTTGATATTCACTGAGCCCCCTATGGATATGTTTTACATGACTACACATGTGTAACCTATATCAAACTGCTTGCCTTCTCAATGGGGAGAAGGAAGGGAGGGAATTTGGAAGTCATTGTTTTAAAAATGAATGCTAAAGGGGCGGCTAGGTAGCACAGTGAATAGAGCACTGGTCCTAGAGTCAGTAGGACCTGAGTTCAAATCCAGCCTCAGACACTTAACACAAAAATTAGCTGTGTGACTCACTTGGGCAAGTCACTTAACCCCAATTGCCCTCCCCTCCTCCCTCCAAAATACAAAAAAAAAAAAAGAATGCTAAATATTGTTTTCATATGTAACTTGGGAAAATGTTTTAAATATAAATACATAAAAACTTTTAAATTTAAAAAAAAGAAAGGAAAACATAGAGGTCACCTACCTGGAATAGATCCAGACCTTAAGAATGAGAACATTTTAACATATTGGCAGAAAAGTGATAGAATTGGAAGAGTATAACATTAAGGTCCCTGATGTTAACACAGGTGAAACAACTCAGAAAGTTTCTCTAATCCTTTCTGAAAATTTTGATCATGGAGATATACCTGAGGCATTGACAGTATGACGTTATTCCTGGGCATTTCAGACTTGTCCATCCTCTGACAATGAGGAATAACTAAAAAAGTAAGAGCCCTTTTAATCAAGGGAGGTAGTCTTTTTTAAATTTTCTTTCTTTATTTTTAGTTTTCAACATTCATTTCCACAAGATTTTGAGTTACGAATTTCCTCCCTGTCTCTCCCTTACCCCATACCCCAAGATAGCAAGCAGACTGAAAACCCCTTCTCCCATGGGAGGTAGTCTTACAGAAAGAATGTTACAATTATACCCAAGAACTCCACTCCATCTCTGAGTAAGGTGGATGCCTTACCCCCTGTGCTATGCAGTACCATAGGTGCAAAATTGGCATTTTCCCTGGACCGGAACAATGTCACCCAGAAAAACAATCCTGGGAGACTTGAGCTGGATGAGCAAGAGTATGCCTGGGACACTGGAAGGCCCCTGAGTTGGACAAAGTGATGAGACTGATAGATGGTCTAAGGGGGACAGCAGGATACCCTCATAGGGGCAAGGACAGATGTTAACTTGGCAGGAATATATGCAGACTTTAGCTTCGATGTATGAGGGGAGTTGATCCAAAGACCCCTATGCTAGTTCTGTCTCTAGTACTATGCATGCAGCACAAAGGAGAAAAAAGCCTGTAATGTCTTCCTCAGGGCAGAGCAGCACGTGCAGAGACTGATACAAACAGATGCTGTGGCCTCAGAGAACAGAGGAAAGATTACAGTGCAGAGACTGTCCTGGGGCTTGGTACCTGACCCTCATGTGCTGACGTAATCAGATCTATGCAGACCCAGGAACCACTTCCAGCAATGGCTGAGGGAAGTCGGGTACTCCTGATATAATGCATAGGGCTCAGCCTGGGCAGGCTCCAAGTTTCTCAGGTGTGGGCCCCAGGGGCAAAGCAGGACAGGAGCACCACTGGTGCTGAGCTGCTGTCAGAGAACCCGAGCCAATTGGGTATTCTTCTTGGAGAGGAGGCAGAGGACCAAGAGAGTGGAGGGCAGGAAAGCCTGGTTTAAGACCACCTCCATCAAAGTTTCAGATCTACCTTTGGTTATAATTATGGAGTAGAGAGCCATACTCATGTTGGATGTACTCAGAGAATTCAGTCTTGGTTTCAGAGAAGCTAAAAATCTTCTGATCCAGCTTTGGGAAACTGGGAGTAGGACCAGGGAAAGGAATCACTTTGGACCCCAAGGATAATCACATTGACTTCATCTATTTCTGATGGGTCTATTCCACTATAGATATTGTGAACTGCAATGCTGTCTTAGATAATGGATCTCATATTGTAGGGGTCCATGGCCAGTAGGGCTCTGACCCTGATGGCTGAATAAGCCCTCTCAGCATAAGACCCTGCTAACCAGGCCCGGATCAGTTCCCCATCCCCCAGGAAGGCTCACAGGCATGGGCTTCTCATACCTATGAGAAGTGTGGTATGTGCTCCTGGCTTGGGAACAAGGACGCTTGCAGTGTTCTCAGGGGAAACTAGCATAATATAACAATGTAGTATTAACTAGCATAATATAGCAATGTAGTATTAACTAGAAGCCTTAGGACAACTCCATTCTGTTTTAGGGAGGTTTGGAACATCCTGCCCAGTACGAGGCGAATGGGAACTAGGGCAATAGTATAACCCCAAAGGTAGTGGTTTATGATGACTATACAGTTTTACACTATATATACTGGACTCTTAGCTGAATAAAGTTGACTGTTTTCCACCATACTGGAGTCCTGTCTCGTTTATGATTGTCAACCTCTCAGTAACTCTTTTGAAATCTATCTTTTCACCGAACTTTTCCTTCTCAGCTCTGCTGCTGGCTGGCAGGGCTCCTCTCTACCACTATCTCAGACACTGCCACAGAAGGACAGGGGTCCCTGGGTGGGCTTGGCTTCCCACATCATGTTACACATAATTTTTCATAAAAAAGGGAAAAGGCCCTACATGTACAAAAATATTTATAGCAGATCTTTTTGTGGTGGTAAAGAACTGGAGATTGAGGGGATGTCCATCAATTGGGGAATGATTGAACAAGTTGTGTTATATGAATACTATTGTTAGGAATACTATTTTTCTATAAGAAATGATGAACAGGAACAGCTAGGTGGCTCAGTGAATAGAGCACTCCAGTCAGGAGGACCTGAGTTCAAATCCAGCCTCAGACACTTAACACAAAAACTAGCTGTGTGATCTTGGGCAAGTCACTTAACCCCAATTGCCCCCCCCCCAAAAAAAAAAACAAAACAGAAATGATGAATAGACAGACTTCAGAAAAACTTAGAAAGACTTACATGGACTGATGCTGAGTGAAGCAAGCAGAACCAGGAGAACACTGTACACAGTAACAGCAACATTATATGATGATCAACTGTTATCAACTTAGCTCTTCTCAGCAATACAATGATCCAAGACAATTCCAAAGGACTCATGATGGAAAATACTATCCACATCCAAAGAAATAACTGATAGAGTCCGAGTGGAGATCAAAGCATACTATTTACACTCTTTGTTTTTTTCATGTTTTTTTTCTTTTGTTCTGTTTCTTCTTTCGTAACATGACTAACGTGGAAATGTGCTTTACATGATTGCACATGTATAACCTGTATCAGAGTGCTTGCTGTTTTGGGGAGGGGGAGAAGGAGGGAGAAAAATTCAGAATTCAGAATCTTATAAAAAATGAATGTTAAAAACTATCTTTACATCTAATTGGAAAAAATACTATTTACATAAAAAGTTACTCATTATTTTCCAATGACAAGTATTTGGGTAAAATGCCTTTCAAGACTGTGACAGGGCTTGGACTTGATGGTTTGAGTGATAAAGATTATCCATACCACATGAGATTGAAATTTCCTAAGGAAATAAGTGGTGGTGTTACAGGAAAAATAGATTCCCATCGAATTCATATGATATACCTACTGCTGTCAAATAAATCTATCACAACATGAAAATCCCAGAGGTTGTAAATCTAGGTTTTATTATGCTTAAGCACAGGTTCAGAAAATAACCCTGAACCCCAACTGGAGCTTCTAAAGGTGCCTTTACAGGGAAAATTACATCAAAGAGACAGAGAAATAATTTTTAACATATAAATGTGTGCCTCTTAGGCTATAAAGGTCAAATAAACTTAGTTAAACAGAATTGTAATCTCATATATCCTTTAAGGAAAAAGGCATAGTTAAATAATAAACTCTATGGGTAAACTAAGTGAGGTTACAAATTAAAGTACATTTAGGGGATTCACCAGGGGCTGATTGAAAGGGGGAGATTTATATAAATCAAAGATAACCTCAAAGATAACCAAAGGGTTGGAGCCAGAAAGATCCTAAATACAGTTAGTTAAATTACTTTGGGAAGCTGAAATACCCTCTTGGCTTCTTATCTGAAGAATGTCAAAAAGTCTTCCCTTAAATACTATCATTCCGTAAGTCAGGTTTTAGCTAGGTGAAGTTACTATTAACAGAAAACAGAGATAGGTTTCAGTCAGCCAAATATTTCAGAAGAAATGGCACAATAAAATTTAATAAAAGGAAAATGAAAAATTCTCATGACAGTGCTAACTGAAAAGTGGGCACTCTGGTTCTTGTAGATCCAGACCCTCCAACACTCCCTGAAGTGTCAGCACCGATTGAAATTAACTCTAGTCTTGTCAAAATTCTAGCAGGATACTTTAAGAAACAAGCTGGGACCCATTATCTGTATACTTTGACCATCCATGCAGACTGTACAGAGGCTTATGGCAAAAGGTTTCAGTCAACACCACAGAAGCTTCAACTGTTCACTCTCTGCTGGATCCTGAGGTGTTTGACCAGGGATTCTCTGGTACCACAAGAGTGGAAGGATGGCAGCTGGAACTCAGCAAGAGGACCACCATGTTCTCATTGCATGAGTAGGATGTGGAATGTGCTCAAAGTGTGACCCACGGAATGCAGCTCACTGATTCTTGACCATCAGAGAAAGATCTAGAAGAATTCCTCTGTCTAGGAGGGATGATCTCAGAAGCCATCTCAGAGAAATGTCAGTTAAAAGCACCATCACAGAATCTAGTAGCCCTTTGTACATCATCTTAGGTAGGGCCTAAGAAAAATGGAAAGATACGATGTCTGTTGATTAACAAACTTCGAACAAAAGGACTAAAGTGGACCAGCACACAGTGCCGTCATTGCAAAATGTTGAGAATTGTCTGCTATGCAGCCCATGGTTTTCCGTGCTGGATTTGCATAGTGGACGTTGTCAGATTCCTGTCAGACACAGAAGACAAGGATAACACTGTTTTCACCTGTCCAGGGATTTACAAATGTAATGTTAATGGAATAGGAAGATCTTCCCCATCTATTAATAGGCCTATATGACCACATGTGTCCCCTTTTACCTTGGAACAGGAGCCATGTTCCCAGGTCTAAAGGTACACAGGTATTTCAATCACAGCTATGATACATCCTGAGTTACATAGAGCCCATTGGGGGAGGAACTTGCCTAAGGAGGAGCTTGTTTACAGGGGGTTTGCTTATAGAGAGGCTTGTTTGTAGGAAGGCTTTCACACCTTTTGGTACTAAGCTAATTAGACACTGAGTCAGGAGGGTTGTGGAGCCTCTTAGTTGAAAACTATATATACTGGGAGGTTGGTATTTTACTTTGGGGGCTCGCTCATGAGAAGGACCTTTTGTTTCCCTGGGCGGGACCCTGAATAGCTGTTTGTTAAGAGTCCCTCAACTACTCAGATGTTGGTGCTCTCCCAGTCTGGTGGTGTTTGTAGGTGGCTGTATTACTCTGTTCAGACAATAGGAGCCCTCTCTGTTGTATCTCTGTGATAATTTCTCTGCTTGTATTTTCTACTTATCTGTAATTAAAGTAAGATTGTTGACTGCTCAGTGGATAGAGCACTGATCCTGGAGTCAGGAGGACCTGAGTTCAAATCCAGCCTCAGACACAACACAAAAACTAGCTCTGTGACCTCGAGCAAGTCACTTAATTCTAATTGCCCTACCTTCCCCCCTCCAAAAAGCAAAAAAAGAAAAAAATTTTTAAAAGATTATTGACCCCTTTAAAAGTTGTCTTTGCTTTAGAAAAGCAGATCAAAGAACCTGTGCTAGTAGGCCATCCTGGGTGTGCTAGCGTGCTTGTTAATAAAACAAGTAGCTAACCAATGAAAAGTTAACCCCTATACAAAGGAACTTAGAGACTGGGCAACTTGTCTGCTTACAAAAAAGCCCCAGAAAACAGAGGGGTCCCTTTCAGGACTATTCACCACAACTACCTATTATTCCTAGGAATTAGTTGGACTTTCTAATGACCAGGTGGAGAAAACTAACAGACACTGATCTAGGAAAAGGCTGAGGAAAAGATACTGTTCACAAGTTGTACAAAAACATTCTGACCTATAGATGGGCACTGGAAGTGATGTATCCAGTGAAGGAAACTGTGTGCATTATTACAGGACAGGAGATCTGAACCCAGAGACAACCTCTCTCCTTCCCAAAACTGCTACAGAGACTCCTCAAGTGCAAATTCAACCCAGAGAGTTAGAATGTACTGATAGCCAGCCTGCCCTCGCTGCCAGCCCAGATGTAGACATGTAAGTCTATAATGATCCTGATGGTCTAGTGTAGGAACTGAAAGATCAGTCAGTGATAGGAGAACGAGACCTGTTGGAGCAGTCACTAGACTGCTATGATGTCACAGGTAAGCCAGAAGATATGGTTACACATGTCTCTAGGTGACAGTATCAGAAAGCTTCTGTGAAATGTGCCTTGCATATAATTGCAGATGTTTACTGCTGTCCACATGAATTACTACATGCTTGAGAATTCACACTTGAAACTGCTTTGTGCTGTGTACATGCTATAGCAATGACTCTTTGTTCATTGTTTTGGGTACCTGCTACTGTTTATATTTTTGTCTTTTCTATATAGGCCTATTGATAGTGTTGCTGTTGCAGATAGCTAGTTTCGCTTTGTTTATTAGCCAAGCTTATTCCATTGGAAGGATCACTGTGTCCTATGGATGTGCACGTACTGAGATGTGGGTATGTTATACGTCCTATAGGTAGGGAGGCATGTTGTCTCTTTGGTATCCTTCAAGGTGATGCTCTATATAGTGCCATGGCTACTGCATGTATTGTGAATGTGCATTTTTATTTAATTTTAAACAGTACCAAAAGTTAGTTACTTGGAATGCCAGGAAAATTACCGTTGTTGTTTTAAAGCATTGATATTTGTGTTTCTACTATATAGTTGCAGGTTTGGGACCTGTCCCAGTTAATCTTTGCAAGGGACCACAAAGGGTTTGGGCCAAGGGGAGGAATGTAAGCCAATCTCAAAGCCCAAAGAGATACAGGACTCTCTCCTCATTTGGTGGAGATGAATGCCAATGTGGCAAGGTTGAGGCAGAGTTGGTGAGAGGTAAGAGCTTTAGTTCTTGGCTCTTCTGGGACTCTTCAAGTTCTAGTCTCCTTTTTGGGACTCTTCAAGCTTCAGGTTGCATTGCTTTGGGCATCTTGAAGAGAGAAGATGGAAGAGGAAAACCCCACTTCAGGTTGCTGGAAGAAAAGACTCTGGGAAGACTTGAGAGAAGTGGGCAATCTTCATTATGACTCTATTCCCAATCTACTGCTTTAGAGACTTCAGTGAAATTCCCCTTGGCTTAGATCCAAGACCTTCTTTCTTGGTTGAGCTGAGTTACCTTGTTCCCAAAGGGAGAATTCCTTTGTTCTATATTGTCTAGTATATATTCTCCTATGTATGTATTTCCTCAAATTTCTGTTTTGCTATGATTTGGATATTTAGGTTTCTTTGCTATTTACTATAGGCATTCATTTTTGAACTGATTGATATTCAGTGGCAAAGAGGTCAAGTCTTGGATATAGAGCTATGGGTCCCTGTTTGCTCCCAAAATAACAAAGGGATCAGAAATTAGTTGGAACCTAATTATGCCCCCAGATGAATAGTATATATAAGGATGCTTATATGGATATGATATAAGGATATGCTTTTATCCTGGTACCCCCTCTCTCTGGCCTTCATCCTCCTGCTTCCTTCCTGGCAGGACTAGAAGTGTCCCTTAGAGAAGAGTGGAGATAAGAAAAGACTAGAGATGTGTCTTCTGCCTCTCTTTGAACCACACACAATGACAGCTTCTTCATAATACTTGGGCCTTGGGGCAGCTAGGTGGCACAGTGAATAGACCACGGATCCTGGAGTCAGGAGTTCAAATCCGGCTTCAGACACCTAACATAAAAAAGTAGCCATGTGACCTTGGGCAAGTCACTTAACCCCAATTGCGCTCCAAAAAGCAAAATAATAATAATAATAATAATACTTGGGCCTCTCTACACATGTGGGGCCCACCTTCTCTACACAGGACCCTTTCTGTATACAAACAGTCCTGTCAGAGGATTCCAGGCTGTCTAGCCTTAAAGGGTTCACATGAAGTCAAGAGCCATCCCTCATAGATGAAGGACAAGGAGGAGGAGAAGCAGCTTAGGAAACTGGGACCTGTCCTAAACAAAGATTTTCCCACAGAAAACCATAAAGTCATATACCAGTCTGGAAATGATACTTCCTAAGTAAATAAGGAGGAAAGCAGACCTTGTGTGGTGGCCAGATACTCTAGGCCTATATTTAGCATCTTTTCTGGACAGGAAACAGGGAAAAGTTTAAAAATTTTAAAAACAGGGAACAGCAGTGGGAGACTTAGATCATCAGAAAGGGTATAGCAAGGGAAGGCATCAGGGTCAGAAGAGATGATCAAAATTACAGAGAATCTCAGAGAGAACGTTCTTGGAATCATCTGGTAGGCTTATATGCAAAATGTAATGATGCATTTTGGAGGTTGTGGGACCCTACAGGAATTGTATACAAAATTTGTCAGTTATACCATTCGGCATAAGGGAGAAAAGCTTTCTGACTTTACAATCTGAGCAGATAATATTCAGCAAAGGCTAATGTGGAGAGATTCAGTAAAACTGAATTTAAGACTTCTGGCCGACTGAATGGAGTTAGATGGCCTAGTTCTCACAAACTTACTCTTATAAAACCCTAAAATTTGCACCAGAGCAAATAACTCTCAAGATATCTAACCAGACTTCTTCCACCCTACTACAACAAAATTAGCCAGAAGCCCATAGTCCATCATTAAGGGAACCACCAATAAAGCCAGTGCCAGTGCAGGTAAAAAAAATGAACCTCTACTCTGAGTTTGGTGGAAACAGCTTCTTCTCAGAGAAAAATCACCTCTGAGGCTAAGGAAGAAGAACTCTGGGATTAGTACTTGACCTCCCTTCTTACTGGCAACAGACTGTTTCTATCATGGAGGAGGACTCCACAATCTTAGCTTTTTCCTGCAAATACTGGCCATTTTAATGAGACTAACCACAGAGAAATGTATTTCCTGAAGAAATAAATCTGACTTGTTGTAATTTCTGTGACCATAAGGCTTGCACACTTTCCCCATTTCTACCTCAGAATGCTACTGATTGGCTGTGTACTCTAAACAAGCCTAAAAAACCTGTAAAAGCCCAGTCTGTACTTTAAGAAACTGAAGCTGCTACCAGCCTGAGAGGTCTTCCATGGTATGTTAATAAATTGCTTTTCCTTTCAGTTTGTCTACTCATTTTTTGACCCCTTGCAGAGGTCTTGCAGACTTGATAGAGGGTGATATTCTCCATGGGCTCTCAAGCAACTCAGACTGGGAAATTCCCACAATAGTGGGGACTTTGGAAGCCTTAGAATGGCATTGTCCACAATGGCACAGCAGTGCTCAGCCAGTCATGACCCAGTAGTTTTAAGGCCCCTAGCATTATATCCTGACATACCACAGAGGACTCCAAAGATTCAGCATTCTGATCACCTAGATCTAGGTAAACCCAACCCTAGTAAGAGCCCAGGGGACTAAGAATTTCTTACCCAAGCTGAGCTAACCACCCTGACCAAAAGTGTAACATGCATAGGACCTAGCCCTGGCACAAAGCCCCAATTCAGGGACCAAAGCTGGAAATATGAGTAAATTAAATAAAATGCTAACCAATAGAAAAAATTATTATAGATATAGAGATCTCCCCTCAGAGCAGTGAATAACTGTAACAACTGCAAACAGACACAGGAGGGATGGAAAGA
The DNA here is from genome assembly GCA_011680675.1 of Gymnobelideus leadbeateri. NCBI lineage: Eukaryota > Metazoa > Chordata > Mammalia > Diprotodontia > Petauridae > Gymnobelideus > Gymnobelideus leadbeateri. The sequence continues at coordinate 221,510 of WOXC01006964.1, forward strand.
AAGAAGGAACAAAGGAAGGAAGGAAGGAAGTTTCTAAAGAAAAGAATTGGAAGAAGAAGAAATAACTTAGAAGGGAAAGTTTGCACATAGTCTAAAAACTGCACTCCCTGAAAACTAGGAAAAAAAAACAACAAATCAACTATTCCATGAGACAGCAAGAATTGTCAGGAAATCAAAATATGAAGAAAATAGGAGGTATCTCATATTAAAAACAACTGATCTCAAAAACAGTTGAAGGAGAGATAATTTAAGAATCACTGGACTCTCTGAAAACCATGATCAAAATAAAAACTTGGACACTATATTGCAAGAAATAATAATTGAAAACTACCCAGATAGAACCAGAGGGCAAGATAGAAAATCACTTCCTAAAAGAAGCAAACTCCCAGGAAAGTCAGAGGCAAAACCCAGAAGTTTCATCAAAGGGAAAAAAAAAAACCAAAGAAAAAATTTCTGGATGCTTTCTTGCAAGCATCCAGAAAGAAGCAATTCAAATACTAAGGAACCACAGTCATGATCATCACTTAGGACCTAGCATGTTCTAGTGGAAATGACATCTTAGAAGACAATATTCCAAAAGGCAAAAGATAGAGGTTTACAACAAAAAATAACCTACAAAATTGAGTATAATCCTACAGAGAAAAAAAATGAATTGTTAATGGAAGAGAAGACCTTCAAGCCTTTCTGATGAAAAGACCAGAGATGAAGTAGGAATTTTGAAATGCAAATATGAGTCAAGAAAAGCCTCAAAAGGCAAATTTATTTGCATAATTGGAAGGAGGTATATGATAATGAAGTGCTAACATTGTAATAATGAAAGGAGTCATGTTTAACTAATGTTTAAGAATGGGATCTCCTCCCCCAAAAGTCTGTATATACATGGCATATAAGTTTATTATAAATGTTACTGATATAAAGAATGTATAGCATATAATTTACAATAATAATAAAATATACAATATCTTGTGATAAATTTCATGTAATCAATTGATTCTCTCATAATATTTTTGCTGATTTTTGCTGAACTCTTGTATCCATAATCAACCTGTGGTTGTGATTCAAACATGACTGGACAGATAGAGTGGCAACCCAACCCACTATTTCTTTCCCTACTGTGTTTATTGTCGTTAAATCTGCTATGTGATCCACTGTTAAGCTATTTCTCACCCTACTACACATTATATTCATTAAACTAAGACCTTTTACAGCTTCAGCTATACTGACTGCAATAGTGGTAACCATCTTTTTAGCCTTTTGTAGGGATTAGAACATTGATTCTACATTGCTATTTACAAAATCCCCCAAATCATCCAAATGAATTTCACATTTAAAAATTTTGCTTAATGACACATTTTTTTTCACTAGCCATCTATGGTAAAGTGAGTTCTTCATAAGGGCCAAGTATATGGTTCTAATAAGTCAAAATAATTTAAAATGCTTTAATAATCGTTTATATCTAATAAACAATATAAGTTAATATGTTCAATTATATTTTCTAGTAACATATTCCTAAGAAGAGCATTAAATTGATTATTTTCATTAAATATAATGTCTGAAGTTATCTGATGATTGAACCTTCAGTTTAAGATTCATGCTTCTAATACCAATCTTTGAATTTTCCAAAGCTCTTGTGCATTCATTGGATTAAGTTTTTTACTTTCTGGACATTAGGTGATCCTCACTACAATACAGTCAAAGGTAGGGAAAATTCTTCAAGGTTGTCAATCATTAAAGCAAAGACTAGCAGGAATTACCATTAGCTCATCTCTGTGCCAAACACAGTTAAGCAGGGGAGTGCACAGAACACACACGTACTGCAAGACACGGGCACCATCCAGCAGATGCTATTCCTAAATAGCATGCTGCCAAGATGGACCAATTTGAATCATTTCAAATTCTTTAGCTATAGTTTCAAGCCAGGTTTGATTTTATTAGGTTGGTGAGAAATAGAATAAATTTTAATCCAGAAAGATTCTTTCTTTTCTTTTTTTAATTTATTCAATTATTTATTTTTAGTTTTCAACAATCACTTCATAAGTTTTAAGTTTTCTCCCCCTCCCTCCCCAAGACAGCTTGCAATCTGATATGGGCTCTACACATCCATTCCTATTAAACACATTTTCACATCAGTCATATTGCATATTAATTATAACAAATGGGAAAAACCATGAGAAACAAACAAACAAAAAAAAAATAGTCTGCTTCATTCTGCATTTGGACTCCATAGTTCCTTCTCTGGGTATGGATGGCATTTTCCATCATGTGTCCTTTGGAATTGTTTTAGGTCCTTGCATTGCTGAGAAGGGCAAAGTCTGTCAAAGTCAGTCCTCACACACTGTGGATATTACTGTGTAGTGTTCCCCTGGTTCTGCTCACTTCACTCAGTATCAGTTCATATAAGGCTTTCCAGGTTAATCCAGAAATATTTTTAAACTGATTAACTTGTTTTATTTCAGATCTTGAATCCTCAAGTGATCACTGCAATCGGTGACTTAAACACAGCCAAATGATTTTAGTGAAATTTTCTAGCTGCTTGGTAGCTACTCCAAGCTTTCTTCCCAGCATTATATTAGCACCATCCCAGGGAAATACAATTCAGTTCACTTTCAAATATTCGTTATTAAATCCACAATCACTTGGGGGCAGCTAGGTGAACAGAGCATCAGACCTGGAGTCAGAAGGACCTAAGTTCAAATCCGGCCTCTGACACTTAACACTAGCCATGTAACCTTGGGCAAGTAACTTAAGCTCAATTGCCCTGCCTTCTCCCGTCCAAAAAGCAAAAAATAAATCTGCAATCACTTCAAGTAGACATTAATGTATTTTAAATACACTGTGTAATTCTTTTAAAGCAACAGGTAACACAACCAGCGTAGGAGTTAATTGAATTGTGCACTGACTGTTGAACAACCAAAATTTAACAATCAACTCTCTCCAGGCCTCAAATAAACCTCACTTATTTGAAACAAAGGAAACATAGAACTCAAAAGGAAAACAAGTGAGCTGGGTAAGGTGATGGATGGTTAAGAGTGAGGCTAATACTACAAGATATGAATGTTATGGAATATTATCAAGCTGTAAAAAATTATTAAAGAGATGATTTCAGAGAATCCTGGGTAGTGTGTACTGAGACAGCATAAAGTGAGAAGAACAGTTTATGCAAGCGTGATAACATTGTAAAGAAAAACAGCTCTGAGCAATGTGATGGAACCAACCCCAGAAAACCTGTGATGAAGCATGTTATCCATCTCCTGAAGACAGTTGTAATGGAAATGCAAATTTAAAGATCTTCCCTGCCCCTAGCTTAAGTGCACCTGGAGCCTGTGGTGGGAGGCTTGTTTTTCAGGAAAGCCCACACCTTGATACTTTGTGATTGGGCAGTGGGTCCAGAAGGTTGTTACATTCTCTGAGCCAGGAGAAGGCTGTATAAACCCTTAGGAGAGGCTTTGCTTTGGGGCTCACTTTGAGAAGTGTTGTGTGATTTGACCAGATGAGACTCTGGGAAGCCGTTGTTGAGAGCCCCCCGGCTTTGAAAACCCAGATGTTGATGCTTCCCTCTCCGGTAACTGTGATTTGGTATTGATATAATGGTTGGACAGTTTGGAAGCCTGTCTTGTTTGATCTGTAAGTTCTGTAACTCTGAAGTTCGGGGTGCTGACCTTTTTCCCCTGAACTAGGTAATACATGTTTGATTAAAGTAAGCTTGTTAACCCATTTTGAGTTGCTTTCCTTTTGAAAAGCAGATCTAAGAACCTATATTGGCAGCTACCCTGGGGATATTGGGGTGCTTGCTGATACAACAGTGTAAGTACAAAAGTGCCCAGGGGAAAATTTCGTCTTTAAAGCTCCTTCTTCCTGAGCTCTAGAGGGCTAGCATGGTGTGTTTTTCCATGAACACATGGCCTCTTAGCTAAGACTGTGTCTAGAATGGAGATGTTTTCTGTTTTTGCCTTCGTGAGATCTCAGGTCAGATGAACCACTAGACATCCATTGGCTGAGGCTGGAAGGAGCCAGCCTTGAGCCCAGCTTACTGGACAGTGGAGACTCTACACTGCAAGCAAGGGAGCTACTTTTCCCTGGGCTATTCTGCACCCAGAAATGGTCAGTGGTGGAAATATTTGTATCAATTTCTTTAAATTAGAAATCCCCAGATGGGCCATACCAGATTGGAGGCTTGCACTGACATTGTAAGAGAAAATCCCTCTGTCCCTCAGGGGTTCTCCCAGAACCATCACAGGGAGTTGTAGTCAGTCCGGCTCTGGGGACCTGACCTACTCATTTGCCTGTGGGTTAGATCAAGTAAGCCCCCAATAACAGTGAGACCCCCTATAAAAATAGATTAAGTATTTAGGGTTGATTATTTGGGATTTCTAGACCGTCAGAAAAACTTATGAGTTTGTAGTGCTTAAAAATTTCTCAATAAGGAAAACATTCTAGGTCTGTTTGAACACACACACACACACACACACACACACACACACACACACACACACACACACACACTGAACGTTTATCAGCTAGGCACCAGCATTTTAGTATTGCAAGATCATGCTTCTTATATTAGCCTCAGAATCAGCACTTATACAGGATTCAGCTACAAATGAGGGTACTTAAGTAGTCGGTACTTAAACATCCAATGAATAAACAAATGCAAAAATCCTCTCAAAAGGAATTGACTTGGAAAGGTAAGATACTCCAGGGGGAAAAATGATCATATGATTATGGCTTAAAACAAAGAGAGGAAGAAAAATGGTCAATTTCCCTCTAGTGGACATCCCCAAATTAGGGTATTCAAAATGAAATTAGCCCCTGGAGGATCTCTCCAAGGGGTTCTTGTAGATGAGAAGACCCAGTTTTATGTGGTGAGCCTCTGGACTCATTCTCCCAGAGAAGTGATCTATGGTTCTCTTCCTCAGGGTTCTAGGGTTACCCATGAAGGATAAGGCATGGTTCTAATGCTATCAGCTTATACTTTCATTCCAGTGTATTGTTTCCCCCCCTCCCCATGCCAGTGAGTAGCACTCCAATTCCGTTTAGCTAATTAACATCAACTAGTTTTTTTTTTACCAAGGGACATTTACTGCAAGAGCAGAAGTACATACATTTTCCTCAGCACCTCCCTGTTCTTCCCCACTCCCACTCCCCCATGCCACTTTTGTCCCTGGGGAGAGTGGGCTCAGACTAACACAGGTAGAAATAGCACACTTTCCCAAGTTCACTTACAAATGTAGCATGGCTGATGAGTCTGTGGTCTGAGCTGGACTGGACTGTTTTGATTCCTTGGACCTTCTTTCAGCTTCCAGAAAATCTCAGCAAGAAGTCCAGTTTCTGGACTTCTGGTGGCTCATTCTCCTGACCTTTGAAAACTCCCAAGGTTGTATCTCTCTAATCTCACCTAAAAGCAGAAAAGATACCACAGAGATAGCCCAGCTTCAGGCTGGCTCAGGTATAAGAGCTCCTGAGGCCCCCTCCCCAACCTGTAGGCTCTCAGCAGCTTGTCTTCTTTCTCTAACATCAACTAGACCAGAAAGATCCTGAGCCAAAAGACTCACCCTGGTACCTTTCAAATATAACAGTTCCACAGCCAATCAATCAAAAGGGTTAGGGGACCAGAACCAGTTGCAGAATGTTGGTTGAAACATGCTCCAAAGTTCAAATAGCTACTATCTCAGCCAAGCACAAGATCTAGGTTTATTGGCCAGTCCCCACACAAAAGAAAGGAAAAATTTCGTCCCTGCCAGTGTAAATGGGAGGTAGTCTTGGAGGGAGAAAGACAAAATTCCAGCTCTTAGCACGGTGCCTGGCACATAGGAGGCACTTAATGAATGGTTATGGTATTGTATTATATTGGAGAATAGTATATTTTTTTCTAAATAAAGAATAGTATGAACATTTTCATCAAATAAATAGAAGAATTTATTGGAGATAAAATCCAAAATCTTTTAAAAATAAATGCTTGGTAAAAATGTTTGCAGGGTTTTTTTGTTTGTTTTTGGTCTTTTTAGAGGGAGGGAGGGCAGGGAAATTGGGGTTAAGTGACTTGCCCAAGGTCACACAGTAAGTATCTGAGGCCCGATTTGAACTCAGGTCCTTCTGACTCCAGGGCTGGTACTTGATTCACTGTGCTACCTAGCTGCCCCTTAGGCTAAAGGTTTGACATCCAAAGTCTGTAAGAAACAGCTTCGCATCTGTGTGGGCACAGAGATGGGCTTCTTCCCCTTTCTTGTGTCCTGGACATTCCCTTCAACAGCAGACAGGCAGAGAGTCTATCTAAGAAAGTCGGTGAATGGCTCCCTGCTCAGAATTATGTTCCTAAATACATAAAACACAGCAGATTACAAATGAAACCAATCATGTTGAAATACAGTTATCAAAAGTTCATAGGCCCCAGGTAAAGAACCCCCACATAAGAGTCCAAAAATATTTATTGATGAATTTCATCAATGTCTTTTGTTGCTTCATCACTTTCATTTCTGAATATATTATTCCTTCCTCCTATACCCAGTAAGTTGTTCCTTATAACAAAGAATGAAAAAATGAGAAAGAAAAGAGGCTTGATAAACACAACCCACACATAAGCCAAGTCTGACTGGACAGTGTGAGTGTAAAAGATAACATGTTCCAGCAGGAAAAGAACTGCATTGGAGTCTGTTTGAATCTTAGTTCTGCCACTCACTAGCTCTGTGACCTTGGCAAAGTAACTTGCCCTCTGCTTCCACCTAGGAAGGTAGAACTAGGGGTTTGGTTTAGATTCCCTCTAAATCTAAATCTGTGATCTTGCAACTATATATTTTATTCTAGAAGCAGCTGGGAGCCCCAGAGCTTCTAAACAAGACCCTTCTGAGTTGTGTGGCCTTGAGTAAGTCACTTCATCTCTCTCTGCCTCAGCTTTCTCAGTAGTAAGATAAGGATGATAACAGTGCCTTCCTCCCAGGGTTGTTGAGAAGAAGAAATAAAAATTGTAAAGCACTTAGTGCCTGGTACAAGATGTAGTAAACGCTATATAAGTGTTAACTAGTTTATTAGGCAGGAAGGAAAGGGACATAGATCTATGCTTTAGCAGATATGTGGAAGATGGCTTAGAAAAGAGGGATGGAACCATTCTGGAGAGCACCTTAGAACTATGCCCAAGGGCAATCAAACTGTGTATATCCTTTGATCCAGCAATATTGCTCTTAGGTCTGTATCCTAAAGAGATCATAAAAATGGGGAAAGGACCCGAGTGCACAAAAATATTTGTAGAAATTCTTTTTGTGTTAGCAAAGTATTGGAAATTGAGGGAATGCCCTCAATAGTAACGAAATACCATTGTGCTATAAGAAATAATGAGCAGGCAGACCTCAGAAAAACCTGAAAAGACTTATATGAACTGTTGCTGAGTGAAATGAGCAGAACCAGAGAACATTGTACACAGCAACAGTAACAACTGTGATTGACTTAGCTCTTCTCAGCAATACAGTGATCTAAGACAATTCCTAAAGACTCATGATGGAAAATGCCATCCACATCCAGAAAAAGAACTATGGAGTCTAAATGCAGATTGAAGCATATTGTTTAATTTTTTGTAGTTTTTTCTTTTGTTCTGTTTCTTTTTTCATAACATGACTAATAAGGAAACATGTTTTACATGATTGCACATATATAACCTTTATGGTGAGGGAGAAAAATTCAGAACTCAAAATCTTATGAAAAAAAAAGAATGTTAACAATTTACTTTATGTATAATTGGAAAAAATACCATTAAAAATAAAATAATATAAAATTCAAAAAAGGGGGATGGGGTGGAATCAGGTTATTTCAAAAGAGATTGAGGGGCTGACTCAGGGTTGGAGCCATACAAATGGTGAAAAAGGGGATGGGTGAGAAAGATATTAGGGAGGTGCAATGACCAGACTTGGCAGCTGGGGAGGAGGTAGTTAAGCAATGAGGAAGACTCTGAGATTATAAACCTAGGTGATTAGAATACTGGTCTTGCCCTGGTCAGAAGTGAGAAAGTTTTGAAAAAGGAATTGCTTTGGTGGGGCAAGAGAACAAGTTCTGTTTTGGACATGTTGCTTTTGAAATGCCTGTGTTTGTGCATGAACTGATGCAAAGTGAATTGAACAGAACCAGAACATTATGTACAGTAATAGCAATATTATTCAATGGAGAACTGTGAATGACTTAGCTATTCTCAGCAATACGATGATCCAAGACAATCCCAAAGGACTAATGGTAAAAAAATGCTATCTGCCTCCAAAGAACTGATATTGTTTGAATACAGACTGAAGCATGTTATTTTTCACTTTCTTTCCTTCATTCTTTTTCTTTTATTTGAATCTTCTTGTGCAAATGACTAATATGGAAATGTTTTATATAAATATACATGTATAAACTATTTCTGATTGTTTAGTCTCAGGGACAGGAGAGGTGGGAAGTGAGAGAATTTGGAACTAAAAACTTTAAAATGTCAAAAATTGTTTTAACATGTTACTGGGAGGGAAATAAAAATATATCTTAAAAAATTAAAGGGTAGGGGGTGGCTAGGTGGCACAGTGAGTAAGAGCGCCAGCCCCAAAGTCAAGATGACCCAGGATTGGTCCCAGCCTCAGAAAATGAGCACCCACACATAATGACTGGCTGTGTAACCTTGAGCAAGTTACTTAACTCCAATTGCTTTTTAAAAAAAATAAAAATAAATAAAAGGATAAACCATTGCAAAATTTAAAAATTAAATGACTATGTTTGGCCCAGCTGGAAATGGGCATTGGGCACACTGACAGTGGACTAGAGCTGAGGAAAGAGAGTAGAATTGCATCTATAGATATGAGAGCCATCTGAATAGGATAACAATTGTACCCTTGGGAGTTGATGAGGTCACCAAGAAAGGGTGCTGAGAGAAGAGCACTCAGGAGAGAGGCTTGAGGGACACCTTTACTTAAGAGGTCAGACACAAATGATCATCCAGCAATGGAGACTGAGAAAGAACAGCAAAACTGATAGAACCAGGAGAGAGCAGTATTATGAAAACCAAGAGGAAGAGTGTCAAACCAATGCAAAAAGGCTGAAGGGTTGTCCCTGGTGAGAAAGGCTACCTCTTCATTAGAGGCTGGATTAAAGAATTCGTGGTTGATGGCTGGTCGGTACAATGTCTGGGTCTCCAGTCAGGAAGATCTGAGTTCTGATCCGACCTCAGACACTTACTAGCAAGTCATTCAATCTCAGTTTCCTCATCTGTAAAATGGGGATAACATTTATAAAGTGCCTTTTAAAATACTAGAGAAATGCTATTGCTATCATTATTATGGTGTTTCATTTTCTGTTCTCTAGGGCCACTGCAATGAATGACTTTAGCAAAAGTTAGCCAGCAATGAGAGAAATCCATAGACTGTCTATATTTCTATGTCAACCAGGAAAGGTACAAGCACTTATTAACTAAACACCCCACAATGTGCCAGGCATTATGTTAAGCACTTTACAAATATTACCTCATTTGATCCCCATAACAACCCTGGGAGGGAAGTGCTATTTATTTCCCCCCCACTTTACAGCTTAAGAAACTGAGTTGGTCAGGGGTGAAGTGACTTGCCCAGGGTCACACTGCTAGCAAATGTCGCTGGATTTGAGTTCGGGTTTCTTTCTGACTCCGGGCCCTGCGTTGTATCTACTGAGCAACCTGGCTGCCAGCCAGCCATTCTCTCCTTTAATCCTGTCTGATGAAAAGGAAAAGGCAGCCCTTCTCACCAAGGTCCACCCATGTGCAGTAACCTTGGCCCCCCCCCCCCACCTTTGCTTTTCCAGATCGCCTCCACAATCAACCAGAAAAACTGACTGAAAGAAAATGTGTTGAATAATAAAATAAGCGCATCAAAAAAAAAAAGAAAGAAAGAAAGAAAGAAAAAGAAAATAAAATAAGCGCTCGAATATCTGGGCACTAACTCTCCAAGACAGAATTCTCAAAAAAAAAATGATCTGGAAAGAAACGGGAGAGTGAGGGTTAATGGCTAGGTGAGGCGAACGAGCTTGTAATTTCATTCTGAAATAACTGCCATTTAATCAGGGAGGCCGAGCCAAACGCCAACGGCTCCTTCTTCCTAGAGGAAGTCCAACAAGAGAACTTGGATTAACAAGATGTGGCCACCAGGCAGGGTCAAGGGCTGCAGGGATCAGAGCAGGACGAAAGGCCCGACCGCACGCGTGCACACCTCGCCCCCCTAGCCAGTCCTCCCAACCGCAGAAAGACGTTGCCTCCTCCTCCGGGCGTGTAATGATTAGGCCAAGGGGGCGGGGCGGGGGAGGGAAGTGGGACGTCAATGAACTGGGAATTCGATCCCCAAAACTCCCTTCCCCCAATTCCTCTTTGCCTCGCAACTACTAGGGCGAGGCTCCTAGGGAAGTGATCGACTATGCATGAAGGGGCGGAGCTTGGGCCCTTCAGGCCTCTCCCTTACTGAGACGCATGCGCCCCGACCCACTCTGCGCAGACGGCCGCTCCCCAGGCCGAATGCGCAGGTCCAGAGGCCTAACTTTTCTATGGTCAGACGGAAGTTCTAGAGCGTCGGCACGCCCGAACCGGGAACTCTATGGTCGGTTGGGGTGGAGACGGGCGTCCTATAAAAGCCGTACGCAGGGGCCGCGGCGTCCCTTTCCCTGCGGCGAGGTGAATGTGTGTGGTTGTGCTGTCTTTTTCACAGCCTCGGCCTCGGCCCCCGCCCAGCCCCGTATTCCAGCTCCAGCCCCGACCCCGACAGACACCCTTGTTTCCCTTCTCTCCTTGCAGATACAGTCCTTGCTGGCGCCGGCGCCGGCGCCATGGGCCGTCGTCCCGCCCGCTGGTAAGTACCCGGGCTCCATGTGCGTGTAGGTCTATGCGCCATGTCGGGAAAGGCCGCAACAGCAGCCTAGGCCTCGCCGGCGGTCTAATGAACCCCGCGGGGGCGGGGAGCCCGGGCCTGGCAGTGTGCCCCAATGCGGGCCGCGGCTGTGAAGCCAGGGCCCGTCATGCTGCGTCATGGGCATGGGGCGTTAGGCTCAGCGGCCCTCTTCTCTCCTTCCTCAACGCCCGACTAGGGGATCCCGGAAGGTTGGGAAGTAACTACTCGTTTGTGTAAGCTGTCAGCCTTACTCTGTCTTCCCTTCCCTGGTCTGGGCACTTCAATTCAAGGTGGGCTTAACTTTTTTTTTTTTTTAGTCTTCTTGCTAGTAAGAAGGGAGAAATGGGTTTTGAGCGTCCGTTGTGTTTTCAGGTGGATCATGAACAAATCTCTTAGTACACATGAAGAATCTTAATACGCAGTGATGAGCTGCCTGCAGCTAGGTGACACAGTGGAGAGCCGCTGGATATGTGCTCAAGACCTGAGTTAGAATCCTGTCTCAACACAAGCAGTGTGACATTGAGCAAATCACTAAGCCTTTAGTTTTTTCTTCTATAAAATGGGGAACATAATAGCACCTGGTTGTCAGGATAACATGAGATCTTTGTAAAAGCCCTTAATAAATGATGTTGCATGGGAGAGTTCAGAAATGTAGGTCAGACAGAACTAATGATCTTTCATAGACTAACCAGACTTTTATCTTTTTATTTAGTTATAGGTACTGTAAAAATAAGCCGTACCCGAAGTCCCGTTTCTGCAGGGGAGTTCCTGGTAAGTGTTCAAGGGCACTTGAATCAAGGGTATCCGAGCTTTGCTTTCCTTAACTTAATTCTTACTAGCATTTGTGTTTAACTTAACTAATCAGCTGCTCCTTGGGCAGTAGGGCACCATGGTGTGCAGCCCTGTGACTATTTTCTTTCTCTCATAGATGCCAAGATAAGAATCTTTGATCTTGGTAGAAAGAAAGCGAAAGTGGATGAATTTCCATTGTGTGGCCACATGGTGTCAGATGAATATGAACAGCTGTCATCCGAAGGTAAAAGCGGGGGAGGCTAGGTTTCAGTAGGTCCACCCTCAGGACCTGGGAGGAAAGGGCTATGTTCTTCCTGACATGTTCTGCAGAATAGGGGTATTTAACAGCATCTAGCCCTTCCAAAACTTATCTTAGCATAAGCAGCTTTTTTTTTAAACTCTTAATGGCTTGGTCAAAATGCTTAAAATATGTTGCCCTCCTCCCTCAGCCTTAGAGGCCGCTCGCATCTGTGCCAACAAGTACATGGTGAAGAGTTGTGGCAAGGATGGCTTTCATATTCGTGTGCGGCTACATCCTTTTCATGTCATCCGCATCAATAAGATGTTGTCATGTGCTGGGGCTGATAGGTAAGGAGAGTTTTCCTATAGAATAACTGACTACTAAGATGTATTTTTATGATTCAAGGTTATGTTATGATATTTCTATTATATAAGTATTCTGCTCCCTCTCCCCCCATCCATTCCATGGAACATCAGAAGGGTACAGTGTGGAGGTGCCTACATTTGGGGAGCCCCTGTTGCCTTGATCAGGCAGTATCATGTAGCAGAGCAAATACTGATTCTAGAGTTCCAGATAGTCATTTTACTTGCTGGCTCTTATTTCTCCAAATCAGAGGTAAGACTAAGACTTTTTCCAACCTCTGACATCCTGTGATGTCAGAAATGAACCACCATGGCACTAAGGTTTTATACTAGCATACTTGAATTACTTCTTTTCTTGGCTTACTAAGGCATCCAAATGGTCTGTAGGGAAAGACAGATATGAGCTTGGAAGCATGGACATTAAAGATATAAACTCTCCTTTGGGCACATACTGTGTCTTGTCTTAAGTGGGACTTCCCACACTACTCTTCGCAACCAAGTAAGCCGACTAACCCAATTCTCTCAGTGTGGGGCTGGTGTGCAGTGGTTGCAGACAGCATTTCCCTGGTTGTGTATGTACCTTGTCTTTGATACAGGGTATTCTAAGGGACCTCGGGAACAATTTTGTCTTGGCTAAGGCAACTTAGCTAAGAATAAGCAAATACCTACTTCACAGAATTTGAAATGTGAGCTGCTTAATCCTCCTACTTCCTAGGCTCCAGACTGGCATGCGGGGAGCCTTTGGGAAGCCCCAGGGCACTGTAGCCCGTGTACACATTGGCCAAGTTATCATGTCGATTCGAACCAAGGTCCAGAATAAAGAACATGTGATTGAAGCATTGCGTAGGGCCAAGTTCAAGTTCCCTGGCCGCCAGAAGGTACACCTTATTCTGTTTCTTGTGGATAGCACCTCTTAAATTTCCCAGACTGGGAGGGGATAATCCCAAGTGGAAGGAAAGATGTCTCTCCCTGGCTTAAGTCATCTTAAACTGATCTTGACTAACAAATTTTCCTTTCCCGTGTTAAAAGTGCATTAGTGAGAGCAATGCTTTAATCTGAGGGCTGGGGCAAAGGCTGACTATTTCTTTACCTTCTCATAGATCCACATCTCCAAGAAATGGGGTTTCACCAAGTTCAATGCTGATGAGTTTGAGGATATGATAGCTGAGAAGCGACTCATTCCTGATGGCTGTGGAGTTAAGTACATCCCCAGCCGGGGCCCCTTGGATAAATGGCGGGCACTCCACTCCTAAGGGGTGTGTGCTGTGACATCTGCCTATTCGCAGGCATAAATAAAACTAGATACTGCTATTTGGTTGCTTGCGTGTTACCTTCTAACTGGATTAGCTCTTCCCAGCCTTAATGTCTTGTCTCATCTTGGAAATGGGTTAAAGACTTTGACCATGATTTTTCAGGATAACATCTTGGACCAGCAAGTCTCCTGCAATGGCAAGTTTAACCTGAATAAAGAGACCAAGTCTTCAGCATAGGTCATTTGAGCTTTAGATACTTGGGTATTTATGTATTATAAAACACCATGAGAAAACAAGACCCTCTCAGGAAGCTGGAAAATGAAAACTTGAAAGAACTACAGTCTTTGGTTGTAGGTAGTGAAGCTTTTCAGCATTTCACAGTCTTAGAATAGAGAATTCTGATCAATCTGCACTCCTGCCAAGTCCACAGCAGAAGTGGTCTCTGGAGTAACATGGCAGGTGCCTCTCAAAGCTCCTGGTGTCCTTGGGGAGGTAGTTGCAGGCACACTTCAACAGGGTAGTGGTCACTGACTTGCAGTGCCTAGGACAAGCAATGGGAGTGCTAGCTGGGCCCAACCTGAAGGTTCTAGGTTTAGGGTGCTGCCCCTTGAGCTTTGGGGTACCTCCCCTCCCATTTGTCTAGGCTCACCTCCTCCTCAGACATGGCCAGCTCCTTCTGGAAGTTGAAGATTTTGGCTGAATCAGGTACAACGGCCTGGAGCAGAGCCTTCCCATGCACTATGATCCTGCAGAGATCAAGGAGTGGGGCATGTTGAGCTCCTAGGCCAGGGAAGAGTCAGGGGTGAAGAACCTTTAACTCAAGGCCACACTTGGTCTTGTAGATCACTGGTTGTAACCTTTCGACAATCCCAAGTTTTACAGAACAAATTCTTTTAAGGGGATTTGTTCTATGAAGTTTGGATTCAAAGGGGCTGCACTTGAGGAGTTAGAGGGTCCCCCTGGACTAGATCTCGTGTTGCAGATGCCCAGGTATTTTCTTGAGGGGAATATGGGAATGGCTTCCATCCCAACTCCTTTTGTGTGACTCTTAAACCTCCAGGAGGTTACAAGAAAGTCCCTGCCAGTGAGACTTATGCTATTTGCCCCATAAACCTGCATACCAGTCTCCTGGGCCAGGGAGCTCAGCCAGTCAGCTCCCCCTTTTAAGGTGTTTCTCTAAAAGGCCCTTTCAAAGACAGGTTTACTTGCATTACATGGCAGATGCCATTGTAACACTAGGGAATGAAAAGGCTTGCCCACCAACCTTTTTTTATTACAAGGAAGCAGGAAGCCAATACCTTGCCAAGAGGTTACCCAGTGTTGTTCCTAGAGCTAAAACTTGGCTTTTTTTTTTTTTTTCAGGGTTTTTTCTACCATGTTATACCTTCTCTTTTCTCCCTCTACGTGCTCAGCCCAGGATGGGATAACCTAGGGTTTTTTGTAATCTAAAACCTGTTACAGGGTAAGGTTTGGTCCCTGCCCCTAAATTCCAGGCTTGCTGGGGGCTAATCTGTAGCCATTACCCATATGACCAGATTATAAAATCACAGAACCAAAAGGTTAATTGCCTAGTAGAACTAGGCCAAAGCAAGACTGAGCAACATCCCTAGTAAGGCAGATCAGATTCAAACAGTTGAGAAGATAAAATAATACAGGACAAAGCTAATGTGAATGTGGGACTTTCTGAATCAATATGCAGCTGGCCAAGATACTTATGTATGTTTGTGTCCTACCCAGCCTCCCTTATTTGAGTTTGCCAGCATTGTTCTATACCATCTTGGCCCAATGCTACAGGGGGCAATGCTGAGAACTACCCAAGGAGGTAGCAGAGGGTGGTGCAAAAGACCAGTTTGAGTAAGAGCACCTGGATTTAATTGAAACTAAAATTAAGGTTAATTTAACTTAAATCTTGCCTGTATCCCTATCGAATTTCCCAGCTATCAGCCTCTTGGTCCCTCAAGTTTCTTCCCTATCAAATGAAGTTGGACTGTATAGCCTTTGCCTAAAGCCTTCTATAGGAGCATGTTCATGGAATTATAGATGTGGGGAACAAGAAAGGTCAGAATCACAGAACTGGAGAGTTGGCAGGTAGCTCAGGGGCAAGCTAGTTTGACCCATACCTGGAAAACTAAGACAGCCAATTCTCCAGGACAACTCTAGGGGGCAATCTGGTCTCATACTAGCTGTAACAGCTTCTGATTACTTGGGCATGGGGGGTGGGAGGGTACTATGCATTCACACACAACCCTCTCTTACCTGTCATAGGCACAGTGGGTCCTTGTGCTCACTGTGGTGTCTGCCTGGTCCCCAATGAGCCAGTGGAATTCTGGGTGACTCCACAGGCTGATACCCAGCCAGGCCCCTGGAGGCACAAATGTGCACCCTGCATTGAGGTCACCAAGCAGCATGACATCCTGGTGGGGAGAGGATCGGGAAGGATGGCTATGGAGTCAGGAAACTTGGCTCCACCGATTCTGAATGATGAATTTGAATTTGGCCAAGTTCTTTGACCTCTCTAGACCTAGTTTCCTGATCTGTAAATTAGGTCCAATGATTGAGCAAGGAAAAGGACTATGAGCTAGTCTCCAGAATGGTGATGGCCAGGAGCAGGGGGTCATGCACATTTAGGAGGTGGGTGGGTGTCCTTGGTAGGCCTGGAGGTGACTGAAGTTTGGTAGGGGACTACCCAAAAGGGGAGAGACTGGCAAGGGATCTAGGGGACTGCTGTGACCTACACCTAGATGGTCAACCAGGGTCCAAGACTCCTGGGGAGGTGTGATCTCCCTGCCTGACCCCCCTCCCCTATTACCTCTACATTCCAATGCTGTTTTACGTCCTGGACAATTCTGTAGAGTTGATCGATCTCTTGGGGTGCGTTTCGGGGGCAGGCGTGGTGAGATATTAGCACCAAATTGCAGATGGCTGGGAGAAAGGGCAGAAGTTAGCCTCCTTTCCCTTCAAACAAGCTGCCTTCTGGGTGGCCCACCCTAACCAACAATACGAGCACCTCTTTTCCTGATTCCAGCCTAGCTTCCTTCTCATCCATATTTTCTGGTTCTCCCATTCTTTTTTTTTTTTTTTTTAAAGCAATTGGGGTTAAGTAACTTGCTCAAGGTTACATGGCTAGTCATTTGATTTATGCGTGGGTGCTCATTTTCTGAGGCCAGATCTGATCTCGGGTCATCCAAACTCCGAGGCCGGCGCTCTTACTCACTGCGCCACCTAGCCGCCCCTTTAGGGCAATTGGGGTTAAGTAACTTGCCCAAGGTTACACGGCTAGCCGAACTCAGGTCCTTCTGATTCCAGGGCCGGCGCTCTATTCGCTGCGCCACCTAGCCGTCCCCTGGTTCTCCCATTCTTGCCAAAGACTCCAAACCTCTACCAGCTCCTTCCCATGGCAGGCAAGGGCTCTGCCACCTCCAGTCCCTGATAGGCTCTTTTGCTCTTTCCCATTAGCTCCTCCCCTACACAGACACCCACTCTGACTTGCCTTTCTCTTTTTTATTGACAATAAGGTTGAATGGCCATAGAGGAAAGATCACTGGATTTGAAATCTGAGCATTTGCCTTTGAATCCTGCCTCTGCCACCTATACCTCCATTTATTCATCTGTAAAATTGGAGGGGGAGGCAAGGTTTCTTCCAGCTCTAGATCCCCGTTCCTATGTTCTTGTGTGTGATTTTGTCACCGCCTTGGGCCTCACTTTCTGTTTGGCTTTTTGAAATCTTTATAACTAAATTTGTGACACACTTTGGGGGGTTTTCCGTGATTAATACTATGCCTTTGGTCCCATCTGCTCCCATCTTCATTCTCATTTTCAGTGTCTAATAGTTTCTACCAACGTGCAGTACCCTGACATCTTTCAATTGTTA
Source organism: Gymnobelideus leadbeateri (assembly GCA_011680675.1). Classification (NCBI taxonomy): domain Eukaryota; kingdom Metazoa; phylum Chordata; class Mammalia; order Diprotodontia; family Petauridae; genus Gymnobelideus; species Gymnobelideus leadbeateri. The sequence goes on from WOXC01006964.1 coordinate 238,882, forward strand.
GCTTCTCCCTTCCATGATTTAAGTCATGATTTAAATAAGAGCCAGTGGTGACACAGCTGTTGAGTATCCTCCCTCATTCCACTCCTCAGGAGTCTCCTTTCTGACACTATTTGTTTTCCTTCTACATAAGTCTGAATGATCATGTCATTTGGTTAGCAGAGAACAAGAAATTTGCCCAGTCAGATATGGTGTGAGCCACATTTTATATATTACCTCTTCAGGGCTTTTCTACCTGGGACCCCAGAGATCTATGGAGAGATTTCAAGAAGTCTGTGAACTTAGACGGGAAAAAAATGCATTTTATTTTCACTAATATCTAATTAAAAGTGACCCCTTGATGAACCAATTAAGCTCTACATTGGTGTTCTCTCTTGAGTCCCTCTTCCTCCTATAATACCCCTAATTACACCCAACCAAGCCTCAGTCTTGCCCTCAGATCACTCCCACCACTCATCACCATCACTCTTACACATGTGCTGCCGAAAAAAAGATGGAAAAATCACACAACTGTTCTGAGAGGGTCCATTACAAATTGATGTTATATAACCTCACCTGGGCCCTCACTGCTGCTTGGCAATCCTCCCTTGTTAATTCATTCTCCCACTCTCCACAGTGGAAATTCAAAATTTTCTCATCCTTCCTCAAACTTCCCTGCTCTTCCCCACCCCAGCTCTCTCAACTGAGAACCCTGCTTCATATTGTACAGGAAAAATTGAGACCATTCACCTACTTCTTCCCTCTTCCTCATCTCATATAGGTGCCTTCTGCCACCATCTCCTCCTTTACCCCATGTTTCACATGATGAAGTGGACTTACTTATCAAGACCAACCATTCTACCACATTTCCTCCAAACCGATTGCCCCCTTTGTCATCCCCATTCTTTCACTTATTTTCAATTTTTCGTTGTCTGCTGGCTCCTTCCCTACTGCCTACAAACATATCCTACCTCTCCAATCCTGGGGAAAAAAAACAAAAAACCTCACTCGATCCTTCCATCCCCACTGTCCATCCCATATTCTGCCTTTTGTAGCTAAACTTCTTAGAAAGGCCATCTATAATAGGTGCCTACTTTTCTCTCACTGTCTTAATGCCTTAGATTCCAGCTTCTGACCTCATCCTACTGAAACCACTATCCAGTTACCAATGATCTCTTGGTTGCCAAATCCACTGGCCTTTTCTTCATCCTCTGTCTCTTTAACCTCTCTGCAGCCTTGGACACTTAGTAATCACCCTCTCCTCTTTTTTCTTTTTCTTTTTTTTTTTTTTTTTGCAGAATTTAGTTTTTAGTTTTCAACATTCATTTCCACAAGATTTTGAGTTACAAATTTTCTCCCTATCTCTCCCCTACCCCCACCCCAAGATGGCGTGCTTTCTGATTGCCCCTTCTCCTAGTCTGCCCTCTCTTATATCTTCCCCATTCCCCCTCCTCCCCTTCCCCTTTACTTTCTTGTAGGGAAAGATGAATTTCTATACCCTGTTGCCTGTATATCTTATTTCTCTCTTGCATGTAAAAGGCATTTTTTAACATTGGTTTTTAAAACTTTGGATTCCAGATTCTCTCCCTTCCTCCTTCCTCACTCACCCCCACTGGGAAGACAAGCAATTCAATATAGGTTATACATGTGTAGTTATGCAAAACATTTCTATAGTAGTCATATTGTAAAAGACTATTTCTCTCCATTCCCCATCTATTCTGTTCTCTTCTTTGACCCTGTCCCTTTTCAAAAGTGTTTGCTTCTGACTGCCCCCTCCCCTAATGAGCCCTCTCTTACCCTCTCCTCTTTGATACTCCACTCTAGGTTCTCAGGACCCCACTCTTTCCTGGTTCTTCTCTTCTCCTACCTCTCTGACCACTCCTCCTCTGTCTCCTTTGCTGGATCCTCTAACCATAGGTGTTCTTCAGGGTTCTTTCCTGGGCCCTCTCCTCCCTCTACACTATTTTACTTGCTGATCTCAGCAGGTCCCATGGATTTCATTACCATCTCACATCTGCCTTTCCTGTCCCAAACTCTCTGCTGATCTCCAGTCCCACATCTCCAACTGCCTTCCAAACATCTCAAACTAGATATCCAGTAGACATCTTAAACTCAATATGTCTACAACTGAATTCATTGTTCCTTCCCCCCTTCCCACCTTCCCTATTACTGTAAAAGGTACCACCATGCTCCCAGTCCCCCAGGCTCCCAACCTAGGAGCCATCCTGGACTCCTCACTCTCACTCTCCATATCCAAGCTGTTGCCAAGGCCTCTTGACTTCACCTCTGCAACATCTCCCCAGTGCATCCCCTTCTGTCCAACCCTGTCCCCACTCTAGTACGTGCCCTCATCACCTCACGCCTGGACTATGGCAGTAGTTGCTGGTGGGTCTGCCTGCCTCAGGTCTCTCCCCACTACAGTCCATCCTCCATTTAGCCACTAAAGTGACATATGTCCCATCATGTTACTCCCCTATTCACTAAATTCCAGTGTTTCCTATTTCTTTCAGGAACCAATATAAATGCTCTGTTTGGCATTCAGAGCCTCCATTATTCTTATACCTCACTTCTTGACATGTACTCTTTGACACTGGCATCCTGGCTGGTTCATGAACATAACCCTCTATCTCTCAGCTCCAGGTATTTTCTTTGGCTGTCCCCCGTGTCTGGAACACTCTTCCTTCTTGACTCTGACTACTACTATTCTTGGTTTCCCTTAATTCCCAGCTAAAATGCTACTCTCTACAGGAAGCTTTCCCAAACCCCTTCTCTCTTAATTATCTCCTGTTTATCTAGTGTATCTCATTTGTCCATAGTAGTTTGTTCTTCTCCATCATTAGATTGTAAGTTCCTTGAGGGCAGGGACTGTCTTTTGCCTCCTTTTGTGTCCCTAGTGTTTAGCACAGTGCTTGGCACATATTTCATAAATTATTCTGAGGGCCCTTGGCTTCACCAGACTGACCGCCAAAGGGATCCATTACACACACAAAAAAACGGACAAGCTCCACCCCAGGTCCGTACTGAATTCTGGTCAGTGAGGGTTTCCTTTTTGCCTGAGGATTCTGCCTTGGTAGAGCTCTAACAGATAGGATCTTCTGTGTAGGTGAAGGAGGTTAATTAAGTGACCTTCCTTTGACTCAGCTTACCCCACCACTTCATTGAGAGTACTCTTGCCGAGGTTATAGATAATCTCTTAGTTACTATGTTTTCTTCTCAGTGCTTAATTTCTTGGCCCTTTCTGGAGCCTTTCTCTCCCTTTCCTTGTTTATGTCTCCTCCCATCCCCTAGAGAAGGGTTGCCCTCTGGCCAGAAGCACCAAAAGGGCTCTGTCCCTCTCTCCCTCTTCCTACTCTTTCCCTTGGTGATCTCATCTCTTCCCAGGACTTCAATTGTCACTTTTACTCAGATGAGTCTCAGATATCTGTCCCTGGTTCCAGTCCCCCCCATGAAACCTGGATCCCCAGTCCAGAATCATCTGCTATCTACCTCAAGATGTCACTGACAGTTCCACTTCCTGAATTATTAGGCCCCAACTTTTCACCCAAAGGGCCTCCTGCCTGGGTTCTCTGCCTCTAGCTTTTCCCCTCTTCCAACCCATCTACCCCCTTGTGTGTTCATGTCACTGCCCTGTTCAGAGCATCACTTTTAGAAGAAAACAATCCTCCCCTCGCCCCACCCCCAGGTTTCCATTACAGGCCTCCATTTCATTACCTTCCCCCACTTATTTCAGTGACTTCCTTTGGTGTCCTTCATATCCCAGCCAGTCTGAGCTACACTCCTTTTACCCCCATTAGGCCCGGCACCTATGTCTCAAGTGATCTCCTTCCAGAGTATTCTCTCCCTTGAGAATCCCCCCCCCCCCAAGCTAGAAGCGTTCCCTCCTCCATCTCCCAACCCTCTCTAACCTTTTCTAGGCGATCCTTATTTTTCAGCCATGTAGATAACTTCTGATGTGACAATGCCCTTCACCAATGCTAGCTGACAATCAACTCATAGCTTTTTTGCTTCAGAAATATCTCACTAGAAGAGACCTTACAAGTCATCTAGTTCAACCCCATCACTTTCCAGCGGAGGAAACGGTGAACCAGGAAGGAGTGGGGTGATTTGCCCAGGGTCATGCTGGTGACAAGTGGCAAATATTAGATATGAACCTTGATATTGAGCTCTTTCTACCAAGCTCCACTGTCCAGGGATTGCCCAGGCCCTAGAGTGCTACAAGGCCAGGTGACCCTGGAATCCAAGGTCACAGAAACTGGCTGAGTAAGAGACTAGTCTTGGCCTCAGCTCTTTCTGCCCCTAGACTGACCCCCCAGACACTGTACCAGCTGCACATTCAAACTTTAATTGGAACTAGAGTGCATGGATTGTGTCCTTTATCCTCTTATTCTCTCTGTACCTAGTCTACCTTCTCCCTTGATTTCCCCTTCAGGTTCTATTCTCATTTCCCACTTTGTATATCACATCCTCCTCTTCATTCAAGATGAGCTATTTGTCTGGGGTAGGGGGAAGGGGGTGGGAGGCTGGGATCCTTCAGCCAAGAAAAACTTCTGGAGAAATGGCTAGACTCCTTGGCGTCTGAGCGGGGGGGCCAGAATTAGAGCCCAGATGGTACCCTATCACATTTCTCTAATGGTTTTCAGGATTACAAAACACTTTCCATATATTACTATGGATGAGCCTCCCAAGTGACTCAGGGAAGGGCATATTATCCTTATTTTATGGTTGGGGAAACTAAGGCTCTGAGAGGACTTGCTCAAAGTCCCACAGCTAATAAGTGTCAGAGATATTATAGTGGGGACTTTTTCAGGACTAGACTAGATGGTCTCTGAGTCTGCTCACTAGTGAGTGCCCACTCAGCATGCCAGGCTGCCTTTTCAGAATTCTAAACAATGGATAATATAAACTGGGGTGGGGCAAGGTGGGGGGCAGGTGGGAGGAAGAGTGAGTAGGTACCTGAATTTGGCCAGCAAAAACAGGCAACAAAGGGTCCCCGAAGGAAGGATTCTGCCTGACCTGGCTCGGCCTCTGGGACTTGATATGAATCCATGATGGAAACCACATCTGCTCTGAAGGGAAGGCAAACTTGGGAGAAGGGGCTCCAAGTTCAGTTAACCCTTCCAGTGTTGGCTCCCCCCGCCCCCTTATTTCCCAGCCAGGAACAGGGAGGTCTCTGATACCTGTAGACAAAGACATTCTGTTCCTTGTAGCTTCCTAGGCCCAGGCGCCGACTTTCTAGGGCCTCATATTGGTGGCCAGGGTCAGCCCTGTTCTGGGACACCAGGGTTTTGACCAAGCATCCTCATCCCTGGGCATAGTCCCCATACTATCCCCTTCCTTCCCAACGTCCCCTCCATTCCCAGCCCCCCCCCCCAAACCCCCAGGATGCTGTTCAGCTCTGCTCCCTGGCCCCTTCCCATCTGCTAGGATCCTCCTGGCCTCCTTCATGAGCTTCAGGCAACCTCTGGGGAAACCAAGGGTATGTTAGAGCTAGTAGTGACCTCAGAAGTTGCCTGTATCAACCATCTCATTTGACAGCGGAGGACACTGAGGCCCAGAGAGAGGAAGGGACTTGCTTGAGGTCACCCAGAGACAGGATTCAAATCCAGGTCCCATGTCTTCATTCCACCATCCCATAGCCCTGCACCTGTTGAGTTCCTGGAGAAGCAGTGACATGGCTGTGCCTTTGCTATCACGGACCTCCTGTACCAGACAGATGTCACATCGGGAAAGAACCTATATCCAGGGAAAGGGAGACAAGGTTTGGGGAGCTCCTGAGGGGTAGTGCCCTCAGGGAGCCCCCCATTTAAAGGGAAAACCTATAATACTAGCCATGATGACAAAGGTTTCGCTTTCCCCTTCTGGGAATGCTGGGGATGCTCTAGAGAATGACTTTGTGTGTATAGGGGTGAAGGACAGCAGATAGTCTAGGAAGGGAACCTGGGGGGAGGGGCAGTCTGTGTGAAAGAATGAATAGTGGAGGGCAGGGCTGACTTGTTAAGGGGATTGCCCACCCCCACCTGCCTCTATACTGAGCTGGGTCCCAAACTCCTTCCACTATAGAAATCACTATTTGGCTGGAAGGTGGGATCTTGGGAGAGTTGCCTGAGGCTCAGGTGAAGTGACTTGCCCAGGGTCACACAGCTGGTAAGTGTCAGGAGGCTGGCCTTGAGCAAAGGGAGTCTTCCTGACTCCAAGGCTCTATATTCCCTATACAAAGACATCAGGTGTACATAAAGCCTCCTTGGGCTACTGTATATTGACAATTTTAAAATGTAATACTATCTGCTCTATTGTCTTTTTATATATTTGGAGAGTCAAAAAAAGGACTTGAGTGAAATGGGGCCAGCAGGGGTAGGGGCAGGAAGAGGGACAGTAGTCAGGCATAGGAGTGGCAGCAACAGAAGGAGGAGACTCAAGTCCAGTTTGACTGAATTCCCAGGGGCCCAAGACAGCCAATGCCTAAGGGTCTAGAAGTGAGGTGTCTGGCCCATCCAGGTTTCACTTTTGATAATAGTAATCACTAGGCCCTGGAGTCAGCTTTTTGGACAATCGATCCCCTGGGAAACTGAGGCCCTCCACAGGGCAGAGGAATAGTTCTTTGTGTGATTACTGCCAACAACTCTAAATGGTTCCCTCCTACCAGCTTTTAATTGGAGGGTTGCAGGAGAGAGACTGAGACCCTGGGACAGTGCAAGAACATTCTGCTGGGGAGGGGGAAGGGGAGGAGCTTACCTGAGGTATGATAACCTGCACACAGGATTTTAACTAATTCTTCTTGCTTACTAGATGTTCCATGTAATTGTTTTCCCACTGCCGTAGTTCTGTTATCCCACTTTGAATTCTGGCTCAGTAGGGCAGAGACCTAGTGGCTCCAGCCTAGGTATGGCTTCCTTCTAGGAACCCTTGATCTGAGGATGGGGGTGGGGGAAGCAAGTTAAGACTCCTGTTTCTCACCTTGACCAGTACACTCATGACCTTGGGCCGGTTGGCCTTAGCCTCCCCAAAGCTCTGGATATTGAAGGCACAGATCCTCAGGGTAGCACATGATACCAGATGGAGTTGCCCACTCAGCAGGAGAAGCAAGAAGAGAGATACCCAGCTACATTGTGCCCACAGAAGATACCTTGAGCCAGGGGTGACCCTGGGGAAGAGAGGGAGAGAAGTCTTGAAGAGCATCAGTGTCCAGATGTGCCAAGAACTTCCCCCTACACCCTTTGAGCCACACCTAAGGACTACCAAGAACCGAAGCCAGCTAAGAATCAGCAGCATGGATGTTTTAAGCTTGCCAGGCAGTGATAGGATGAAAACTCAAAGAGCTCCAGCAAAGGGAGGCAGATTCAAAGCACCACTGGGTAACAGCGCCCATCCCCAGGGATGCCTGAGTCAGTGTGCTGAGTTGGCTACAATTGGAAGATTCAGCTTTGTGCCACCCAGGTCCCCTGGCCTGGGCCTCCCATTGAGAAAGTGCTGAGCAAGGGAAAAGAAGTACTTAGGGGCAGAGCAGAAAGGAGAGAGGGACTGGGGAGACCCATTTTATATTGAGCTAGGAGAGCTTTATCTATTTTAAGGAAGAAAATATTCTGTTATACTAGCCCAAAATTCCCTTGCCAGGGAGCTCTACTAGGCATGTCTGCTCCTCTTAGTGTGAAGCAGCATTGAGGGAGCCTACTGAGCCATGTCCTCTCATCCTCTGCCCCACAGCAACATCCAAGGGGCCTCACCAACCATTTGTACTCATCTGCCCCCAAAGAAGCAACTGGGGGGGGGGTTGACTTATCCATGTGCAAAGGCAGCATCCAGGGGGTCTCCCCCAAAACATCCTCTGCCCCACAACAACATTCAGGAGGCCTCCACAAACCCCAAAGGCCAGGGAACCTCTCCATCCGTGTTCCCTCCATTAACTCAAAAGGCAACTTCCAAGGGATGGACCACATCAAACATGACCTCTCCAGTGCTCCACAGCAGGTTCCAGGGGCCCTTCCTTCCCAGCTATCTACTCTCTTCATCTGGCCTTCACTGCACTCTTAACCAGGACCCCCTGAGCCAAAACCCAGACCACCAACTGAGCCCCTAAGCCATAATAGAGATTGAGGCCTAACACGGAACACAGAGCCACAAACCCAGGTCTTCAGTATATCCTAGAGCTAGCCACCATCTCAGCCCTTACCCAGACAGACAGAGTTCTTGGTTATCTTGATGACATGTAAATCTCTCTTCTCAAAATTAGTCCATGGTGAGCACTCTAAGTAGCATTAATGTAATTATGATTATGAATTTATGAAAAACCTTATAGATTTGGCTTATAGATAAGTGATCCATGGGAGGAAGATGCTGCCCCCTCCCCCATGAATCAAAATGGGGAATTGAGAGCATTAAAAACAAGCAAGTGTGTGGGGCGGCTAGGTGGCGCAGTTAGTAGAGCGCCAGCCCTGAAGTCAGAAGGACCTGAGTTCCGATCCGGCCTCAGACACTTAACACAAACAAAAAAACCTAGCCGTGTGACCTTGGGCAAGTTACTTAACCCCAATTGCCCTCCAAAAAGAAAAAAAAAAAAGCAAGTGGTCATGGGAACTGAACAAACCCCACTGACTCTTGACAGTGTCTTGTGATTCAATTCTGGAGCTAGCTCAGTTCCATTTCTATCCAATTATGGGTCTGGCCCAATTTCTGTCTCATTATTCAGTTGTGGGAATTGTAAGAAAACTATTGCATTGTTTGAACCTATCCCTGCCTGGCTGGGAAATTGGACCAGCTCTATCTGCTGCTCACAGACCCTTAACTAAGACCCTAGGTTATGCTGACCAGAAACCCAGTCATATCCAAAGTTTGCTGCAAGGAGTTTCCTCCCAAATGGACATCTCAAGTGACCCATCCATATGTCTTATCTGAAAATTGGCCTCTACTGCAGCCAACACAGTTGGTGGGCTAGCGAGCGCTGAGAATAACTAGACGGGGGTGTAATCAATAGTCTGTTTATTACAGGACCCTTTCATACAGAGCCAAAGATGCAAGGGGCTCACAGAGTTTATATGCCCCCCAATAGAAGGGGTACTTGACCCAAAAGAATGTAGACACCCCAAAATCATGCAGACAACGTACAAGGACCCTCCCTTGATCTTGTTTACTATTTGCCCTTGCTTAAAGGTTAGTTATTTATTAGGGTAATATCATAATGATGAGGGAAGGGTAATAGGTTCTACCAGGGAACCTGATCATGATCAGTGACCAGAAACCCTGCAATTCAGTCTGGAAAGAATTCACCAGGCTCAAGCAAACTTGGAAGCTGAGATTATAAAAGTTTATTGTCACGCTGTACAGCATAGCGGGCAAGGGTTCTTAGGGAACCTGCAACCTTACAGAAATCACAGGTATAGTTTTAAGGAGTCAAGACAGTAAATCAGGTGTCAATTATGCTAACTAGGTGAGTAAGGGTGGGATCAGGGAGGAGTTAAGGAGTGGTCAGTGCTTAAAGGAACATGCACTTTTAATATCAACTGCACGGGCTTATTGCCCATAATTCACTGGGAAATAGCCCAAGGGGGGGCTACCTGGAGGTGTGGTTTTAGGCCTGACACATCACTAAGTCAGCCAGTAGTCAAGACCAACTGAGGAGTGCCTAGTCTGCCACCCATCAATGTCATGTTTGACAAGATGGATGATGGGAACCAAGGCTAATGGAGACTCAGTATGGGTATAATTGGCTAAGGAGTTAACCTATAGATAGGGCATTGAAGGATTCATGGTACAGCTGGCCACTCTACTAGGGGAGATAACATTTGCCTAAGCTAGAATGTTTATAGATAGTTTAGTGAAGGATTCATAGGTAGCTTGTTATTGTTCCAAGCAGAGATAAACAGTTCATGAATTGTTGCTGGCCAGAGTGCTGGCAGGGGTAAGGGGCAGAGTTAATGCTTTGAGACTGGGGGTGGGGGGCGGGGGAGAGTGTGATTTTACAGACTGGTTTTACAAATTGATTTTACAGACATAGATCCCAAAGCACCCCTTTTAAAAACTGATGTTACAAATTGATATTACAGACTGATATTACAAACATAGACTGATGTTACAAATATATATCCCAAGCACCCCATCAATAAGACCATATCCAGAGGCATAAACAAAAAAAGATTACATGCCCTCTTGCTTATCTGCCCTGTAACCTTGTAGGTAATTGTAAAGGGCAGGGGAACATTCCTTTAGTGGGGCCAAGGGACCCCAAAAGTTCTCTACATCCAAACTAGGTTATACATCCTCCTGTTTATCTGCCCTGTAACCTTTCAGATAATAGTTTAGGGGAGGGGAACTCCTGAAAGTTCTCTACATATCCCCCATTTATTATTTTAAAAGGCTGAGGGCAGAATCATGCAGTTGGACATTATATACCACTTGCTGAATGATACGAGAAAAACAGGAAATAAGGATGGGTAAACGAGTACATAAAACCAGTAATAACACCCCTATTCCTAAGAAGGTTATTATTTGCTGTATTTGTCCTGAGCTCTCTTTATCCAATCAACAATGTTTTTTGCCTCTGAATTTGGTAGTAGTGACTGCTGACTCTCTTGGTCCATGAGGTGAGCCAAATTCTCTAAATCATTTATGACAAGGGATGTGTTACAGTCATCCCATAGCCCATTAAGATGATTTCTAATTTGAGTTATGTTATATTCTGATTCATTATATTTTTTTTACCATACAGGAATACATATATCTATAATCACATATTAACCTTTGTCTAACTTGCATTCATTCAATCTCCTCAGCTATAGCAATTAAATCATCTCAAAGCTGAGTTATTGCTTTATAAAAACTCTTGCTGATTTCTGATTGTAACAAAAATCCTCGTGAAACATTGACAGACAATTCATGTAAAAATTGAGCTTATGCTATCTGATTTTGTACAGTGCTAATGGATACAGACATAGCAACACTGCTCACTATAGTAGTAATTAAAGCAATTATCCCAACAACAATACAGGAAATACACCTCTTTTTTTCAGTTGGAACCCAATAATTGGTTAATTTGAGCAATAGAATGATCAGCATTCTATTGAGAGTGAAACCAACGTTCGCTCTCTACAGGTATCATTACCATACAGGTCTTCTAATAACAAATAGCAATTGCCCTAAAGAAGTATTATCATGACATTCAGAAACCTTACAACTAATACACGTGACATTGTAATGCTTATCAGTTTTAGTGATATTTACATTGCTATGATTTCCCCACATGAATGTATACCTCCCTCCTAAACAAGCACGTACAAAGCTGTGGTCAGTCTTGCTCAAGTATGTCCCATTAGAAGCAAAAATAGTTGTTACTGGGGCCCATGGCAAAGGTATTTTCCATATTTCCGGGTTTCCTCTCTATGAATGTCCAAACCAATTTTGTTTTGGATACCCGCCATGCCTATGATTGATGTTAGTGTCATTGTGCCAGGAAATGTAGGTTTGTTGCTCCACCTGATGGCAAACAGTTACATTTGCGTACAATTTAAAAATGGGGGATCCACTTGACCCAAAGATGAGTCCCACTAGTCTCGGTCTAAACACAGCGTCTGGTGTTTACCCCATAATCCTGAACAATTTGAAAAAGTCCCCAAAATCCCCATAGTATATGTTGTGATGTTCTCAAAGCATACTAGGTCCTTAACTCTGAAAATCTTAGCATAGGTGTTCCCATTCAGCTCTCCTTTACTTCTATGCTTTTGCATAGATATAGAAGATAGATTAGCAGGAATGTCCACAAGGGCCTGTTTGAGTCTGCCCCAAGGATGGTACTCATAATGATACTTAATAACTTGTACTAAGCTACCTGAGGACATATTAAAAGTAGAAAAACACGAAGGCGGTTCATAAACTAACACAGTAAAATTAAAATCAAGCAAGGGATGGGTTATATTTGCCTTATATCAAAATCTTTGGCAATAAGGACTGACCCATTTCCTTCTAAAGTGATTTCTGGAAGAAACTCCCCCCACCCAACCATCTCCACCCAAGGTGGATGATCTGGACTGCCCAGTATCTTGTAGAGGCAACTACTAGAAACTGAGCAAGGATAGCAGTGAGCAGGAACACTGTCCCTTTGCCCTCATTTAGGCTCTGGCTTCTCCACTGGCAACCTCTTCTGGTTCTGGTTCTGGTTCTGGTGGGCGGAATGCTCAGTCTCTGCATTTGTTGACACAGTCCTTATTCTCCTTTCTGGTATCCAGACTTCCTTGTTTTTCATCTGTGGAGACACACAGATAGCCTCAGCCACACACTATTACCCTGTTCAGGCCACACCATTGTCCCTTATCATTTTTGCACATCACCCATTCAGTAACTGCAGTTGCCTGGGGCTGTGATCTTTTGTAATTACTAATTGTGTGGTCAGTAACACCCCAGAATTTTTCTGCTGGTGTTTTATTTTCATGATCTAATGTCAAATAATTTATTACATATAGTGACAACCCCAACATTTGTCTTGGGGTACCCATGCTCCAAATTCCCCCTTTTAGTTTTTGGAGTGCAGTCTTTAAGTGTATGGTTTTTTCTTTCAACAATTGCCTGACTTGTGGGGTTGTAAGGAAGCCCAGTAACATGGTGAATACCCCACTGAAGACAGAATTCAGCAAAGCCTTTTGAGGTGTAAGCCAGGCCATTGTCAGACTTTAATTGTTTTGGTACACCCTCAGCAGCAAAGCATGTAATAAGATGTTCTTGAACATGAGAGGTTTTTTCCCCAGACATAGTATTTGCCCATGTAAACCCTGAATATGTGTCCACAGTTACATGTATGTATTTCAGTCTCCCAAAAACAGAATAATGCGTAACATCAGGCTGCCAAATTTCATTGGGTAACAGTCCACAGATATTTACACCCTTGGATATAGAGGGACTGCAAATAACACATGATGGATAGCTTTTAACTATTTGCCTAGCTTATTCTCTGGTGATATCAAAGGTCCTAGCAAGCATTCTAGCAGATTGAGGAAACCTATGATGGGATTCCTTTGCTAAATCTAATGATCCCACAAGGATTTGATCAGCTATGTGATTACCTCTAAAAAGTGGTCCAGGAAGACCGGTATGAGATGGGATATGCATAACGTAAAAGGGATGTGATCTATTTTGTACAATATCTTGTAAATCACAGAGCAATGTGTACAATTGGTTAGGGAGCCAAGATGGCAGAGTAGAAACAGCACATCCCAGGTGCTTTCCCCCCAGAACAACTCCAAACCATGTAAAAGGGGACTCTGAACAACTTCTGGAGCCCCAGCACCCACAGAATGACACAGAGAAGCTAACCTCCTGTTGAGGACAGCCCAGCAACCCTGCAGGAAGGATCAGCGCAGGGCTCTGGGAGCCGACAACCCAGCATGCTGAGAGCCGAGCCCAGGTCAGCATGAGCCACGGTTTTAGCCCCAGGGCGGCCAGGCCATCAGCGGGTTGGAGGGACCCCAGAACACCAGCAGCTGTGGCAATTCCAAAATCATCAACACAGACATGCCTAGGACAAAGTCAAAGGTTAGTGCCCTATGGACTTTGGGACCAGTATTTGGGGAATGTGTCGGCTTCCTCCCCTAGGGGCTAGAAGCCGCTGAGGACACATGCCATTTTTGCAGTTTCAGTGGCAGCTCTAGCTCCTGGCCTGCGAACTGTAGGGAGATCCAGCGATCAGTCTTGGGGGGTAATCGCTCTTGCTTTAACCTCCCTGGATCTGGATTGTGATCTGGGGTGGAGGTCGTGGGTGGGTTTCCAGCTTGCCAGAAATGGAAATTGTCCCCCACATGTTCGGGATGAAAATTCCCCTGTCTGGCGCCAGGCCATACTGTGGCAACAAGCCCAAAAGTCAAGTAATTAAGTGGCAACACTCCAAGGCAAAGGAAACAAAATAAACAGAAAAATGCAACATTAGACTCCTATTTTGGGGGCAAAGAGGATCAAAGCATGGAACAGGAAGAGGACTGTGAGGTCAGAAATCCTGCTACAGAAGCCCAAAATGAAAAATATGAGTAGGTTACAGGCCATAGAGGACCTTAAGAAGGATTTCAAAAACCAAATAAGAGAAGTGGGGGAAAATTGGGAAGAGAAATGAGAAGGATGCAGGAAAAGAATGAAATGAGAGTCAACAGCCTGACTGAGGAAAATAACACCTTAAAAAATAGACTAATTCAAATGGCAAAAGAGGCCCAGAAAGGCAATGAGGAGAAGAATGCCTTAAAAAGCCAAATTTGCCAGATGGAAAAAGAATCTCAAAAGCTCACTGAGGAGAATCATTCCTTCAGAAATAGACTGGAGTGAATGGAAGCTAATGACTTTATGAGAAATGAAGATGCTGTTAAACAGATCCAAACAAATGAAAGAATAGAAGGCAATGTGAAATATCTCATGGGAAAAACCACTGACCTGGAAAATAGATCCAGGAGAGATAATTTAAAAATTATTGGACTACCTGAAAGCCATGATCAAAGAAAGAACCTAGAAATCACGCTTCAAGAAATCCTCAAGGAAAATTGCCCTGATTGTTTTAGACCCAGAGGGGGAAATAAAGGTTGAAAGAATCCACCAAGCACCTCCTGAAAAAGATCCCAAAAAGAAAACTCCCAGGAATATCATAGCCAGGTTCCAGAATCCCAGATCAAGGAGAAAATACTCCAAGCAGCCAGGAAGAAACAATTTCAATATTGTGGAAACACAATCAGAATAGCACAGGACCTGGCAGGTTCTACACTGAGGGATCAAAGGGCATGGAATACGATATTCCAGAGGGCAAAAGAGCTGGGAATGAACCCAAGGGTCACCTACCCAGCAAAACTAAGTATTTTGTTTCAGGGGAAAATAGGGTCATTCAGTGGAATAGAGGACTTTCAAGCATTCTTGAGGAAAAAACCAGAGTTGAATAGAAAATTTGACATCCAGACACAAGAAGCAAGAGATGCCTGAGAAGGTAATCAGGAAAAAGAAATCAAAAGGAACTTATCAAAGTTGAACTATTTACATTCCTATATGGAAAAACAATAATTGTGACTGATGAAACTTTTCTCAGTATGAAAATAATTGAAGAAGGGTATATGGGCATATGAATACATATGTGAATGTGTGTATATATGTTTACAGTTATACATGGATAGAGAGCATAGGTTGAATTTGTTGGGAAGGGATGATACTTAAGGGGTGAAATTATGAGGTGAGAGAGGAAAGTGGCAAGAGAAGATGGGGAAAGACAGGATAGGGTAAACTATCTCATGTAGAAGAAGCAAGGGGAAGTAGTTGCAGGGGAGGGGAAGAACAGGAAGGCAAAAAGGCAAAACAATATTCTCATTGAATTTGGTTCAGGAAGAGAATGACATACATACTAAATGGGATATCTCACCCTGCTGGAGAGTAGGGGGAAGGGGAATGAGAGAGGGGATGATGGAGGAGAGGGCATTCTGTGGGGAGGAGAGGTTGGAAGTACCCACTTTCGAAGAGGGATAGATCAAAGTAGGGAATAGACCAGGTGTGGGGTGGGATGGGTGGGAGGGAATTATAAGTAGCCTTTTATCTACTATGGTAATGTTTTGCACAGCTATACATGTACAACACATACCAAATTACTTATCTTCCCAGAGGGAATGGGTGTCAAGGGAGGAAGGGAATGGATCTGAAATTCGAGGTCTTAAAAGTAAATGTTTCAAATATATATATATATAAATACTATTATTAATGTGTGCAATTGAGTTTTATTCCTTTGCATATTGGCTGTTAATATCTTTTGAGTTACTTGGGCTGCATATTGGAGAATCTGTAATAATATTAATAGACTGAGGAAATAGAGTAAGGGCAGATATTATAGCTGTGAGCTCGTTCTTTTGGGTGGAATCATAAGGAGTGGTGATCATTTTCATAACGTTTTTATCAGGACAGTATACAGAAGCTCTGTAGTCTTTAGTGGCATCAGTGAATACATTAAATCCTGAAACAGGTTGATCCTTACATACCTTAGTGATTATGAACTCATTGTTAAGAATCTGAAAATACCTTTTGGTGTATAATGTTGTATGGGGATAGCATATATTAACAACAATTGCCAAGATTCTTGATTCTCAATCAATTGTTGGATTTGGTCATGAGTATAAGGAACTTTTATAACTTCAGGCAATTGACCACTTAGGCATAAACATCTTCTGATCGTTTTCTTTATGAGCTGAGCCACCCTATCAGGGTAAGTTTGTAAATAATATTTTGGTTGATGTGAAATATAACCCCATTCAATCACTAAATTATTTTGCAATAAGGCACCAGTAGGGCTGTATTTTGTGTTCAGCACAGTGAGTTGTATTCCTGCAGAGGAGTCTACCCTATATGTAATTGCAGTTCTGATAGATTCCTGAATGTAATCCAATGCATTCCTAGCTTCAGGTGTCAGAATTCTAGGAGAATTAAGGTTGGTATCACCTTCCAGTAATTGGTATAATGGTGTTAAACATTCATTTGAAATTCCAAGACTAGATCTGATCCAATTTATATCCCCTATAAGCTTTTGCAGGTCATTTAATGTTTTAACATTATCCTTTCTAATTTCCTATTTTTATGTCCTATAGTAGTGTTCTGCACTTTATTACCTAAATACATAAAAGGAGCTGTCTTCTATATCTTTTCAGGGGCTATTTTAAGTCCTACAGCAGCGAAATTATTTGTAACCTCCTCTAATATTTTCTCTAGGGTAAACACATCTTGGTGTGCATGTAGAACATCATCCATGTAATAAATTAAGTTGTAGGGTATTTGTTTCTAGTTGATTCTAAGGCCTTTGCCACAAACTTTTGACATAATGTGGGACTGTTTTTCATCCCTTGGGGTAGTACCTTCCAACAGTATCTTTTTAGGGGTTCTTTTAGATTTTTGGAAGGTATAGAAAATGCACGTTTTTCTTGGTCCTGACTTTGGAGAGGTATTCTATGGAAACAATCCTTTATGTCTATTACCCATAAAGGCCATTGTGATGGTACCATATTAGGAGATGGTAAACCAGGCTGTAATGCCCCCATATTCTTCATGACTTTATTACTTCTCGCAAATCCATAAGCATCCTCCATTTTCCTGAACTCTTTTTTCAAATTGCAAAAATTGGAGAATTCCATAGGCTATTTTTTTTTAAAAGCAATTGGGGTTAAGTAACTTGCTCAAGGTTACACGGCTAGTCATTATTTATGTGTGGGTGCTCATTTTCTGAGGCCAGATCTGATCTCGGGTCATCCCAACTCCGAGGCCGGCGCTCTTACTCACTGCGCCACCTAGCCTCCCCTTTAGGGCAATTGGGGTTAAGTAACTTGCCCAAGGTTACACGGCTAGGTTTTTGTTTGTGTGGATTAAGTGTCTGAGGCCGGCTCAGAACTCAGGTCCTTCTGACTCCAGGGCCGGCGCTCTATTCACTGCGCCACCTAGCCGTCCCCATGGGCTATTTTTAATTTCAATATTACCTAACTTCAGCTGTTCTTGCATAATGTCTAATAGGGCAGCAATTTTTTCTGCACTTAGGGGCCACTGATCCACCCATACTGGTTTTGTGGTGAGCCATTCAATAGGATCGGCTGTTGGCTGCCTGCCCATCAATCAGGGCCACTCCTGAAATTTTGTCATGATGGTGACCTTAAGTTGTGATAAAATATCTCTGCCCCATAAAGCCATTGGCAAGGAAACCAAACAATATGGCTGGAATTTTCCTGACATGCCCTCAAATTCCCAAGTAAGTTTCCTCACACTTTGTAAAGGCTAGTTAACTTCTCCTATGCCCCTCATATTTATATCTGATTCTTGAACAGTTCACTTTGGGTTCCATTGTTCCTGATTGATAATGGTCAGGTCTGCTCCAATGTCCAAGAGACCCCAAATTCTTCTGCCCTCCACATATATATGAAGGGTGGGTCTTGAGGTCGTATTGATTTGAGACCACATGACCTCTGGATTCTGTATTCAAAATATCCATTGTTCCTGTTTTAATTGGATCACAGAACTGCTGGGATTCATAATTTTAATTTTAATCTTATTATAATCTTCCCAGTCCTTTTGTTCCACATAGATTGGAATAAATTGTATATCCATGTATTCCCCTTCTGAGGTTAATGAAAGTACCCCCATGGCAGGAGAAGAGCTTCTAAAAAACACTTCTCTCTCCTGGCCTGGGTAAATGTTTATAGATGTAACTTCAGACTGTAAGATAACAGCAGTTACTTCAGAGGTGGAGGGATCCAAACTGGCTTCCCCTCCTGAACTTCTGGAGTGCCGAACTGAACATAAGTCCCTACTGTTTTTTGTGGGTCCAGGACTTGGCCCTTGAGGCCATTTCCCAAATTTCTAAACCAACATTCCGAAGCCCAATGAAAGCCCTTATGACATTTGGGGCATTTTGATTTTGGTTGTAATTCACTATTACTGCCACCCATTCGACATTCCCCTTTGAAATGACCCACATTACCACATTTATAACAATTCTTGTTTTGTCTATTTGTGGCAGCTTGTGCTCCTGCTATAATTTGTGCTTGAAAGACCATGGACTTTACCTCCATAGATTTTCGAATTAATTGATTCAAATTAAGTCAGCAGCAAGTGCCAAAAAAGCTTTCTTATGATCTAAATTGCAATTCCCTCTACCTATTTGTCTTACAAATTCTTCCAATCCTACAGTACTTCTTAAGGTACACCCAGCTGCTTGTTGTATTTTTGCCACAAAATCAGGAAATGATTCTTCAGGTCCCTGCATGATATTTGTAAAAAATTTTCCTGCTCGACCAGAACTGATTATCTCTCTTTTTTTTTTTATTTTTGGAGGGCAATTGGGGTTAAGTAACTTGCCCAAGATCACAAGGCTAGGTATCGTTTGTGTGTGCATTAATTGTCTGAGGTCGGATTCGAACTCAGGTCCTTCTGACTCCAGGGCCAACGCTCTACTCACTGCGCCACCTAGCCGCCCCCTATCTCTTTTTTTTAAACAAATGCTTTATTAACTTCTGTTTTACATCATTCATTTCCACCAGATTTTGAGTTACAATTATTTTTCCCCCCTGTTTTTCCCCTACCCACCCTCCTAGAATAGCAGTCCCACAAGATATCGCTTCCTGCAATCTGCTCTCTCCCATATCTTCTCCCATACCCCCTTCGACTTTTCCATTAGAGGAAGGTGAATCTTTGTGTCCCAATGCCTTCACATCTTATCTCCCAATTATAAGCAAAAGAGTATTAATAATAGTATTTATATATATATTTGAAACATTTAATGTTAAGACCTCGACTTTCAGATCCATTTCCTTCCTCCCTTGTCACCCATTCCTTCTGGGGAGATAAGTAATTCAGTATATGTTGTACATGTCTAGCTATGCAAAACATTATCATAGTAGATATATTGTACAAGGCTGCTTATAATTCCCTCCCACTCATCCCACCCCCACCTGGTCCATTCCCTACATGGTCCTGTCCCTCTTCTATAGTGGGTACTTCCAACCTCCCCTCCCCCCAAGGATGCCCCCCCCCCATCAGTCATCCCTCCTCTCATCCCCCTTCCCCCTATTCTGCTGCAGGTTGAGATATCCCATTTAGTATGTATGTCATTCTCTCCCTGAACTAAATTCAATGAGAATGTGGTTTTGCCTTTTTTGCCTTCCTAATCTCCCCGTCCCTTGCAACCACTTCCCCTTGCTTCTTCTACATGAGATAGTTTACCCTACCCTGTCTCTCCCCATCTCCTCTTGCCACTTTCCTCTCTCACCTCATAATTTCATCCCTTGAGTATCATCCCTTCCCAACAAATTCAACCTATGCCCTCTATCCATATATAACTGTAACCATATACACACACATTCACATATGTATTCATATGACCACACCCCTTCTTCCATTATTTTCATAGTGAGAAAGATATCATCAGTCACAGTTATTGCTTTTCCATATAGGAATGTAAATAGTTCAACTTTGATAAGTTCCTTTTGATTTCTTTTCCCTGATTACCTTCTCAGGCATCTCTTACTTCTTGTGTCTGGATGTCAAATTTTCTATTCAACTCTGGTTTTTCCTCAAGAATGCTTGAAAGTCCTCTATTCCACTGAATGACCCTATTTTCCCCTGAAACAAAATACTCAGTTTTGCTGTGTAGGTGACCCTTGGGTTCATTCCCAGTTCTTTTACCCTCTGGAATATCATATTCCATGCCCTTCGATCCCTCAGTGTAGAAGCTGCCAGGTCCTGGGCTATTCTGATTGTGTTTCCACAATATTGAAATTGTTTCTTCCTGGCCGCTTGTAGTATTTTCTCCTTGATCTGAGGATTCTGGAACCTGGCTATAATATTTCTGGGAGTTTTCTTTTTGGGATATTTTTCAGGAGGTGATCGGTGGATTCTTTCAACCTCTATTTTGCCCTCTGGATCTAGAACATCAGGGCAGTTTTCCTTGAGAATTTCTTGAAGGGTGATTTCTAGGTTCTTTCTTTGATCATGATTATCTCTTTCCATGCTTATATTGCACACTCTTGAATAGTACTATATACTGCCACTGAATAGTCCATTTGTGTGTTAGGTAATGTATTAGGTCCATCACCCAAAAGCATGGAAATACTGGTTTCATTAGGTCCCTCTGCCAACATAAGATCATATAGTTTGCTATGACATTTTCCCTTATAATTGGCCTCCTACTGTAAGTAGTTCCCTGGGGTTAGGCATATTTTAGCTGTTTGCCTCCAATCATATGGTGTCAAAGCTGTGGCTGCTAAATTTTCCGATAATGACACTGTATGTTGCCCCGTACTCCTGTACAGCCTTTTTTACCTCCTTAAGATCTTTTATATTTCATTTTTGCCACATTCTATTGCCCTGGGCATCTACTATAACAGGGTATGCCAACAAATTGCAGCCTTTAAATCCCATTTCTCTTGATGTCTGTTCTTCCTCTTTCATAAGCTTTTGAAAAGGTGTATATAATTATGAAACTATGGTGGGAATGCCATTAGGATTCCCAGCTTTTTCAGTTTCCCATGTGAGATTATAGGATGGACTTGGGCTGATGTTAAGAGGTTTGGTATTTTAAAGGGGTCTTTCCTCCAGAAATTTAGGTGTGGTCTCTTCCTGATCACTGCCTTCATTCTCAACCATGACACTCAGTATTTCTCTAAGACCTGTTTTGTCTTCTAAGCATACTTTAATGACATTATAAATTGCAAATATGGAACCAGAGTCACCCTCCTGTCCATTCTCCTTAAAGTAATTTAACTAAATCCTCTCTCACTGCTTCCCAATCAGGTCTTCTGATCTGGAAGCCACTAGAGAACCATGGAGCTGCCTGACAGACTATTCTTAAATTTTTTTTCAGAATCTCTTTCTTGACTAAAATCCCTTTCTTACATACTATAAGTTGTAATATTCTCAGATCTTTCCCCTCATCTTTTAAGCCCTTCACTAAGTTTCCTCCCATACTACTTCTCTCTGAGCTCTGATTATTTGAGTGTGCCAACCAATGCCCTTCTAGAGACTTCCCCTTCCCTTAAAAGAAAGCCATTGTCCCTCTCCTCTCCCCTCCTCTCCTCTCCTCCCCTCCCCTCCCCTCCCCTATCCTCTCCTCTCCTCCCCTCTCCTCTCCTCTCCTCTCCTCTCCTCTCCTCTCCTCTCCTCTCCTCTCCTCATTCTCCTCTCCTCTCCTCTCCTCCCCATGCTACCAGCCCTCCATCTCTTTTGAAGATGACATACCATCCTATTGTATGCATCACATCCCATTCCCAAAGAAGACCAATGAACCTCAGCAACAGGTTAAAGCCATAGCATTCTTGGGTGTTCCAGGCAATGGAGAAAAGTGAGAAGAGTTGAAAACAAACCTTCACTTTGGAAACACCCAAGGGCATCCCCACAGCCACCCAAGCCCCTGGAGCCCAAGTGTTTCCAGCCTGCCCTCGGGTTTCAGGGAAGGGAGTCCTGACATCCCACATAGTTGCCATTCTGTCCATAGTTCAGGCAGCTGCTTCTGGAAAGAAGAATCCTCCGGATTTTCCTCAACACTGCAGAGCTATGTGGCTTCTGCATTTCCATTGCCTTTCTGCGGGGTCCAGTTTTTGTGTCTGCTCCCATTGTTCTCTGTCCAGCTGTTTCGAGGAGGTGCCTCTGTTTTGTGCTCTTCTCTTGGGGTCCTCCTGGCAGGAACGGTTCAGAGCCCTTCTCTAGAGCATCATCTGGTCTCCTACTGACCTGCTGAGCACCCCTTCCTTGTCTGGTGGCTGCAAAATGTTACGATGGCGCCCTCGCCTGGAGGCTCCCCTAAGCTTAAACCCATCGCTCCCAGGGTTTGTAACAGTGACAAGGACAGAGATAGTTTTTCAAGCAAGGGAAATACAATGCCAGCGAAAACAGTAACAAGAGCAACAGTATCTAGCTACAGAGTCTGCAGTGTTCCCAGCTGCACAAAGCTCTTCACGTTCCTAGGCCTCAAGTTGACTTCCCACGGGAAGTCAGTACTGGGTGTCTAAATTGCCCAGGGTGTGATCCCCTCTCCCCCCTCCCCCCCTCAGTCTCCTCACCCCCCACCTCACTCCCCCTGCTCCCCCCATCCACTTCTCTAATCGGGGTGGGGGATCTATGTGCTTGGTCTTAACTGCTCTAACCCTTAGCTTTCCAGGTACCATGATGAGGCCTGGATGGGCCCACTCTTACTTGAACAAAAATGCACAAAAACCTATGTTCATACTTCAGTTGCCCTTAAGCTAAAATTCTTTTGCCCCTCTCTCCTCTACCTGCAAGGAAAGAAGCCATATTTTACTTTATGTGTCCACATTTTCTAAACTGATTTGAGCTGAAATTGTTGCTTGGTTGGTTGTTGTCCTTCCTTCTCAAAAAGGACCAAAATGGTATCACTATGTCAGGGTCAAGTTACAATGCATCCGACTGTGGCTGATCAGACTACTATGAGCTTGGAATGCTCTACCCTAGGTCAGGCACAAATAGTCTCTGTGAACATTTGGGGTGGATCCTCTCAATCTGTACATCTCATGTTTCCTTTCAGCTACTTCCATTCTGCTTTGCTCATAGAACACAGCACCTTCTCTGGTGTGGGCATGCCATGCTGGGTGGATCTGTGCCAGTGTCTCCCATGTCACACAATCAATTTCAAAGTTCTTAAGAGGAGTGTCCTTGTATCCCTTCTTCTGACCTCCATGTGAACATTTGCCCCGTGTAAATTCTCCCTAAAAATAGTCTTTTTGGCAAGCATATGTTTTGGATTTGAACAACGTGTCCAGCCCATCATAGTTGCACTCTCTACAGTAGAGTTTGAGTGCTTGGAGGTTTAGTTAGAGAAAAGACCTCAGTGCCTGGTACCTTATCCTGCCAGGTGATCTTCAGAATCTTCCTAAGAGCATTCAAATAGAAGTGATTCAGTTTCCTGACATGGCACTGGTATATCACCCAGGTTTCACAGGCATACAGCAGTGAGGTCAACACATTGACTCTGTAGACCTTCAGTTTGGTAGTCAGTCTTCTCTTCTCTCCTACACTTTCCTTCCGAGCCTCCCAAACACTGAGCTAGCTCTGGCAACTCAACCTCATTATCAATGTGTACATCCCTAGAATGTATACTGCCAAGAGTGGAACATTTCCATAGTGTTCTCAACAGACCGTCATCAAGCAATGCTGAAGCCATTGACCTCAGGTTGAAGGCAATCCCTCCCTAGCTGAAGCTCCAACTGAAGCGGTTTTGAATGTCATTAGGCTCCTTTCCTGTGTCAAAGCACCTGAGGCTGATCCTATTCCAGCTGAGATTTACAAGGCGGGGGATCCATTGCTCATACAAAAGCTGACTGAAATTTTCTGGGTTGTATGGCAAGAGGAGGTTATCCTGCAGTAGTTCAAGGATGCCTCCATTGTTCATCTCTATAAACATAAATGAAATAGATTGTCTTGTGACAATCACGGGGAGGGGGCATGTCTTTCTCTTAGCCATTGCTGGCAAAATTGTTGCCAGAGTCCTCCTTAATAGACTGATCCTGGAAGATGGTCATCTACCTGAGAGCCAAGTGTGGTTTTAGAAAGGGCTGAGGAATTGTTGATATGGTGTTTGCTGCCCAACAACTCTGGGAGAAATGCCGGGAGCAGAACAGAGGTCTGTCTGTACACAACATTTGTAGATCTGACCAAGGCCTTTGGTACAGTCAGTCATGAGGGCTTAGGGAAAATTATGGTTGTGGTTGCCTAGAGAAGTTCATCAGTATTGTACGTCAGTTTCATGATGGCATGCTTGCCTGGGTTCTGGATGATGCTCTCATCCTTTCCCAGTCACCAGTGGAGTGAAACAAAGCTGTGTGCTTGCTCCCATGCTTTTTAGTAAGATGTTTTCAGCTATTTTGTCAAATGCCTTCAATGAGGACAGACACGGCATCAAGGCCATTCACTGATGGTAAATTCTTCAACTTGAAAAGGCTACAAGCCAAGACCAAAGTGAAGGGAGTGTTGGTGCATGATTTTCTGTTTGCAGATGATTGTGCACTCAATGCAGCCACAGAAGCTGAGATACAACAAAGTATTCTGCTTGTGCTAATTTTGGCCTAACAACACCAAGAAAATACAGGTACTCCACCACAGCTAGCACCATACCACCCATATGTGGAACCACTGGTTATAGTAAATGGAGAAGTTTTGAATACTGTGGATAAGTTCACTTACCTAGGCAGTATACCTCTAGAGCTGATATCAAAGAACTACTGCTTTTATAATTATCTGGATTTTTTTTTTCTCTCTGAGTTGGCAACTCCACCCAGTGCCACACCTCTCCCTTCCTAACCTCACCTATTTGGCTTCCCATTCCTTAGCTTCTCTCACTACCCTCACCCCATCCTCATTCATCCCTCCTTCTCCTTCCACCCCATTCTCATCTCTCCATTGCTCCCCCACTACATCCTTCCTCTCTCCCCTACCTCATCTTCCCTCCATTCTTTTCCTATCCCTCCCTCTCTCCCTCCCCTATCCTCCCTTCCCTCTTCCCCATCTTCATTCCTTCCTCCCTCCCTCCTTCCCCACCCCCATCTGTCACTCATCTCCATTTCCATCCCTCCCTCCTTTTCCATTCCTATGTCTCCCTCCCTCCACCACCCCATCTCTATTTCTCCCTCCCTCCTAATCTCCCTTTACCCCTCTCCCTTCCCTCATCCTATTTCACACACTCACAGTCATAAGCTTGATGGTTTTTCTCCAAGTTCTGCTGTACTTGGCTGTGTGCTTTAAAAAGAACATTAGATTTTTAATCAAATGAACTGTTTTTAATAAGGGTTTCAAAATTTCTAAAATGCCAGTGATTAAAATAGTGCACGTATATCACAAACTCAACACACAGCTGTATGCACATAAGATTTAACCCTAAATCATAAATACAGCCTTCAAAGTCCTCTTGAGAGCAATGAAAGTTAATTTTTCAATTTGCCAAATTTTCAGTTTGTCATTTTTTCCCAAATCAACATCAGTCCTATTTCCTTCAGTTTCACTCTGCTTATTCCAGTGACCTCTGTCTCCTCATTGCCTCTGGACAAGCTGAAAGGTTAGAGGGGAGGGGAGTGATCCTCACCTTTTTCATTTTTTCCCCTTTTTAGAATGCTCCATTTATTTTTCTTAAGGACCTCGTTATCTTTGTCTTCCTCTTCATCTCTGATGTAAGCTTCCTCCTCCATTGTTCTCTGGCTATGAACAAACCTTACTCTGGCAGACTGGCTTCTTCCAAAGTCACTGTAGTTTTTCCTTTCCCTCCTTTACTTTATTTAGAAGGCTCAGAGGAAGCCAGACCAATCTCTACCCATATTTACTTTCATTTTCATCTTCTAACTTGGAATAGGAAATTCCTCTTCTCCCTCCTCCTCTTCCTCCTCCTCCTCTAGCTTTCCCTCATTCACCACATGTTACCCATCATTGGCCTGGTTCACAATGACAGTCAGGACATCATCTCTTTGCTGAATGAAGCCTCAGTTTCTCTGTTGGGGTAGAACTTTTTCTATCCTCTGAGGTTAGGTGGAAAAGTGCTGACACATCTAGTTTTTTTCACTGGTATTTCCTACAAGGTTGGGGACAACTGAGTCTGTGATCATGGATTGTGGGTTCCCTAATTGTTTCCAGATGAGATTCTCCCTAGTTAGCCTAGCACAGAGTATCTGACCAAAGAGGGTGGCAAAGTAGAGAGCTGATGGCAGAGAAACTGAATTCTAAGTCCAGATTAAGATGGAAGTCAAGGGCTGCCAACCAAAAAAAGTACAGAGTCAGTATCTAAGATTGGGGTCTTGCAGATTCCCAGGCTCTCTCTCTCTCTCTCTCTCTCTCTCTCTCTCTCTCTCTCTCTCTCTCTGTCTCTCTCTGTATATATATACATATATATATATATATATATATATATATATACATAGATAGATAGATAGATAGATATGTAATAACTACTGTCCTCAGGGTCATGGCTCGTACAGATATTAGAATACAGGCTAAATCTGGGGATAAGATTTGGTTTCAGTTTGTAACTCTGGTTAGGTCTCAGTGTAGGGACCAGAATCTGGTCTCATTCTGTAGTCAGTTTTAGGAGTCTGAGATTAGGGGTCAATTTAGGACTAAGGTCTAGGCTAAATGAGGGCTAAGGTTTTATTTGGATAAGGAAATGGCAAACCACCCTAGTATCTTTGCCAAGCAAACCTTCCAAATGGGATTACAAAGAGTAATGACTGATCTGTCTGAACCTAAGGTTTGATTGGCACTTATGGTCAGAATCTGGTCTCAGTCTGAGGCCAGCCTGGGTTGGGAGTTCAGGTTTAGTCTTTTCCTCCAATTCTACCCATCTTCTGAACTTTGCCATTTCAGTTGCTGGTCCCTATATCTTTCTGGTTATCCATGTTAGAAGTCTCAGGGCCATTCTTTCCCACCCTCCTCACTCACTCAGTGCCATATGCAATCCACTGGCAAATATCCTAGGACCATCCTACCTGTACAACAGCTCTTACATAGATCCTCTTCATCCTACTCAGATAGCCACCCTCACCACCCCCCACCCCCCCACCCCCGCCTTTTTCTGGTCTTCATCACAGATCACCTGGACCACTGCAGTAAGTAGCCTCTCCACTGGCCTCCCTGCCTTAAGTCTTTTGTCCCTTCCAATCATATTCTTTTTTTAATAGGATTTTATTTTTTCCAATTATATGTAAAGACAATTTTTAGCAATTATTATTATTTTTTTTTAGGTCAATTGGGGTTAAGTAACCTGCCCAAAGTCACACGGCTAGGTTTTTTTTGTTTGTTTGTTTGTGTGTGTCAAGTGTCTGAGGCCAGATCTGAACTCAGGTCCTTCTGACTCCAGGGCCGGCACTCTACTCACTGCGTCACCTAGCCGCCCCTTTAGCAATTATTTTTACAAAATTTTGACTTCCAAGTCTTCCTAAAATGGCAAGTAGTTTGCCAATCCTATTCTTTTTTTTTTTTAATTATTTTTAGTTTACAACATTCAGTTCCACAAGCTTTTGAATTTTAAATTTTCTCTTGCTCTCTCCCCTCCCCCCTCCCCAAGAGGGCATGCAATCCTATATAGGCTCTACATATGCATTCATATTAAACATATTTTCACGTTAGTCATGTTGTAAAGAAGAATGGAATAAACCACAAGAAAGAAGAAACAAACAAAACAAAACAAAAAAGAGAGAGAGCAAATACTATGCCTCAATCTGTGTTCAAACTCTGTAATTCTTTCTCTGGATGTGATAGCATTTTTCCATCATGAGCCTTTTGGAGTTGTCTTAGAACCTTGCATTGCTGAGGAGAGCCAAGTCTATCAAAGTTAGTCATCCCACAATGTAGCTGTAACTGTGTACAATGTTCTCCTGCTTCTGCTCTCCTCATTCAGCATCAAATCATATGTGTCTTTCCAGGTTTTTCTGAAGTTTGCCTGCTCCTCATTTCTTATAGCACAATAGTGTTCATATACCACATTCATATACCACAAATTGTTCAGCCATTCCCCAATTGATGGGCATTCCCTCAATTTCCAATTCTTTGCCACCAAGAAAAGAACTGCTATAAATATTTTAGTACATGTGGGTCCTTTTCCCATTCATATGATCTCTTTGGGCTACAGTCCTAGAAGTGGTATAGCTGGGTCAAAGGGGTATGCACATTTTTATAGCCCTTTGGGCATAATTCTAAATTGCTCTCCAAAATGGTTGGATCAGCTCACAACTTTACCAACAATGTACTAGTGTCCCAATTTTCCCATATTTTCTCTAGCATTTATAATTTTCCTGTTTTGTGATGTTAGCCAATCTGACAGGTGTGCTGTGGACTCAAAGAGTTGTTCTGATTTACATTTCTCAAATCAATACCACCAGTTTTTTTTTTTTTATAATGTACTTATTTTAATACCATATTAATTAAATTTACACTGCACATAGAAGTCATGTAATTCTTTAAAGTAGCATTTGGTTATAGAAAAATTTGCTTATATTATAAAATTTAAGAAAAGAGAAATCAATAGGCCCTGTAATATTGTCATATTTCAATCTCTAGAATTTACAAAGCAATGCCTTGGAAATATAAGTAGGACCTGATTGGTGAGAATAATCAATTCTGTCACATGCATTGAATTCATAGTAATCAAAGTTATAATTAAGTAATATAGGGTAATTGGCTCCAACCCAATGAAAATATGCAATGTGAATTTGAATGGTGTGACCACTTCATGAAATTATTTTCACTAATTAGGACTGTAGCGGCAAGCACCCCAATATCCCCAGGGTGACTGCCAGCACAGGTTCTTAGATCTGCTTTTGTAAAGGAAAGCAACTCAAAATGGGTTAACAAGCTTACTTTAATCAAACAAACACACATTACCTAGTTCAGGGGAAAAAGGTCAGCACCCCAAACTTCAGAGTTACAGAACTTCAGAGTTACAGACAGGCTTCCAAACTGTCCCAACATTACATACATCAATACCAAATCACAGTTACCAGAGAGGGAAGCATCAACATCTGGGTTTTCAAAGCCGGGGGGCTCTCAACAACGGCTTCCCAGAGTCTCATCTGGTCAAATCACACAACACTTCTCAAAGTGAGCCCCCCACCAGTTTTATTCTTAAAGGACTAGTTTGACCATGTCAGTTTGTTGCTCAATAAACTCCAGTGGCTCCTTGTTCCTTTAAAAAAAATTTGCCATCTTTTATTTTTGTGTTGCCTACACTTCTACCTGTATCCCACCACTCCCATTCAAAGAGCTATTGCTTATGGCATAGAATTTTCTTGAAAAGATATGGAGAGGGGGGAAGAGCCAAGATGGCAGTGTATAAGCAGGAAAACTCCCTGTGCTTCCCCCATAACCACCTCAAATACCTATAAAAATGACTCTAAACAAACTTTAGGGCCACAGAACCCACAAAGTGACAGAGAGCAACAAACTGCCCACTGAAGGCAGCCTGGCAGGTCAGCAGGAAGGGTCCATCACAGCATGCTGGGAGCAGAGCCCAGCCCCACATGAGCCCAAGGTTTTAGCCTCAGGGTGGCCAGACCAGCCATGGCTACAGGGATGGGAGAGTAGATCACCCGCAGCTGTGGTGGTTTCCAGAATTATCAACCCATAAATGCCAAAGACAAAGTGAGAGGTCAGTGTAGACTTTGCAAACAGGGAGTCCAGGAGTGTGGTCCAGCCTCTGCCCCCTGGGGGGAGAAGCAGCTGAGGTGTGGCAACTGTGCAGCTGCCTCTGCATGCTGCTTCAGAGATCCTGGCCTGAAGATTGTAGAGGGACCAAGCAACCAGTCTGAGGGGTAATTGCTCTTGCTTTAACCTGCTTGGATCTGGATTGCTGTCTAGGGTGGAGGTCCTGGGGTGTGTGCCCAGTGAGCCAGAGTGTGTGGAGGCTTCAGAGAGGGCAGCCAACTAATAGCTCTGGCAACTGTGAAAACCCCAGAAATTTGGGACAAAGCTCTCCTCTCTGGAAGCAGAGTTCTACTGTGGCAAAAAAAAACTCAAAAGTCAGTTTTGACTGGCAACATGAGCAAGCAAAGGAAGAAAAGCAAGCACAGCAATCCAACTTTGGATTCCTTTTTGGGGGACAAAAAAGATCAAAGCATGGAAAGGCAGGAAGACAACAAAGTCAAAACTCCTGCACCAAAAGCTTCCAGGACAAATATGAACTGGTTACAAGCCATAGAGAAGCTTAAGGAGAATTTTGAAAACCAAATAAGAGAAGCGGAGGAAAAATTGGGAAGAGAAATGAGAATATTGTGAGAAAATAATGAAAAGCAAGTCAACAGCCTGACTGAAGAAAATAACACCTTAAAAATAGACTAACTCAAATGGCAAAAGAGGCTCAAAAAGCCAATGAGAAGAATGCCTTAAAAAGCTGAATTTGCCTGATGGAAAAAGAATCTCAAAAGCTCACTGAAGAGAATAATTCCTTCAGAATTAGATTGGAGCAAATGGAAGCTAGTGACTTTATGAGAAATCACAATACTATTAAACAGATCCAAACAAATGAAAAAATAGAAGGCAACGTGAAATATCTCATTGGGAAAACCACTGACCTGGAAAACAGATCCAGGAGAGATAATTTTAAAATTATTGGACTACCTGAAAGCCACGATAAAAAAAAGAACCTAGAAATCATCCTTCAAGAAATTCTCAAGGAAAACTGCCCTGATGTTTTAGAACCAGAGGGCAAAATAGAGGTCGAAAGAACCCACCAGTCACCTCTTGAAAAAGATCCCAAAAAGAAAACTCCTAGGAATGTTATAGCCAGGTTCCGGAGTTCCCAGATCAAGAAGAAAATGTTACAAGTGGCCAAGAAGAAACAATTTGAATACTGTGGAAACACAATCAGGATAACACAGGACCTGGCAGCTTCTACACTGAAGGATCAAAGGGCTTGGCATATGATATTCTGGAGGTCAAAGGAGCTGGGATTAAAACCAAGAATCACCTACCCAGCAAAGCTGAGTATCATGTTTCAGGGGAAAATATGGTCATTCAAAGAAATAGAGGACTTTCAAGCATTCCTGATGAAAAAACCAGAGTTGAATAGAAAATTTGTCATTCAGATATAAGAAGCAAGAGAAGCATGAGAAGGTAAACAGGAAAAAGAAATCATAAGGAATTTATTAAAGTTGAACTATTTACATTCCTACATGGAAAAATGATAATTATAACTTATGAAACTTTTCTCAGTATGAGAATAGCTGAAGGGAACATAAATGTATGTATACATACATATATATGTCTATATAGGAGGGTATATGGGCGTTTGAATACATATGTGAGTGTGTGTATATATGTGTGCAGGTATACATAGAGAGAGGGCACAGGACCAATTGAATAGGAAGGGATGATACTTAAAAGGTGAAATTGAGAGGTGAGAGAGGAATATAATGAGAGGAGATGGGGAGAGACAGAATGGGGTAAATTATCTCATATAGAAGAGGTAAGGGTAAACTGTTACAAGGGGGGGAAGAACAGGAAGGCAAAAGGGAATGGGTCAACCTTACTTTCATTGAATTTGGCTTAGGGAGGGAATGACATACACACTAAATAGGGTATCTCTCCCTACAGGAGAGTAGGGGGGAAGGGAATGAGAGGGGAGATGATGGAGGGAAGGGCAGATTGGGGGTGGGGGTGGGGAGGGAAGTTAGAAACACACACTTTTGAAAAGGGACAGGGCCAAAGAAGAGAATAGAACAAGTGGGGGGTGGGATAGGATGGAGGGAAATATAGTCAGTCTTTCACAATATATCCACTATGGGAATGTTTTGCATAGCTATACGTGTACAGCCTATATTGAATTGTCTATCTTCCCAGTAAGGGTGGGTGATGAGAGAGGAAGGGAGAGAATCTGGAATTCAAAGTTTTAAAATCAAATGTTTAAAAATATGTGTGTGTGGGGGCGGCT